>OY390721.1:32910086-33459357 GCA_959613375.1 Heteropelma amictum
CCACCAAGACTGCGTATTAAGAATCGCGAAATATATGAGAGAAAAATAAGAGTCGATAATTTTTCGAAACAATTTGCAAAAAGCAGTCACACGGGGGGCATATCAAAGCATTAATAATAATTTGATTGAAGAAGGAAAACAAAATTTCTCATCATTCTGAATTTTTTTTTCGGAAATTTCGAAAAATTTATTTCAAACTATGGCAAATCGTCGATAATTCTCTTGTACGGAGCTCGATAAACGGAAACCGATGAAAAAAAATGCACATCCATTCGGAAAAATGAAGAAATGGATTTTTTCACGAAAACAAAAAAAGAGTCCTCCAAATTTTTCTGATTTTTCCAAGTTCCATTTGGTTCTCATCGAGATTGCGCCCGGGGAACATTGTCGATTCATTTGTACATACTTTTTTTTACATACAAATCATTGTTCTTCGAAAAAGTGACGAAAAATTTCGCGCTCGCGTCGAATTGCTTGTTGAACAAATCTGATCTTGCCTGAATATTCAGTCGAGCTATTTTTCCCGTATGAATGATTCGCCGCGCACAAAATTACCCCGCCTTTCACCCCCCTCGGCTTTCTCTCACTCGGCTGGTCTCGGCGCTTGTAAAAATCAGCTTCACATCGTGCCCGTTAAACCCCTCTGTATTCCTCGACCTTTGTGTCACGGCTTTTCCGGTACACAATTTCAGACTTCGTTGTACGAGCGGAGGCTGCGTGTGTGAACCCTTTTTTCTCTCCTCCAGCATCTCAATAGCACGCAGGGGTGAGCTCTCCGGCACACGGTCATTAGCCTCATCTCCGAGAGTACCAGCCGAGTATACATACTAATATATACATAAATACATACTAATACATACATTAATACATACATTAATACATACATAAATACATACATAAATATATACATAAATACATACATAAATACATACATAAATACATACATAAATACATACATAAATACACACTAATACATACATAAATACATACATAAATACATACATAAATACATACATAAATACATACATAAATACATACATAAATACATACATAAATACATACATAAATACATACATATTACAGTGACCGATTTTACCTTCTATTTTTTTTTCGCGTCTCGTCTAAAAATATGTTAGCTTTTGTATCCGTCGAGCCTTCGAAAAAGGCTCGAGGGACCAAAAATCGTTCGGTGGTCGTACAAAATTCGAATTTCTTCATTTTTCCCACATTTTTTCCTCCCCCAGCGGCGATTGTTTTCACACTCGAAAGAAACGATATCGCGCAAATTTCAGCTCGAAATAGGGCGACCTTCGAATATTTATATTTCGAGCCAAAATTCGTACATGTTTGCTTTCGAGTTGGAAAAGCGAAAAAATTCGAATTGTGCCCTTTTTCGAGGGCGAATCAAGTACGAAAAACATGACGTATTTTTATGCGAGGCTCGAAAATAGAAAAAATAGTGCACCCTAATACATATTATACGTACACCCTAATACGTGTATGTATGTATATATATGTATATAATATATATATATATATACATGTATATAAATACGAACTAGCCGCGATGCTCGAGTGAGCCGAGAGAGCCACTCGAACGGCCAGCGAGAGGGGATGAAAAAGAGAGAGAGAGACAATCGCGCCCTTTCCGGTTCGCCCAACGACATGAAAACGCAAAACCGACGGACGATTCCCACACACACGCACACACTCACCGAGAGAAATAAGTATATCGATGCCCGATAGCGCAATTTCAACAAGTTGCGAATCTATAGCTTATTCGTGTTCCTTTTTTATCCCACACTTACCGACGAAATTCGCATGTACGTGTGATATGGGTCGTATGAAACGCGCGATGAATAAATTTCAAGTATCGAGCGTCGTCGTCGTCGTCGCGCGGCGAGCGTCGACCCAGTTAGGAGCTAAAAAAGTGTACCTCGAAACACAATACGATAACGACGACAGTGGCGAAGTTTATCGACCGATCGAGGCTTACTGCGATGGTAAAGAAGATCCGAGCGACGAAATCGTTTTCTTGATTCTTTTTTGTGGAATCCGTCCGCAGTGCGGCCGTTACCTCGTCTTGGTGAGGGAAATCGCCGATAGAATCACCATCGACTCGTCCTTCTCCGTCGAGGTTTCCATGTGCGCCGATTGCCCATGCGGTCTCGCGAGAGCGACCTGCGTATCGTCCTCGTCGGTCATCCCCACGAGCTCCATTTCCCAGTGGCAACATCCGGCGGATATACTCCTGGAGTACTGGTCGATCGGCGTCGTCCCGAGCAAGTGAGTGCCAAGCTTTGCCTTTCGCGTTTTCGTCCATTTTTTTTTTTTTTCCAAATAAAGTCAAAGTCGTTTGCACGAGAAATTTTGAGGGCTGAGAAAGAGTTTGCGGGTCAACGTTGTCATCCGTGGTGTTTTTTTGTCGACAGGAATCAGGAAACGATGAATTCACAGGGTCTGTATCAGGCCGTGAGATCGAGATTGCACTTCAGTCAGGTGGCTGCTTGGTGGTCGCGCAGCAACGGCGCCAAACCGAACTACGTAACGACTCGCGTTGTATCGCACTCGGATGATAACTTGCGGAAATTTCGAGAAACACCGATCGAGCACACGTTCCCGTTGGCCGGAATCGGTGACGGGAATTCGATAAAGGTACGCGCACGCCTCTCTCGGGGTCCCCCGTTAACGACGAGCGGAAGCTCCCGTCTCTTTGGAAAAACGACGAAAATATGATGAAATTCTCGTAAACGACGCTGTCCCGCCGCGCGACGACGTTTGTGCCTCGAGATTGAAGAATGAATATCGTTCGCGACCGTAAAGGAGATTGTCGTGACGTGTATTGCAGGTGACGCTGTGGGCACTGCCGAGAATGGAGGAAGTGCCAGGCTTGAATTGTCCGATCCATCCGATGCATCCCACCAAGGACAAGGACGACAAGTGCGTCGCGAGAGCTCCGACACCAACGAAAAACACCCGCAAGGTCGAAAATCTCGTTTTACCAGGTAAATCACCCGATATCCTTCCGCGAAATCGCCAAATCAATGTCAAAGCCCTGGTGGACGTTGATTTTCTCAAGGACGATGTGTTTTTCGGAGAGAGAGCCGGAGAGTAATTTTCCATGACCCTCGTGCAGCTCTCGTCGACGACAGACTCCAGACGGACTGCGACAAGCCGGGGAAGCATCATTGCCACTGCGAGGACGAGGAAGCGGGTCCACCCTCGCCGGGCCCGCGTCGAAACAGCGAGAGAAAACGTCGACGATCTTTACCCTGCGGTCCGGCGGCGGGCAGCGACCCGTCATCGTCCGCCAGCGGGAATCTCGCCTCGTTGCCCCTGGCGGCAGTTCGCGAAAGTATCATCGATCGATCCAAGGACGCCTCGAGGAGCGAGTCGCGCTTTATCGCGGATGGTAAGAATTACGCGACCTTGACGAAGGACGCGCGCGACGATCGTTCTTACGCGAAGAACGGCGTCATGCTCGAGCGTTCGTTTCGCGAACAGATGCGCCTCGATGCGGTCGAGCAGGAGAACGAGAAGAACGAGAAGCGCCACAAGCCGTCGTACGACGAAAGTTGCAACCGCGACGATCGCAATAACGCGAAAAACGACGGGATTCGCGTCGCGATCCGGGAAGAAAATCCGGCAAAGAAGGGAGACTCCTCGGAGATGAGGAACAACGCGTCCTCGTCGTCGTCGTCGTCGGCGCGGAAGGAAACGAATATTCGCAACGATCCGACGATCTCGTTGAGAAACACACCCGCCTGCGACGTTCATCGATCTTGCGCGAAAATCTCCCGACCGGAAGCGCGAACGAGGCGCTACGTCGTCGACGGGGAGGCGAGTTCCAACGTCGAGATAACGTCGCTGATGTCGAAATTGTCACTTCCGCGTGAGAAAGGAGGAGAAAATCGCGAGGACGCCGACCGGAACGTGGTGGAAAAACCGCGCGAGATCGGCCGCAAGGGTTGCAACTTGGAGCTGAGTCAGCGGGAATTCGACCAGGTTCTGGCGGTTTTGCGGGTGCAGAGGCCGACCGCGCCGCGACAACGCTCCGCGAAGACGCTGAAACGTCGGGATCGCGGGAATTCCGACAGGAACGACGAAATCGCCCGGAGCAACCAGGATTCCCCGGATGTTTGTTCGGTGCATCGCGAGAAGACGCTGGTGTATCGCGCGACGCGCGCCGCCGCCCCGTGTCGGTGCAAAAACTCGCCGAAGAACGCTGATAAAACGACGAATGACCTTGAAGGCGCCCCGGGGTCACCGACGTTATCGCGACGCGCGACGACGTACAAAGCGGCCGACGTGCTCCTGGGGGCGATACTGCGCTCGAGTCGCAGAGGACTCGCCGACATTTCCAACGGCGCGAAAACGCGGGACCCCGACGAGAACGACGAGGGTGCGCCGGCGACGGCGGAAGTTGGCACCAACGGGAACGCGGATTCGTCGCTGCCGAGCGCGTTGAACAAACGTCTCGCGCGTTTCAAGCAACTGTTCAACAGGGAAGCGGAGAAACGCGCGTCGGTGGGCAACGACGAGACGCGGATGGATCGTCGGGAGGCTCAAGGTCGCGCGGAGGTCACGCAAACGAAGCGAGGGAGGAAAAAAATTGATTTCGGCGCCGACGGTTGTGACGGATCGACCGACAAGTACGAGAGATTTTTCAACGGTTCTGCCACCGAGGAAACCGGCGAATCCGTCGAAGGAGCGAGAAATTCGCGATTACACTGCGCTTCGACGTTCCACGACGAGTCACCGGCAAAGAGCAACTCTACGCCGATAACTCCGTCTGACAATGGTTTTGGCAGGTTAAAAAAGGATTTGCTCGGCGACGAGGCGGCGGACGAGGACGAGACGGTCGAGAGAGGCGTACCCTCGGCGATCGAGCAGGAACAATTTCGGCGCTCCTTCGAGAACGCCGCTTCCATGGTCTTTCACAGTCGAACGGGTTTGCCGCTCACCTCGAGTCCGGCTCCTTTGCGACGGGGTCATTGCTGTTTCGACTACGACAGCACCTTAAACTCGGTATCGTCGAAACGCAGGTACGCGATATTATCATTATTATTATTATTAGAATTATTAGAATTATTAGAATTATTATTATTATTATTAGAATTGTTAGAATTATTAGAATTATTATTATTATTATTAGAATTATTATTAATAGAATTATTATTATTATTATTAGAATTACTATTATTATTATGGCATTATTATCGACGTTAGCGCGCTGTTTGAGTTGAATACACCACCGAGTCCGGGGGCAGTTTCGTTGGAGGAGACGGATCGGGAAATCGAGATATCAGCGGACGGCGATGAAGCGCCAAAGAGACAATCAGCCGCCCGGGTGAGGCCCCAGTCTCACGCGCTGCTCGGCAGTTTCGAGGAATCGGCGCTGAACGGCCGCCTCGAGCCCGTCTCGACGGTGCACGGTTTCACCGCCGAGCTCGGCGCCAGCGGATCCTTCTGTCCCAAACATCGTAAACTTCCGGTCACCGTGTTCTTTTACACCTTGGGCGACAACGACAAGGTCTCGACGCCGTATCTCGTGAGTCCCGATTGAGTCGACCTTCGCGCGAGTGGGCAAAGATTAAAAGACGGTCCTGAAAATATAATCTCGCCGTTTACTCGCCAGGCTCACATCAATCTGGGCAAAAAGGGCTATCAAGTGCCGAGGAACGGCACCATTCAGGTAACGCTGCTGAATCCACTCGGCACCGTCGTCAAGATGTTCGTCGTTCTCTACGATCTTTCCGACATGCCGCCGAGATCTCATACTTTTTTACGCCAGCGAACCCTGCGCGACAAAACTCTGCGCTACCTCGTTCATCTCAGGTGAGGAAAAACAAAAATGAGCTTTTCGTTCGCGAGCCTCCAAACGCGCGTACTTGGAATTCAAACGTTTAATCAACATCGACAAAAAAATTGAAAAAAACTCGCTTCTTTTTCCTCCTCGAATCAAAGTACAGGAAAAACAAAAACGAGCTTTTCGTTCGCGAACCACTAAACGCGCGTACTTGGAATTTGAACGTTTAATCGACATCGACAAAAAAATTGAAAAAAAACTCGCTTCTTTTTCCTCCTCGAATCAAAGTATAGTTAGTCGTTGCTGTCCGATGAGCCGGGCGAAAACGTTCTTCGGTTTTTCGAAAAAAAAAGCCCGTCAGACGTCGGATCTTTCAAAAAGTGCGATCGAACGAAATTTCAAAACGGAAATACCGCAAAAATTCGTGTTTGCCTCCGTCATCGGAAATAACGACGAATAATAACGCGCGAAACAACGCCGACTGTTTTTTCCTCGCGCAGGTTCATGTCCGGAAAGTCGGGACGTATTTATCTGCACACGGACATAAGAATGATAATATGCCGCAAGTCCGACGTCGATACGGCCTCGGATTTCGGCTCGGAGCCGCCGAAGGAGCTCCGGAGTTACATACACGGCCCGACGAACCCGAAATTTTCACCAAGGTGCTGAGCCTCGTGGTTCTTACCGCGGAGCTGCTGCGGACGATCGCTTCGTCGTGGTCCCACGAAAGTTCAGGTATAACTTGAAAAAAAAAAACAACAGCAACGCCACCGGCGACCAAACGGCGACGAGGAAGTGAATTTCCTCTCGTTTTTCCGCGATAGGAGAGCGGCCGACGAAAGACGACTTTCGTCGACGTCACCTCCACTCGCGACTCTGTAAATATTGCACCAGGACGGAAAAAATGAAAGCCGTTCGAGGAGAATCGTATCGAGTTTGATGATACTGCCACGATTATAGATACAGCGAGCTCCGCTGATAAATGATATTAGATTTAAGACGAGTGATAAAGAGAGAGAGGATGAGAGAAATACGAACGCGAGACTCGTTTCACGAGTCTCGCGTTCGTATTTCGTATTTCGCCATCCAGAGGGCGTGAACAACGCGCGTTTGTCATTCTCGTGGAAGAAATATCTATTTTTCCATTCTGTTGTTTTTCGTCTACGGAGGGATTCATCGTTCTTCTTATCTTCATTGTTTTCCCCGCCGGAAGAAAAAAAAAAATTCGTCAATTCGTTAAATTACGGCGGTTTTGCGTTCGAGGAGGAATTTTCAGACCGTTCGAGCTTTTTTTTCTTCTCTTCGTCGCATTTCCATCCTCGTTTCGCGACGCGTTCGCCGAGAGAAAAAAAGGGATGAAAACGCAAAGCGAGAAAAAACGTAACGAGGGAGGGAGAAGACGTTTTTGTGTCCGTAGCACTGTGATGAAAAAAAAAAGAAGAGTAACGAGAAGAAAATCTGTATATACGAGTATATATTGAAAAATTGATAGAATTACGGTGATTGATTGAATCGAATCGAAGAATAATCGCGTAGCGGATGAATATTTTGAGCTGCAATTCGCGGCGTGTTTCGAGTACGTTGAGGTACAGCGGCGTGGCAGAAATTTCCGAGCCTCCGTTATACCGACGTTATTTTTCAACTGTACAAATCGTCGGGAAACTTTGGAAAATTTCAACCGTACAAATCGTCGGGAAACTTTGGAAAATTTCAACCGTACAAATCGTCGGAAAAAAACATTCGATTTGTCATCTCCGACTCGGGATCGAGTGATTTTTCGCCTCGACGCCGCAGCCGGCGGTTTTCTCCCCATTTTTCATCCTCGTTATTGCATCGACGATTTTCGAGAGGAGAAAAACTATGGAAAAAAAAAAGAACAACATTACTAGAGTGTATCATCACTGCCATGCTGTACAGACTTTTTCGTTCACTGTTTTTCCATAGCGTAGGTGATGTTGAAAGAAAAAAAAAGGAAAAAATTGATCGATAACCAAAGTTGACGTTTGTGAAATTGAGAAAAAAAAGGCGAATAACGCCCTCGATCATATACATACTTAATTTTTTTCTTTCATTTTTCCGCCAAACAAAAATTAATATATATTTTTCGGTATTCGCGAAAATGACCGTTTTCTTTCGACACGAAATTTCAATAATCATAATGTGATAAATTTCTGTGGTAAACGAGATATATTTATATATATAGATGTATATACATATATATTATGTACATATATATAATTTTATTTTTTCGGCCAATTATATTCGTCACAGAGTCGTCCGGGCGATATCGTTATTGTTTGCCAAAATCACGGGTTTTCCCCGCTCTCTCTCTCTCTCGAGAGAGAAAGAGAGAGCGACGAGTTCAAACGGCCGTTTTTATCACGAGAGAGACGAATCAACTTGATGTAATCAATGTAAAAATGGCCATCGGGAAAATCGATAAATTTCCCAAGAAGAACGAGCGGGGAACGCGTATGTATATCTTTGCGCGAAAATTTGACTAGCGTTGATTCTATTTTTGAAAAAAAAAAACAAAAGAAACAAAAAAAATCCGATGTGAACAGAAGCGATAGATATTTATTTTTTTTTTTCACCTCGGACAAATCGAATTTACGCTTGTTGTTACTGTCGGCTTATTGGTTTTTCTCTTCTTTTCGTTCCCCCGGAGCTGCGTAGACGAAGCCCGCCGATTTCGTGCCACAGGCGTGTGTAAATAGTCTAGTGTTATTTTATTAAAAAAGAAAATGAAAAAAATGGAGAAAAAACGAAAGCAAAGAGGAATGAATAAAAAGGCGATGCGAATAACGCGTCGCTGTTGCTGGATCGTACTTTTCATTGTAATTATTCTGTCGGAGGTCTCTCTCTCTGTGTGTGTTTGTCTGTGTGCCTGTGTCCGTTCGTGTATTTCCGCAAAAGCGGAATGACGATGATGAGGAAAAAATTGCGTCTGTTGAGAGCCACTCGGTGCAGGCCGAAATATAATAAAAGGTACTTTGAGGCATTGAAAAAAGAAAAAACGAGCACGATTGTCCGAGAACGCGAATTACGTCGATTTTCGTCACGTCCTTCCCGTTTTTATCCTCCAGCCGGGGAAAGTCGCCGAATGGAACGTTTTTTTTTTTCGTTTACTTCATTATTTTTATCAACAATCATTCGAACGAACAGGGTCGAGAGATCCGCGAAGGAAAAGCCACGGAAAATAGAGAAATAGACTTGTTTGTTTTTTTTTTCTTTTTTTGTGTAAATTACTTTTATTAACAACGATTAACAATATCACTTTGCTCCTTGGAGACGCATCCTCAAGTATCGTTTTTCTGCCATTTCGTCATTAAAATCGCTTATCCTCGATATGTAGCCGGAGATTACACGTTAAGGGGTGCATCGCGCGTGGCAAATCGATCGATTTTCAATTTCGCCTTTGAATTTTCGTTTCAAACTTTTCGCGAGGGGGTTTTTCACGATCGTCGTTGTTGGGCCGGAAAATTCTCGAAAAATTCGCTTTCCCAACTGAGAATGCGACTGCGACGTACGTTAAGCCGGAAAAATCATCGTTTTGTCATGAAACACCCCATAGAATCGGTAGTTTACGATTTTTAACGAAATTTAAACGTAAAGTTTGTTTTTCATTTCGAAATTTCGGGAAACAAGGTAGAAAAGACGATTCCAATCTCGAAAATTCCAGTTAAAAATCGATGTTCGCTGAAATTCAATTTTTTTAAAACTCGAACTCGCCTTCGAATTTTCGTTCCAAATTTTTCGCGAGGGGGTTTAGCACGATCGTCGTTGTTGGAGCAAAAAATTCTCGAAAAAATCGCTTTCCCAACTGAGAATGCAACTGCGACGTACGTTGAGCCGGAAAAATCATCGTTTTGTCATGAAACACCCCATAGAATCGGTAGTTTTCGATTTTTAACGAAATTTAAACATAAAGTTCGTTTTCCATTTCGAAATTTCGGGAAACAAGGTAAAACAGTCGATTTTACCCGGATCGACGATTCCAATCTCAAAAATTCCCGTTGAAAATCGACGTTCGTTCAAACGCAATTTTTTAAAAACTTTTCATCAACGATCCTCAAAAACTGCCAATTTTGCAAAAAAAAAATTTGTCTCCTACGTGCGTACGACACATATCCCCCCCCCCCCCCTTTCTCCATCAGCATATCTACAATGTACACGAAAGTTAAAAATGAAAAGTTAAAACAAATCGTCGCTCCGTCGGGAACTTTTTCATGTTTTTTTCTTTGACACTCCTTCCATCCGATTTTCCCACGGAAATTTCGATTTTCCCCCAGAACGCGCGACGACTCTGGTTTTCCTCCTTTCTCGCACGGCGAATCGCACCGAAATCTCGAAAATCGATAGCTCGAGGCCGCGAAAAAGAGGAGGGAAAAAGAAACCGGAGCGGAATGCGGAAAAATGCCGAAAAAAATCTCACACAAATTTATCTCGGGGTCTCGCGGCGGCGAATAAAAACATCGGCGAATAAAAACTGTCGCGCAAAGCGATTCAAACGATCCTTCGCTCTCTCCCTCTTGATATGTACAATGAATTTCCGGAGCGAGTCTCGCGAAAAGTGGAAAACGAAAATGCAAAATTCGCGAGTCATCAAAGGAAAAAGGAACGAGAAAAATTCCCCGGACGACAACGACGTGAAAATGGCGAAGCCCTTTTTCCTCCTCTTTTCCGCTCTCTTTTCGTCAATTACGCCGCGCCGGAGTCGCTCCCGAAGACTCGGCTAGCACTGTCCGACCTCCATTCCGTGGGGCAGTCTGTGTCCCTGTTTGTTGCTCATCGACAATTGCCTCGTTGCCATTCCGCCGCCGCATTGGCTGCTCCAGTCGGCGGTCGGGACCGGCGTCCGATAAAACTTGGACGAAGTCTTGTTGAAAACCGGCAAGAGCTCGTTGGCTTCGTTCGAGAGTGCCTGATTCGTAAAAAAAAAGAAACGAGAGAGAAAAAGGCAAAAAAATGAGAAAAATTTCGTCGCCATATAACGAGCAAGAAAAAAAAAGAATAAAACAGCGGAACGTTCGGAACTAGAGACGTCGTCGCACCTTGAGATAAATCACAGCATCCGTGCCGTAGCCCTCGCAGCTGAGAACGACGAGATCTCCGTGAAAGTATCTCGCGTACAACCGCGACAGTGGCAAGCCGTAACCGTACCCGGCTAACGGCACCGTGTGAGAGTCGGATTTACTCGGCTGCGGCGCCGTACTGTACATGTACTTGAACAGATGATCCGTCAGAGAACGCGGTATACCGCCGCCTCGATCGGATATCTGAAAAAAATCACACGAGACCGTTTCTCCGATTTCTCCTTGAATTCTCAGCGAGTAGGACGAAAACCCGACTCTATCTGCTATTTCCGGAGGCTCGGTACGACGACAAGGTCGATAGGAGAATCGCGATACTTTTTTACCGACGATTTCGGGTGAAAAAAAAAAAAGTTGGAAATTCGGCAAAACGATCGCTCGAAAAGAATGTTGTTTCCTTTGCGACAGTCGCTGTTGTGTTTTTTCGAAAATTTGAGAACTTTGGCCGGGTTTGATCTTGAATAGAGGAAAAAGAATCTACGTTTATGAAAATTCCCGATAGTTGCTCGAAACGTGGAGAAAATCGAGAGAGATTCGAGGGACGTTTGAGAATGTGGAAATGGGAAATCGAGCGACAATCTCGGTGTCCTCGGGGGAGCCTCGAGGCGAGCGAACCTTGACGCAGACGTCCTCCTTGCCGCGCACAACGGTGACCGTGATCGGCGGATGACTCTCGGAATCGGTGAGCAGCTCCATCACCGCTCTCATGCTGTTCTTGAAGAGCTCGAAGAGCATGTGGTAGAGATGGCTCGGCACGTAAATTATCCGTATTTCGTTTCCGGCTTCGAGCTCTGCGAGGGGCAAAAACGGCAGCGCGCGTGCGTGTGAATATTTTTATCGCTTGTTTCGTGGTTTCTAAAATTTGCTTCTCTTCTGCCTTCCTTGCCAAATGAAAATTCACACTCACGATTGTACTGCTCGACGATGAGTTCCGGACTGGCGAGGTAATATCGATCGCACAAGAAACGCGCGTTCTCGTAGGCGTCTCTGACGACGCCGATAACGTCGCAGTAGGGATCGATGCAGCCAATGTGCCTGTCGTCGCCGTTCAGCTCCCCGCCGAACAAAAGAGCTGCGCGAGCGATCGGAAATTTATCAATCAAATATTTTTAAAATTATCATTATTTTATTATATTTATATTGTATAATACTATGATATACACAGGGCGAGGCAAGAACTTTCATCAGTAGAAATATTTCCTCAAATATCGGACTTGGAAAAAAACTTTTGAAACAAAAGCCGCATAGTTCGCAGGGGGTCATAAAATGGTGGCTGCGAGCTTTATCCGTGTGCATGCGCTTTGAAGATTTCAAGGTCACCTTGATTTTTTCAAACGGGACCGTCGTGTTTTTTCGTCAGAATTCCATCAAAGAACCCAAAGGAAGTTCACACAAAATTTTGTCATGAAATTTTTAAAATTATCATTATTTTATTATATTTATATTGTATAATACTATGATATACACAGGGCGAGGCAACAACTTTAATCAGTAGAAATATTTCCTCAAATATCGGACTTGGAAAAAAACTTTTGAACCAAAAGTTGCATAGTTCGCAGGGGGTCATAAAATGGTGGCTGCGATCTTTATCCGTGTGCATGCGCTTTGAAGATTTCAAGGTCACCTTGATTTTTTCAAACGGGACCGTCGTGTTTTTTCGTCAGAATTCCATCAAAGAACCCAAAAGAAGTTCACACACCAATTTTCAGAAAAATCCATTCAGAAGAAAAAACACGATGGTCAAATTTGAAAAAATAGAGGTGACCTTGAAATCTTCAAAGCGCCTCCACGCGGATGAAGCTCGTAGCCGCCATTCTACGGCGCCCTACGAACTGTGCAACTTTTGTTTCGAAAGTTTTTTTTCAAGTCCGATATTTGAGGAAATATTTCTACTGATGAAAGTTGTTGCCTCACCCTGTGTAATATGCTATTTATATTATATAACTATATGACGATATTATTACAATTATCGTTCAGGCCGATCGACAAAAACGTACGCTCGAGGATTACCGTTTGACGGTACGATACCGACGACGCTCCGGTGGCGTCATCCGCGGAGAAACGACGAAACACTTTTTGGAGCAAGTGAAAAACGCGGCGATAACGAAAAACGGAAATTACTCACTGTGTTGATTAATCAGCATTCTTATCGAGACTCGCGACATGAAAAATCTGTCCAGAAAATATTGAATACTGTTTTCAGTCTGCGGATCAACGTCGTGGGAATCCTTGAGCTCGAGGATGCCCTGGGCCATCACTTCGACGACGTCCGAATGGCGATTTCTTATTTTCACGAGAGCCTCGCAAAATCTGCGGAAAGTAAAGAAGGAGGGACGACGGTGTCGCCACGGATTATTCTACCGTTTTATCGATTCGATTTCGCTGGGGAAAAAAAAACGAAAATAGCGCGTTCATTTCCGCCGCTGTGTTTACTCGCCTGTCCAGCGTAGTTTCGGCTACTTCGGTCTTTTCGAAACGTATTATTTCCTCGAAGGACTTTACGTATAAATTATTAACGACGCCGACGCTCGGCATTCGCAGCAAGTGTTCCGGCAGCAAATGAATTTCCTTCATTATGTTAGCAAGCCGCACCGGAAGTTCCTTTCGTAGGAATATAAAGGATTTCCTTTCGCAGGCGCTCAGACCTGTGAACAAAAATACTGGTAACAACAACAATCGCGAAGAGCCGCTCGACGGTCTTTTATTTATTTTTCTATCTCTCCTTCCAATCGCTTATCTCGCGGCTGCTCGAGAAACAAAAAAAGACACGGCGGCGGCTTTATCAGCGATCGGAGTCTCTCATCTCTTATCGCGTTCTCGGAGAGCGCGCGGCTCCTCCAAGCGGAATTTTTCAGAAGCTTTTTACAGATTCCCCGCGGATGGATTTGCGAATTAAAAAAATAAAAAATCTACCTTTCCCGTCGATTTTGAAGCGAAAAAAACGTAGGAAGAAACATTACAAAAAAGAAAAAAAACGAATTGTCGGAAAAAAGCAAGGTTTGCACGCTTTTTCCAATTTTTCATCTCGAAAATTCGTTTTTTCTCCGTCCCAGCTGCTGTATGCCCGGTGGGTGTGTAGCGGAGGACTCGGGAGTTCGCCGAGGCAGTCTCGAGAACGCGAAATTACTTCCGGTTCGTGTATACTTGTGTGCACGTATAAATAAATTGATGCACTTGTCCGGCGACGCGCGAATGAGCCGCTGGGCGAAAGAAGCGGACGATTCCATAACTCACCGAGGATAAATAATTACTCGTCGTGCCGATAAACGAATTATCATAATTTACGAGCTCGACGGAAAAGCAAACGGACGCCGGGAACGTTTTTTCCAAAGCCCAATGTTTTTTCTTTGCCAAATTTATTTCGGATACGCGATATTCTTGTTTTTTTTTTTTCATTCTCGTTTCATCGTCGACGGCAGCCTCATTATTTTTACGGCAACGATCGGAGGGGGGAGACGAAGTGGTAAAAAACGAACGTCACGAAAAATACGGACGAGAGGATTTCCAATATGGCGGGCAAACGATCATCGACGATAATAGCGACGCGCTGAAAAAAAAAAACACTCGCGCTTTGACCTTGACTGGAGCGTTTAACAAAATTTACGATTCAATTACGCGCGTTCCGTGTGATGGTTTTTAATCCATTATTTTTTTTTCTCAACGTCCGAGGCGAGATGATTTGTTGAAACGAGCGCGCGGTCGCGACGCGAAAACAAGGATAGAAAGATGAGTGTGCGAATTACGCTAGATTGAGATTGTTGGGAGACGAAATGCGGGACGAAAAAGTGGACATTTTTAGGGAGAAAAAAGATCGCCGGTGCGTTTCGTTCGTTCGTTTCGAGTCGCACGCGCATTGTTGCCATTTTTCTTTTTTCTCTAACAAACGACTCTGTCAATTGCTATTATCGTCCATCCGGTAGAGGTCACTTTTATTATCGCCATACGACGCGTAGGGCAGAGCCCCGTATTTCTGCGCGCTCGCGCGTTCGTGTGTGTACATTAGGGTGGTTGAAAAAAATTTGAAATTTTCACGACCCTCGAAAATGTCATAGCCTCCGGGAAGGATTTCGGGAATTTCTCGTTGAGCTGACGCGGAAAAGAGCCTCGCGTGTACTTCCGCGTCTTTTTGTATTTGAAATTGAAAAAAAAATATATATTATTTCAGCGGCAAAATCGGGAAAAAGTTCAAGCATACGATAACGGTGACATCGAAACGTTTTTGAAAAATTGTCGAAAACAAAAAGGAAATTCGTATGATTTTCGCAAATCGAAATCTTTTTTTATCGAAAACATGGCGGAATATGCGTGTATAGTACGATCTTTTTTCCAACCACCCTAATGTATTCGATGTCGGAAATCAGCTTTTTGAAAAAAAAAACATTATTTATGCCGGGAACTTTGTACGAAATCGTTTCCTCCGTTTATTCAACGGGGACGACATGGAGACGCGATGAATAATTCAATACAGAAGTAAAATCCAAAGGTCCCTTCGACGTGGAACGACCCGTATACAGTCTCGTTGTATTCCAATAAGTGGGTGTGTCGTGAATCTTTTTTATTTTCGTATTCCATTGGCTTTCGCCGAAATACACTCGCTTGTACCTGCGAGCGTGTATAATTACAATTCACACACACAGAGGGAGAGAGTGTACACGAGCGTGGACTTTGAGCATCATACGTCACTCGAAAACATTTGTGAATCGCGTGCAAAATATTATTCCGCGTCGCGCGAATAATAAATAAAACAAAGAAAACAAGCACGCGCGCTTCTCGTCATTTACCCACACCGGACGCATCATTAAAATCGCCCAAAAACCCATCGTCATCCATTAATCGACAATTTCGACATTGAAAACAAGATTCCAAAAAACGGGTCTCGAGAATTATGATAACAAACATTTCAATTGATGATTCACAGACACCGATCGTATTTAAATCGCTTTCAAGAAAAAAAAACAACGATCTTTTCTCAATCGACTGTCGTTAATCGTTCGTACTGTCATACACGCTGCGTGTGACGATCCAACCTACATTTCCGTTAATTTCGAAACAAAAGCGATTTTCGATTATCGCGTGGAAAATGATTTCTCACGGTATTTATGTCGGTCGACGAATCGCATTGTTTATCGATGTTCACGTTTTTGTTTTTTTTTTAATTTATCGAGGCAATTTGCAAAGATTCAACTCGAGTGGAATAATCATACATGCGTGAAAACAGTGATAGAACTTTGCGACGATGAATTAATTATCTTTGTTAAATAATGAAAGCGAGAAAAAGAAAAAAGGTCGAAAGTCACGTACGCATAGCGCGAAAAGACCTTCGAAACGCGCGAGTACCCATTCCACTCCGAGATATTACGTTTATTAGGAATTAAATTGTCTCGGTGGGAAGAAAAACGCGAAAGCATCGTCAGTGGTTTTTCGCAAGGTTGTTGTTATTCTTCGTGATGTTGACATATAACTTTGTTATCAAAGAACTCACCGAAATCGATGAACTGTTTTATCGAAAGGGGCGAAGGGTTGAACTGTGAATAGAAGTCCAGCATCTTGGTTATGCTGCTCAGACACCTCCTCGTTATCCTCATTTTGTCTCCTTTTATACATTAAAAACGTACGCGAAGTAACACACAAAATTTCGCGGTTATATAGACACTCGAGCAGATGTTTATTTCCTTTTTATCGTTTATCTTTCTTTTTCAACGATTTAATACAAACGAGAGATGCAAAACATCACGAAACATGCACAGTCTTTGAGCAACACGAACGCAACTGTGAGCCGTGGATTATATACGCCGCGCTGGGGTATGTATTTATTTACCTTTAGTTTCTTCGATAGAACTCAGGCGGCGCCACAGTCCGATGCTCTCTCTTTCTCTCTCTCTCTCGGCGCTCATTGGCTAAAAACAATCCCGACGTTACCGATCGGGCGAAAAAAAACATTCACACACGAATTAAGTTACAAAAACAATTGGTGATGTTTATTATGGTTATTATTGCCAAGTGTGCTACGGGGAAAATACTGTTTAAACAACCACGATATCAGGAAAGTAATTTATTTTTATTTTTGAAAAAAGATGAATTACCGAACACGAGAATCCTGCATTTGACTGCCGCCGTCATCGCAACCACGACTTCCGGTCCAAGGCCACAAGCGCCCATGTGGTGCTGCTGGCTGCTGATCACTTCACACGGGCTGGGAGGTGCGCCTTTTTTTCTCCCTTACATCCAAAGGTCTTGGGAATTCGTTCTCGAGTTTTTCGCGTCGAAAGTTTGCCGACGAAAATTCGCGTTTCTCTGAAATAAATTGTTTATCTTTCTTCGTTATTCTCACACGTCGGGCATGTATATTTCGCGGCGTCGTGCGTTCATTTGAGATCGAAAAAAAAAGATTGTACAGAGATATAAGAAACGGGAAAAGGAAAACTTCGTCTTCAACGTGTGCGATTAACGATGGCGGATCTGGACGATTTTTTTGCGAAAAAAGATCGCAAGAAGGCGAATAAAGGAAAGAAATTCACAACGACGGAGGAGATTGCTAAGAAACTCGAGGAGACGGGGAAGCGTACGGAGAAAATTAAATCGAAGGAAAAACCGCCCAATCCTGAGGAGGAGGAGGAAGCTCAATTAGCTCCGGTAAGCCATTCGAAGAAAATAAGTACAATTGTAGTATCCGCGGAGATAATTGAAAAAAACGCCAATACCGATAAAAAAAAGAAAGGTTCGTTGCCAATTCTCGCTGAAAATGCGAAAAATTGCAGGCTATTTCACGGTCCTGGAAGGGGGGGGGGGGGGAGTCGAACGCTGCCATATTTGTTCCCTGTAAACGTCATATCGTCCCGCGAGGAAAGAATTTAAAAAAAATGAAAATTTCGCTACTTTTCGATCCCGTTTAACGCGATAAATATACATCGTCCTCTCATCCCTCTCATCATTCTTCATTACCTCTTCCCGAAACACAATTCCGGTACATCCTCGTACGTTGCGTAATTGACACGCCGAAGGAACACTTTTTCACCCTCCCCCCCCTCCCGTCACTCCTCTCCTCCCACACATCCTCTGGAACTGCTCAAAAAGCGCTCTTTTCATTCACCAATAATCGCATCCGCTCGTGGTATTAGATCACAGCTTTAACCTCTATTTTCGTCAAAATCTTCGATGTTTATCGTGATTTTTGCCATTCACCAATGAAGCTTTACGTCGAGTCATTGCGCTATCGATATTTTCGTTGGTGTTGTAACCGAAAGTTGTCACAATCGTGGTCGCATTTCTTACCATCAAGAGACAACGTTAGCGATTATCAAGTTGATATCATCGTGGCGCATCGAGCCGAAAAGGCGATGCTAATTTTTCGTTCGATCGCGCAGGAAGACGACGAGTGGCGAGAATTCGAGGAGGAGAAGAAGGATTACTCCGGTCTGAAGATAGGAAATTTGACGGTAAATGTGAATTCTCACGGCGAATCGGAGGAGGAGAGAGGGACCGGCGAGAATAGTTCCGACGGGGAGGCTGGAGAGACAGGCGCGAAACAGAGCGGACCGTGGAAAAAGCACGACTTGCCGGAACAGAAGGAGGGTGCGGAACCTCCGGTGACGGAAACCTCCGCGCCGAGTACGGCGGGTGGCGGCGGAGGAGGAGGTGGCGGAGGAGGAGGAGGGGGCGGGGGTGGAAGCTACAAAGCTCCGCATTTAAGAAACGCAGCACCTTCCTCTTCGAGTACAAGGTCAAGAATGAGAAACGTCGCGCCGGACATCAACAGCGAAGAGTACTTCCCTACTCTCAGCGGCAAGCAACCTCAGGGCGGAGAAACGGGACCTTGGGGCAGGCGGTAAAAAAACAAAAACAAAACTTTACATGAATTTCTCTCATTCTCAGAGTGCCTTTTCAAACGGTTTTTTAGGTTAGACTCTGTTTTCACCTCATCCTCGTTGTTTCGCGGGACACGCGTACTTTCTTGCTTTTCCAAAGTTTCGGAGCCTCGATTTTCTTCCGAAATCATTTTCGTTATCGACTTACGATAACTCGACATTGTCCTTGTTTTCGACATGTAACATCGCCTCTATCGGTAACTTCTCGTTTGCTCTTGAGGAGGGCAAAATTTTGATCTGTTCGTGTATTTGTTCAGGAAACGCGACGAGGGAAATTTCGAGGAAGTGCGCAACAGGGGGGGAAGCCGAGGTTACGGAATGCAAGAATCACAACAGGCCCAACCGCCGAAGCTCTCGTTGGGCAACAAATACGGCGCTCTCTCGCAAGATCAAAGCTGAGATGAGCGATTATCGTCATCGTCTATATTTATATATATATATTTACGTATATATATATAATTTCGTGCGAGAAATAATCATAACGTCGTTGTGAAAAAAAAACGCAAAAACGTTTCGTAGCCCGGTCAGCGCTCCGTCGCAAAGAGAGAGAGACACACACACACACATTTTATAGGTTAGAAAAAAAAACAAACTAAACTCCTTCCCTCTTTCGCCTATTCTCCACCCTCCCCCCTCCCCGACGCTTTCCCTCTATCGCAGACCTTTCTCTTCCTTCGCCCCCATCTGGAGAAAACTTTGATTACCCACGAAATGGGAGAACGGATTGAAAAAAAAAAAAACAAATTTGCCCGCGAAAGTTTTTATCGCGGTCGATAAAGTTGACGAAATCTTTGTCATCACCGTGAAAAGAAAACGGAAAAACTCGACGATCGTGTTCCCATTTAGCTCCTGCGGTTCCTATTTTTTACGTTGGAAGAAGAGAACAATGGAAAAACTTGAAAATCGGCGAAAATTCACGATTGTTTCGCTTCTTCGAGGTTTCGTTCTTCGTGGTAGAGAAAATATTGCGATGCTCGCAGGAACATACACCGACGAAGAGAGAGACTTGAAACGCACGCGTAAATTAATGAAATAAGATGAGAGGGAGGATGTAAACGTTGATGAAAAAAAAAAATAATAGGTAAATTAAGAGGATACTAGGCGTATAGATATTAAATAATTAAAATAATAATAATAATAATAACAAGAACGATAATGAACGAATCGCCGGGGCTGGGCTTCGGAACGTGGCGCTAACGCCGTGAGAGGAAAGCGAGTGATGAAAAGACGAAATTAAATGGAAAAAAAAGAGAAAACGATGCATTGGTAGATTATCGCTGCGATGAGGAAAATACGATAGGAAAAAAATAACAGAGGATTAACCATGAGTGCGTTGCGGGGAAGAATTTTCGGTTTCGAATGATTTTAAGTCGGCAGAGAGGTAAACATGTATTTACACATTTTGTTGACCATTGTTTAGTTATTTCCGTTGGATGAGCATTTTTTCTTCTTTTTTTTTTTTAATAAAAGGTAAAAAAAACAAACGACTTTTTTTACGACAATCAAAATTGTCGATCGACTATTCTCCACCACAGAAACGCGCATTTTTTCCCGATCGACGGAAAATTCCGAAAGAATAACATTTTTTTTCGACGTGGATTTTGAATCGCCGCCGCATCTTTTCGCGATCCCGGATGCAGACGCGCCAACGTCCGTTTGAAAATTTATTTATTATCGTTATTAAACTAGTTTGAATGTTGGCCACGTTTTGTTTTTGCGTTTTTCGACCAAATTCGCCGACGCCACGAACGAATTCGCGTGTATTTTGTTACGGAACGGAAGATTGAGTTAAAAAAAAAACAGAGCAATCAGATAGGATGAATTTTTATCGCTATTGTTGACGGAATGAGCCGATGTTTCTAATGAGAGAACCGCTGAAGAAAGAATATACGAATGACGGAATGTTTCGAGCAGAGAGCGTGCACGTGGTTGCGAACGATGAAAAAAAGAATATAATTATAATAAAAGAAAGATTACGCAATTACGTTTATCAGAATCTTCCGTTCGATTATTATTGTTTCTTTCAGACATCTTTATACAAATACAAGTATCGTTTGAGGAACACAAATATACATCCTCGCAAACGATTGAGGCACGTTGCGAGTTTTTTTTCTTTCAAAAATACGACAATAATTTTGAACGATGGAAAAAAGTTTTGATGACAAATTTCAACCTTTCTCGACTGAAAATTCATTTTTTTTCATTGAAATACGGGTCAAAAACGAGGTTCGCACTTTAGGCTGGCGAAGATACAAAAAAATATTAATGTCAATATCGTTTTTTGAGAATGTTGACTTTGATTAGCGTCAAACTTTTCCGTCACCTTTATGACAATCGAATATCGTTTGGAGAAAAAGATATACACGTTCGGAAATTTCTTCGAGCTTTTCTTTTCAATCGCGCTGATTACGTTATTTCCAGAGATTGATTTTTGCTTCTCTGCGTATGCAGGCGTCAATGATTCAAAGGACGTCTTCCGGTTTGGCAAATTCGGCGTCGCTGTGGAAAAACATGTGTTTGGTGGCTCGTTTTATTGGAAATTTCTCGTTGAAACATGATGATTAAAGAAAAAACGGGAAAATCCACGAGATTCGTCTATTGCACTTCGCGACGGTGATTAAATTCAGGATCGCGAAGATACCTCTCGCCGTATTTCAGTCCGTGGCTTCCCTCGTTCGCGTAAGAGACGAGCATCTGCTTTTCCAAAAGCGCCGCGTTGAATTTCGGCAGAAAGTACGTCCACGCCTTGGCGAGCATTCCGACCTGTGGAAATCGCGTTGAAAAACAATTGGGTGCGGATTGAAGAGACATTTTTTTGCGAGGAGATCGTTTGTGAAATGTTCTACTTTACCTCTTCGAAATTAACGTCCGCGTTTGAGCTTGCCGACGGCGCCATCAGCACCTCCTCTTCCATACGCACGTAGAACGACGGATGCTCCTCCAGGTCGTCCAACTTTGCTAGCATTCTCGTGTCAACATCGTAAATCTCACCGAGTATTTGCTAGAACGTTGAAATCCTTCGAATGCGTTTTTTAACATCGACACGTTCGAATAATTCAATTGATCAAGACCGAGTAAACGCGCGGGGAAAACTGTTTGAAAAAAAGAACTTGCCAAAGGTTTTTAAAGGCACACCTTGTATCAATAGAATACTTAAATAAGCCGGAAGAATGTTCAAATTGGCAAGAAGCTGCTCGAAATTGTTAAATTTGAATAAATCGAAAGGAATTCGAACGTATCTCAAAGAATTAAAAGAAAGAGACGAGTGGCGCCATCCAGCGGCCACGCGCGTAACTGTTGGCCGTGGCACGTGTCCCTTTTTTTTCATATTATTTACCCTCGGTTGTTTGTTGTTACTACTTACGTTGCCCGTGTCGGGTTTTCTCAACAAAAACGGAATGTTGTATCTCGTTGCTATGACAAGCGGATATTTCTTCACCGTTTTTCCACATCCGAGAAACTTGGCGTATCCGTCCTTCGTGTTTTGCAGTACACGATGATTGGGCTCGCCGCGTTTCAACGTGCCGTAAACGAAAACTCGATGCAACGGATTCTTGAACAAGTTCTCGTACATAGCGTGTTTTATATCCTCTGATTACTGCTGCGCGATTACGTCCTCGTAGTTCCGTTAGTGACGGTGTTTTTTTGACACTGCGTCACAAGCGCGCGTGTGTGTGTGTGTGTTGTATTATGCAGTTTTTTCGATTGAAAAAACAAACTCACACACGATTAAAATTTCTTTATCCTTCGACTTGAAAGCACGAAATTTCGAGGTTTTCGATTTTGTTTATCTTTTTTTTTTGTATACTCTCGTAACTCGCGTGTCCTTTGAGATCATTCTCTGCCGCATTGATGCAAATACTTTTTTTTTTACACGCTCAAGAAGAGCTGGTTGATATATATATTTTTTCAGTTCAAAAATGAAACAAGCCGTGACCTTGACCTCAGATCGTGGAGACGTGAAACACATGAATAATAAACCTCAAAAATGTGAGGAAAAAAATCCCGTATGTTCTCTTTAGAAGCTTGACAATGAAAACAAAGATCTGCTTTACCGATCGCCGGTAACTCTCGTTTTTTACAGCCCACAGGGAAAGCTTGTTCAGCGTGTTCATAGAGAGCGCGACGCTGTTCGATTTTTTTTTGTTTTGAGACCCGATTGTAGTAATTAAAAAAATATTAATTTCTTTCGAACATGTGTATTATCGAGAGAACTTTATTAATTTAATTCTCGATGAATAATTATTGCCAAGCGATAAATACAATACGAAATAATATATTTCATCGTTTTTGTTTCATCGGAATGAGAATATATCACACAAGATAACTTTGTCACGTTACTCTCCGCACTTGACATTCCGATTCAAAGTCCATATCGTTTAGCTTTTATTACGTATATTCCTCGTTGAACAAATGAATAATTTCAGCGCACGAGTGATTTATCCGTAGTCGTGGTTGAGCTCCACGGCGAATTTCGCCGCGCGTATCGACGTCAGCTTATCTCCCGTACTCGAAAGAAATTTTCTTCGCACCTCGGAAGAAATCTCACCGCAAAATCTTGAGAAAGATAATTACGAAAAAAATGTGAGAAAATCATTGCAAAAACATGCCTTTCTTAAATTATGCGCTTCAAAAATTTGTACTCTATTTCGGTTCGGTTGGTATTGTAGCTCCGGTATATTCTCAAGAAAACAACTGACCTCCATGAGTACACGCTGATATCGTCGTTGGTGTTTGAAAACTTCCTGCTTGGCGCGCGCGTAACGGCTCAACAAGTCATTGGGCTTCCGGTTGACTTTCTTGAGATGCAATTTCCGGATTTTTCGGCAATGCACGCATCGCGGTGTCGCGACTAGCCGTCGATAATCGTTCTGTATGAGCGCCGAACAATTCTCCGATCGGCTATGAAATTCAACAGTCAGCCTATTAAAATACATCGCTGCATGTTTCGTTTCCGTCTATCGGTCCGACGCGTCACCGAGCGTCGCGAATGCACATTCTTGTTTTAAAAAGTGAAAAATACACCTTTGCGTACCAACACCGGAACCACTGCAGAGTTTCGTTCTCTCAACTTTGCGAAGCGCCTCCGTCAAACCCGACATCGTAATTACCGTCGTATTGAGCTTCAGTTTTCCAAGATTGTCGGCGGTGCGAATCTACCATTCAAGATTCTTCGATATACAAACGTGCTCGAACAACTGCCGTTCATGCTTTTTTTGTAAATTCATACAAAAAAACAAAAAGTGGCGAATTTTCGAACTGTCCACGATTCAACTGTTCCCGCATTATTAACGTTTATTGCAATATATTTATAGAAGTCAGGAATGATGGAACAGTCTAAATGGTCAAAAATCATTACCGTGAGAGAAAGGTCATTGTGCACATGGAGATAGAGTCTCACTTGCAGCGAGAGAGGATCGACTTGTACAAGAACAATTTCGTCCTTCGTTATCGGCGAAATCGCCCAAGTCCACGTTGCCGGCAGAGGATATTCCGTCAGTATGGTTTTCAACTTGTCGATCGTCAAGATCTCAGACTCTTCGGTCTGCTCGTCGCTCTCCTGGGCTTCCCTCTCGATCTCGTCCTCGTAACAGCCGTCGGTCTGCACAGGCTGGAAGCGCATGGATCTTATTTATTATTGTCCAAAATAACTCTGGCAAACGAGAAATCGAGGCGAAGTTCGCGCGTTTATCGACTGGAACGGGAAAAAGCATAGATCCCAAACCGAGCGGAAAATACATTTTCCATCCGGCGATGCGAATCAGCGGACTTTTTCGTGTCTCTCGCGATGAAACTGCGAGCTTCGAAGATGTTCGGTTTCTGACTCGGTTTCGTTACCTCGTCGTCATTCTCCCTGGTCGTTTCATCGCTCGTTTCCGCTTCTGTATTCTTCTTGGCATTGAGGGAATTTTGTGGATTTTCGCGCAAAATCATACGCACGTAGGGAATGAGTTCTCGCGGTTCGACGATTTCCTTCCGAGGTACGGCTTCTTTCCGCAAGGTGTATCGCTCGCGCGGAAGTACATCTATCGTACCGCCGATGTGGAAGTAATTGGCTCTTTGAATGTCTTTGTCGAGGAAATGCAATTCGCAAACAAAATCTTTCTCGTTGAGCTTGACTTCCAGAGAACTCGCCCATCGCTGTCGTTTCTCCGCGATCTGTCGGAGAACATTACATCGACGTTACATCCGAGCCAAAAACTCATTCCAAGGTATGCCGAGGACTTTTACCGGCGAAAAAAGTCGACGAAACGACTTGGGAATGTTTACGGAATGTGACGGATGTCGGAGATGGAATGAGATTTTTTTGTTTAAACGGTTGGTTATCATGTACGATGAAAATGATATGGCGATGACGTATTACGATTAAGAAATGGCATTTTCGCGGCGTTCTGATATTCCGTAAGAAAATGAACCGACCTTTGGTACTTTGAACAACGTGAGCTGCCGCAATCCTTGCTGCGATCTTTTATTCTGGCTGGGTCTGCTGCCGCTGGTGCAGCCGGAAGCTGCGCAAACCCTCCCCATACTGTTTGCGAGAGAAAATCATTGACAAAGACACTTTGCAACGAAAAAGTGACGAGAGAAAGGCCGATGTGTCAGAACAGCTGATTGAACGTCTTTTTGGAAAAGTTGCATGTAAATTATTGTTTATCATTTACATAAAACATCGTATACTGACGTTTGCTTCGAGCGCTTGGTATCTTTTTCGTAAAGAGTCTAGTTTTATTGGACAATTTTGAAAAGAGCGATTTTCAAAAACAAATTTCACTCGACAAAGCGATTTGTGTTTATCAACGGTTTTTTAGGTTAGACGGGTTAGACACGACCCATATCTACAGGGTGTCTCTCGCAGCTCTCAAATGTCGGTGGTACACCTCTGTGAAGTGAGCCTCGTACGCGTAGAGCGTGGGAAAAGCCGCCAAAGTCGTTCGAATTCAAAATTTGTGAAAAACGACCTTCCGTTATTCAGATGTACTACTTTTTATAGTATTTTTTGTGAAACTTCAAGAGTTGGAAAACAATATCTTTTAAGAATTTATATCTTTTGACGAGATGTCCCTCGTTTCGTTATTTATCGGTGTGCACGATTCTCGTGAAAAATAGTGTTCGAAAAATTACATGCAAACGTTGAAAACACAAACAATGTTTTCGTTAAATTCCAACAATGCTTGGTCGTAATTTTGCTTAAGTTTTCATAGGTGCAATTCTTTTTTTTCGAGAACTTGGTGCCTTCTGCAAACTGTTACAATTTTTATATCGTCTGTCAATGATTGTCTTCTGAAAAATACGCCTTAAGGATTAAAAACTACCTGTACAGCATCACTTTGAATTCAGTAATCTACGCCCGTATTTGAATCAATGCCTTTTCGATTATTCTTCGACGACCGCGTTCTTCCACGCGCAGCATCATCCATCGCGGGACCCTCAAATCGACGATGAGTCTCACGACAATGACTCTTTTTTATCTCAAATCACGCGATGCGCATATAATTTTATCGTATTGCCGGTAACGAGATAAATAACGACATTGACATTGTACGAACACGCGAATAAACTATAACGATGAATGATAAAATGTGCGCCAGTACATGTGACCTTATGCCGTAGAGGTCACTCGCTTTTCGTCGCGGTTGCTGCTGGATCGGCAGCCAAGTTTTTTTTGCATCACATATATGTATATAGCATGGCCCAAATAATCAGATGCAGATTTCGCATGCGTTTATTCAAATACGACAATAAACGCGTTATTCCGACTTTCGTAGCTTCGAAATATCAGCGATCATGGATACACACGAGTTACATTATGAACGGTGAGTAAACTCATTCATAAATCGAGTTGCGAAAGTTTCCCAACAGCCTTGGAGGTTATGTTGATTATCCCGTAAGATAAAACAAACCCGTTTGATCGACGAGACTTGACAGCAAGTGCACATCATCTTAAAAGGAAATTGTGGCTTTTTCGTATCTTTCGTTCCTTCAATTCTTCTTCTCGATCTTTAGAAAATGCGATCTTCGAAAAGGTATCGGTACGCTCTTGCTCGTTTGAATTTATCGCGATTATGCAATATCTCGCTGATTTTATCCGTGAAATTCTGTCAAAACATGTTTTTGACAACCAATTTCCGACGTTTTTGTATCATCCATTTTCCACAAGATCTTTTCAACAAAATCAATATACTCCCACCTCGTTAATTTACCCTGATTATGCGGCATTCCATTGATTCAACTGTCGTCAAAACATGTGTTTACGCATTATGCTCAATGTCCAAATGACAGTGAAGGGACGGGAAATATTGATGCCGTCACTCTCGCCGACCATGGAAACCGGTACGATAGTGAGATGGATCAAACGAGTGGGAGATCCCGTCAAACCCGGCGACGCAGTGGCGGACATTCAGACCGACAAAGCCGTCATGACTTTTGAGATCGACGACGAGAGCATTCTCGCCAAAATCATCGTAAGAATGACAACGAGCAAGTTGGAAAACAATTTTCACTACCTTTTGTAATTCTGCGGATGAAACTTGACGACTCTACGTCATTTCAGGTACCAGAGGGTACCAAAGACGTCAAAGTAGGAACTTTGATCGCGCTGACCGTCGAGCCGGACGAGGATTGGACGACCGTCGAGGAACCTTCCGGAGGGGTTGGCGGTCGAGACCAGCCAACTTTGACGGAAGCGTCAACAAGCGCGACATCCGATGTAGCGCCGGCTGGGCAGTATGTTTAATCTTTTTTTTCTTGCTGATCTTGTACAGAGAGAGAGAGTTTTGTAATTGCGCAGTATTCACGTCGTGAACATCAAAAGTTTATTCCAATATCGAATGATTTATTCGCAGAATAAACGTATCCATGCCGGCATTGTCGCCTACCATGACTTCCGGTACGATAATAAAATGGTTGAGGAAAGAAGGCGAGGATATATCACCGGGTGACGCCTTGGCGGATATACAAACGGACAAGGCCGTGATGACCTTCGAAGTGGACGAGGAAGCGACGCTGGCGAAGATTATCGTGAGAAATGACTTTTATTCACTTTAGAATTACGCGAATTAGATTGAATAAAAACCATCTCGAACAACAATGATAATCGTCATTTTTCATCGTTAGAAAATGGTCTCAATCGTGCCGAAAACACTTTGTCGATCTGTTAATCCCCAATTAACTTTTACGCGCATGTTTGATCATCCGCGGATCGATCGACTTTCCGAGATGAAACTACAACGTCAATTTTTTCTTCAAAGATGCCCGAAGGCTCCCAGGTGGAAGTCGGTCAATTGATAGCGATAATGGTGGAGAGGGGAAGCGATTGGAAAAGCGTCGTAGTCCCGGAGGCAACTTCGAGAACCGACGAGCCAGTCGCGTCTGCGACTCCCGCAGCTCCGACCTTGTCTCCGGATGTCTCGTCGCCGGCGCGTTCCCAACCCCCGCCCAGTGGACAGTCAGTCATTAGTTTTTGCGTTTGACGAGTGTTTCTTCTCTTTTTTTCTCTTTTCTTTCGATTTTCAAAAAATTCCCAAATTACTCCGCAGAGTTTTCGGTTTGGCGGTGAAGCGCCTCCTCGAGGAATACGGCTTGAGTTCCGGCTCGATCGAAGGAACGGGTCGTCCCAATCGTCTTCTCAAAGGCGACGTGTTGGCTTACATCAGAGCGAACAACGTGCAAAGAGTAACGCTCAAAGCTTGTGAGATCACTTTTGCCATCTCGAGGACGTATCGCGTTTACAGTCCTGAAAAAACCGAAATGAAACGAGCGTTTCTCGAACCTAGCAATGCTACGAAAGTCTGAAGGAAAGTCAATCGTACGTAAGAGAATTCTCGATAGTAAGAATATCGAAAAGTCGTCAACGAGTCGTTGAAAAAAACAAAACTTGAATTTCATCAAAATTTCATCAAAATTTCGAATAATATGATCTTTTTTTGACATCTGGATAACTCTTCAATATTGTTATTATTGCAAAACAACGCTACCTCGCGTAGAACCGATTTTTCTTCAGATTTTTCAGAATTGACGTGTGAGCGAAATTGCCGTTTCCCTTCGGTTTTATTGAGACCGTGTTTGATATTTAACCCTTTTTTGCGCGTCATTGGTTCGCAGCCTCGCCACCCGCGTCCGAAGTTCGTTCGGAGAGAACGAGAGGCCCGATGATCATTCGAAAAACCGGGCCATCCACTTACAAAGATCACCAGGTTTCCAACATTCGCGGTGTCATCGCTAAACGCCTCGGAGAGTCCAAGGTAGAAAAAAATCGATGGTAGAATCGGAAAATTTCGATAACCTTCCTCTCAACCGCGAGTCGTTAATTTCGGAATTAATCTGAAAATCGATGGTGGAATTGGAAAATTCTTTTTCATTGAAATTTCAATAACCTTCCTCTCAACCGCGAGTCGTTAATTTCGGAATTAATTTGAAAATCGATGGTGGAATTGGAAAATTCTTTTTCATTGAAATTTCAATAACCTTCCTCTCAACCGCGAGTCGTTAATTTCGGAATTAATTTGAAAATCCATGGTGGAATTGGAAAATTCTTTTTCATTGAAATTTCAATAATCTTCCTCTCAACCGCGAGTCGTTAATTTCGGAATTAATCTGAAAATCGATGGTGGAATTGGAAAACTTTTTTTTTTCATTGAAATTTCAATAACCTTCCTCTCAACCGCGAGTCGTTAATTTCGGAATTAATCTGAAAATCGATGGTGGAATTGGAAAATTCTTTTTCATTGAAATTTCAATAACCTTCCTCTCAACCGCGAGTCGTTAATTTCGGAATTAATCTGAAAATCGATGGTGGAATTGGAAAACTTTTTTTTTTCATTGAAATTTCAATAACCTTCCTCTCAACCGCGAGTCGTTAATTTCGGAATTAATCTGAAAATCCATGGTGGAATTGGAAAACTTTTTTTTTTCATTGAAATTTCAATAACCTTC
This sequence comes from Heteropelma amictum, assembly GCA_959613375.1. Classification (NCBI taxonomy): domain Eukaryota; kingdom Metazoa; phylum Arthropoda; class Insecta; order Hymenoptera; family Ichneumonidae; genus Heteropelma; species Heteropelma amictum. Next base: position 32,939,786 of record OY390721.1, read on the forward strand.
CTCTCAACCGCGAGTCGTTAATTTCGGAATTAATCTGAAAATCGATGGTGGAATTGGAAAATTCTTTTTCATTGAAATTTCAATAACCTTCCTCTCAACCGCGAGTCGTTAATTTCGGAATTAATCTGAAAATCGATGGTGGAATTGGAAAATTCTTTTTCATTGAAATTTCAATAACCTTCCTCTAAACCGCGAGACGTTAATTTCGGAATTAATCTGAAAATCGATGGTGGAATTGGAAAATTCTTTTTCATTGAAATTTCAATAACCTTCCTCTCAACCGCGAGTCGTTAATTTCGGAATTAATCTGAAAATCGATGGTGGAATTGGAAAACTTTTTTTTTTCATTGAAATTTCAATAACCTTCCTCTCAACCGCGAGTCGTTAATTTCGGAATTAATCTGAAAATCGATGGTGGAATTGGAAAATTCTTTTTCATTGAAATTTCAATAACCTTCCTCTCAACCGCGAGTCGTTAATTTCGGAATTAATCTGAAAATCCATGGTGGAATTCTAAAATTCTTTTTCATTGAAGTTTCAATAATCTTCCTCTCAACCGCGAGTGATGAATTTCAGGGAAGTATTCCTCATTCTTACGCCACGATGGACATCAACATCGACAAATTGTCGCAAGTTAGGAACAAATTGAAGACCGAAGGCGTCGCGGTCTCGATCAACGATTTCATCGCCAAAGCCGTCTCTCACGCGCTCCTCGAGTGTCCCGACATCAACACGCTGTACAAAGATGGACAGGTATTTTCGTAAAATAAATACAAATTTTAGCTCCGTGTCGATTTTGAATCACCCGGCCGACTAACATCGATAATTCGAATTTTTTTAAAAATTCCACGGATTTTTATCGCCATTTCAATATCAATTCTCTTCGACAGACAATTCGAATGCAAAACGTCGACGTTTCCGTCGCAGTTTCGACGCCAACGGGCCTTATAACACCGATATTGTTCGACAGCGCGAGAAAGTCTCTGACGGAGATATCCTCGAGCGTGAAGGAGCTCGCCGTCAAGGCGCGCGAGGGAACGCTAAAGCCGCACGAGTTCCAGGGCGGCACATTCACGTAAATTCGCGATTTCCATTTTAATCTGAAAAATCACGATTACGAGCGTGAAACAATGTTTTTCCGCGTTACCTTTGTTTTCTTTCCTCATCCAGCATCTCAAATTTGGGAATGTTCGGCATCAAAGAATTCGCCGCCATCATAAATCCTCCGCAAACCGCGATCCTCGCCGTCGGAGGTGGACGCGTCGAGCTGGGTAAGAATCTTCGCCGTCGGGCGAACGTCTTTCAATTTTTTTCATCCCTCGATCGCCAACCAACGAAGAGCAAACGAAAAAACAAAAAAAAAAGAAATCCAACGAGACGGACATTTTTTCACTCGACCATTTTTTTCAACTCCTCATTTCCGGTAGACGCGTCTCTGCAAAAAACAACTCGGCTCACGGCGACTCTGTCGTACGATCGAAGGGCCATCGACGAGGATCAGGCGGCCGATTTCCTCGCCGTTTTACGAGCGATGCTCGAGGACCCGACGTTCCTCGCGGTCGGACGGGCGCAGGCGCTTCGTCACAAACGCGAATAACCGTGAGTAAAGATCATCAATTTCGTCCGATCCCGACGATCGTTCTTATCGCTCACCGAGAGGGGAAAGAAAAATTGAAAATCGAATTTCAAGCGACAATAAATTTTATCGAATTTTTCGACTCTGGCGAATAAAAATGTTTTTTTTTTTTTTTTCATATCCCGCGGCAATCTTTCTTTCGCAGTTTCGGAGCATTTCGCGTCAGTGTCGAGCGGAACTCTCGGCCAGTCGCGTCGAGATGAATTTTTCATCGGACGAGGCGGATAATACGGTAGTAGAAAAAAAAAAAAAAAAGACACAAAATGCCGGGGCATACAAATATTAGGCGTAACGACGATGTGGAAAACTTATCCGCGAGAACGTTTGCGACGGTAGGAAAATAATTGTATTTATTGCTAGATCCAACGAATATTATACAGAAGGGGGGGGGGGGGGGGGTGGATCCACCGATTCTCACTGAATTGCAATTGTCCTTTTTTTTTTTAAATTCAACTCTGATTTCTCGGAGATTCAATTCTCATTTATCGAAGGACGGTGAGAAGAAAAAATGTTCACCTCGTTTATTCTTCGTTGAGGTTTTTAATCCGAGTGATCGCCTTTCGTGGATTTTTTTTTCCGTGGTATGAAAAAAAAGCGCAGACGGAAGAAATATTTATTAAAATCGAGCGTTGGACGCGACGAGCGAGACGAGAGGAGATTGTAAATAATGAAATTGTCGATTGTACGAAACATTGAAAACTGAGAGAAATAAATACAGCGTTTTAATCGTCGTTTATGGTACCGTGAGAATGAATAAAAATTGATGGGTCGCTTCGGCGGTAAAAAAATTCAATTATTCTTAAGATCGTAAGGACCACTCATCTCACTCGGTTTTCTCGATGGAGCATCGAGATTATCTCTGCATTGAGCACAGCTTTTTCGACGCAAATCGAAACTGACGAGATTCACATTTTTCCGTAATTGCTCCGACGGTATTTGGCCAGTGAGGATCGATTGTACAGTTTTTTTTCATTAAATCTTTTTTTTAAATTATTAACGCAAGGGATATCGACGGTCGACCGCGGACGTATATTCTGCGCATTGAGCGTCTTTTTTTCTTCATTTTTGATGGAAATTTCAATATTTTTCAGGGTGACGAAATTTGAATTTCCCATTTAAACGAGTAATAAAAGCGAGAATCGTCAAAGGTTTTCAGTAATCTTTATTGCTTGAATCGTATGTTCAAAAAAACCGCTGAATTCAATGGTTTTATAAACCTTGTCCATCCGGCGTTTGGTCCATTCGCGTTTTAATCGAGATACAAATTCCACCGTACTAAAACGAGATTTGAGATATGCATCGAGATAATTGCCTTCCGAGTATTCGATTCGTGCGTCGCGCAACGTTTTTTCGGTTCTCGTGAGATAGGAAAAAGCATCGAAAACGACTTTGCAGCCTCCGCAGTAACAATTTTGGGAGAACAAAAATCGATTTCGCGGTTTTTTCCGCCGCGTTTGACGCGACGGTATTATCATACTTGTAAAACACGATGAAACGATTACGAAAAATAGCCGAAAAAAAGAGACAAAAAATGATCGGTAAACCCCCCGTATAAAAACGTACGCGGAGCACCGTCGTTTTTTGAAAAATAAAACATTTTTTCTCTTCCTACTTGGCGCAAAATTAGCCACTATCCAATATACAGGATGAGCCATGATATATTTTTTCCTCTCGACTTAACGGGGAACATATTTTTTCAATAAAAAAAACATTACACGAAACATTTTACCTCGCGACGTGAGACGCGCAACAACACGTATTTACAAATTTTCGGATGCGAGAAAAATAAAGGTATTCGGCTTAAAATTAATGAGAATAACGCACGCGAGCGGATGTTCGATCACAATTTTTTTATCGTTCCGGACATTCGGAGGTAAAAAAATCAGTACGGTTTTGTCGTCCGAATTGCGTCGTGTACTCCCCTACGAAAGTCAACAACTTCGATATTATTTTTTCACAACTTTTTATCAACCAGAGATTCACCGCAATCGTTGAACAAGTTTTGAAAAATCGGTACGATTTGATCGCATTGCCCGAATTGCCTTGACAAGCTCCAAGTGCAACGTTTTTTTTTTTTAAATTACCAAATCGTCCAACGTCCTGACATCAACTTTACAACTTTTAAAAGCGTTTGCACTGTACGAAACACCAAAGAAACAACAAACAGCCTCTCGTCATTTCGATTTTACGTACAAGGGAATAAAAAAAAGGGGGAAGCTTAAAAATAATGAGAATATTATCATATACGCGAGAACGGATGCGTGCTAGCATATTTGCTCACGATATTTTCAATCGATCGTGACCGATTCTGACACATCAAATCGTACGGATGAAAAACGATCGGTGCGATTTTTATCATCGAAATTCGTTTCGCTTACTCCAACGAGTTGTGCGACGATATCCAACAATTTTCCTCAAATTCTGACAAATTTTACTCCTTCTAATGCGAAAAAGTCTTTCGTCAATTTTGCCGCAAGCTTATAAAAGCGTCGGTGAATAAGTCGAACGGAAATTTTTTTGAATCATCCCGTTTCGCGCGTCGAAACTTTTCAGAGTATTTGCGAGCAATCAGGACAAATGCGATATCATATCGCGAAACGTACGGTTGCCGACGCTCGTCGTGATTTTGCTGATATTTTCGAACAACAAAGTCGCGTCCAGATTCTCCGGTAGTTTCGTGAGGAATTGCGAGCATCGAACGAAATCCATGCTGAGCAATTCGTCCTGAAACATGCGAAGAATCCCGAGAGCGGTTCTGAAGAGAAATTCCTCGCCGTCGCGAACGAAAACGTCCCAGACCCTGCAGGCAACGTCGAGAGGCATCGCCTTCGCGTAGATCGTGTAGAGCCAATCGAGCAAATAAAAGTCCGGATGCAGTCCGGTTCGATCAAAGTGAGAGTGTATCTTTGGGATTTTGTGAGCGAGCGCGCACCCGAAGACCCTGTAGTAGACGCTCATTTTTTTCTGGTCCAGAGTGAAGGCGGCGCGATGGCAAGGTTTGTCGAGGAGATTGGCGAAGCAGACGAAAGCGTCCTGGGGCTCCATGTTCAGCGTGAGAATAGCACCGACGTAGCTCATTCCCTGTACGTATCCAATGTCGCTTCTGTGCACCGTGTAAGCGGACAAAACGTTGCCGAGAGTCTCGTGCAACGGACCGCCCTCTTGAAAAACGCCCAAGTTCGCGAAAGTTCGAGAAACGTCCAATTTGATCGCGACGACGGATTCGTCCCCGCCGCCGTCCTCCGACATCATCCTCAGGGAAGCGTCATAATGCCGAGAGTTTAAACCTAGTTCATTGGTGATAGCGAGCTTCCAGATTTTGCCGCGAACGCTCGGTGGCAGGCCGCGCCACCAGAGCTCGCGCGCTCTCTTGGTGTCCCGGAGAAGCTCGAACGCGGGCAATATCGTCGCGCACCAGACTTCCGTGTCCGTCGAGAGGCGCGCCTCTCGCTCGGACCGCTCTCGACGTTGCTCCTGACGAGCGCGTTCCTCGACGAGTTCTCGCTCTCTCGCCCTCTCCAATATTTCGTCGTACTGCTTTTTATGATTGCGATCCTCCTCGGGACTCTTCACCGGGAGATTCGACGGTCTCGGGTATTGTATCAGAGCGGAGGTGCCGCCGACTCTGTCCGTCCACGTCGGAGGATCTTCGCGAGGTCGAGGAACGTCGCGCGACGGCTTTTGCGTCCAGGGCAGGAGGGTCCGCAGCAGAGCGACGGAGGAACGGCGAAGTACCCGGGACTCGTCGTCCGAGCGAGGCAAGTCCTCGCAGCTGGAAGTCTCGCTGGACGTGGAGACCCCGCTGTCGGACGAAGGCACGTTACCGGCGACGGAAGCTTCCTCCGTGGTGCCGCCGAAATCGTCGATCGACGGCGTGGACCGCAATTCCGCTTCGGACTCTGACGACTCCATGAGGATCGATCGGGGGACGATTCGGACGGAGATTCTTTCTCATCGTACGGAAATATCGCTTGGTGTCTTGGACGGAGGCCCGACGACATGTTGATCCGCGCGAGGCTCGATCAGCATTGATCGGCGACGCGAGAGTCTCGCATAACCTTTTATTTTCGCCTTCTTCCTCGCTGCTCCCTGCGAGTCTCTCGTACTCGTCGAGATTACTTTGGAACGCGACTCAATCGATTTCAATTGCGACTATTCTCATAACAAATTTCTACTTGAAACTTTCTAATCATCTTAATTACGATAATTGCCGTTTCCGGTTCGGTAATGTGACATTTACGACGGAAGAGTGAAAAAAACAGTGGCTTCACAATCGGTCGAGCCCACGAGCGACTATCTTGGCTCGACACTGCTTTTTGACATCGTATTTTTTTTCTCGATCTCTCCTTATTTTTCCACTACTCACGAGCTGCTGGTATTCTCGCAGGGGCGTTTTAGTGTCGTTCGTGTTGCGAAAACAATCTCGCGTTCCTTACTGTCGTTCGTCATCGTCGATTCACGATGAATTATCGGCAGGGTCAATTACGTGAATTTTTCCCCCGTGAATCGAGGTTAATCAGAGCGAGGATTCCTGCAGATTTATTACGAAAATATCGAACGTTCCACAAGACGAAAGGAGAGTGGAATGACGAACATGACAGCTGACAGCTTGTTGATTCTTCACACACCCATAACCTTCATAATTGATGAGCGGCGCATGCGTAGCAAAGTGAAACAAAATATCAAAAATGTACCGACTGATGGTAAGAGAAACTGCACACAGCGCCGCCGCGCCGCGAAAAGTAACGAAGCGATATTCTTATGCGTCAGATGCTGCCCTCTTCGTTGGAAACTCGAGTTATTCGCCAACTAACTTGTGAACGACGTAACTAAGATGTTTATTTCTTCACAAATTTTCAACTGCAAAAAAAAGTACTGCATTTTGTCGAAACGATTTTATGTACATGTTTCTTCGAGCATACATATTACACATATATATATATGTCTTTATACAGAGTCATATACATATAGTTTGCTCAACCGATACGTGCTGACGATTGCGTATACAGACTCTCACGGGCATTTAGAATTTTTTCTTTGTTTTTATAATACTCTGCTATTATGTACAATGATAAAAAGAGATGTAATCCTATTTATGTACAGTAGATGGAACGGACACGTAATTAAATTAATATTTACATTATTTCGCGCGTAATGACGCTTTTGCTCTTTCGGTGCGCGAAATCCTTGAAGAGAAGGAAAACAGAGATGACGAAACCGCACGCAGCCAATCGCAATTTCCGAGATCACATTGCAGCTGTTTAAATCCTTACCGAATGTGTTTTTCCTCCGTTCTCCGAGAGATTCGGGCCTCCCCCGGCAGCCTGTCTCTTCGTTGAATCAAGAATCACGGAGTGTCAATTTTCAACGAAATTCAACATTGAACAAAACCGTCAAACGGTGCGATGAAAATTTGCCGACTGTTGGTACGAGCAAGCGGCGGCGGAGCAAAGAGGGGGGCGGGGGATTCCGAAACACCGTCGGATGTGGGTTTTTCCGTGATTCCATGACGTTTTTGCCAAGACTTTAATCGATTTCCAACGCCCACGGATGATCTCGAATGTATCCGTATTGAATATCCGTGAGATGCTTCAGGAACGCTCGATAAACGGGATCAGACTGTTTTATCGTCGGTATTCGCAGACTCTGGCCGACAAAGTCGATGTGCGATACGGGACTAACGACGCACGCGGTTCCCGCACCGAAAATCTCGAGGAGCTGCAAAAATTTCGTGTAAATCCAAAAATGTAACGACAACGACGATTCTTGCGGAATTACGACGAAGGACGTTTTCGCAACGCTTTAGTTTCCTCCTGGATGTGTCAAGGACGAAGGTCGACGACAAAGAACTCACCCTGTTTTCGTCGTGCAGGCGGGAAACTTCGCTCATGGTTATCGTCCTCTCGGTGACCTTGAACTGATTCCATTCCCGCGCCAACGTCAGTATCGAGTTTCTCGTTATTCCCGGAAGGATGAGTCCGTTTAACGGCGGAGTCACCAATTCTTTTTCTACGAACCCGTCGATGAAAAACACGCGTTATCAAAATTGCCCTCGTTTTTGGAACCGTTTCATCGTCGTTTTTCAAAAATTCCTCTCACCTCCCTCCTCGTTTATGTGAAACATGAAGATATTCATCGTGCCGACTTCCGTCAACTCGTTGTCTTCACCGTACAGCCAGAGAACCTGTTGCAGACCTTTTTCCGTCGCCTCGCGCTGCACCCGAATCGTCGGCGCGTAATTGCTTCCCATTTTACAATCGCCGCATCCACCCGGCCAGGCTCTCGTGTAACGCGGATCGGCCAGCAGCGATACGCCCTTTTCGTCGCTCGAGTTTTTAAAGTACGACCCGACGGGAGAGAGAATCACGTAAAGGAGCGCCGAATCCGCCGCGGCAACTCCCAGCGTGGGCTTTTTACAACAATAACAAATAAATTGGATAAACAACATGGAGTAACATTTTTTTCGAAAATTCCAGACGCGGCAAAGGTCTCGAAAAAAAAAACACTCAACGCGAACGGAAAACAAGTTTTCCGAACCATTTTTCGAACTTTGCCTTTTTTCAGCGACCTTTGAATGACCTTTCGTACGATTTTTTCTTCTCAGACTCGAGCTTCTCATCCGGCGAGAAATCTTGAATACGAAAAAGTCATATTCCCAATCTACGGTGAAAAAGCGGAAAAAATGACAAACGCGTGATTTCCCGAGGAACAACGTCTCGCAAACAAATCCATTTGACCGTATGAAAACGATTTGTAATCCAAAAGAAGGAAGAAAAAAAAAGCTTCGCGAAAAGGTCGCGCGTGCGCTTGCATCATCGCCGCCAGTTCCGGCTGGTATCGAGCGTTGATAAATTGTCGAAGCAGCACGGAACGAAACGACGTTGGAGTCGCAGTAATCAATAACGCCGACGTCAAAGAAAAAAAAAAGAAAATTCGTAAATCAAAAATGGCCCCACTAGAAATCCACGTGTTTTCGTTTCTCAGCGACGATTGTAGAAAAAAACGGTGACAAAACATTCTCCTCGACGATCGTACGAAAAAGCTGTTGTCAGGCGTGTGGCAATAATAATTCAATGGAAAAGAAAACAACGTTATCGTTCGTCTCAGGCGCATCGATGATCGAGCATGGGAGAAAGGGGCATGAGGAGGGAGGAGGCCAATCTCCCACGAAAAATAAGAGAGAAAAAGAAACGGGGGACTCACATCGATGCCGATGAGAGTCGGCCGTATATAGAGGCTGGAAGCTTCCGAATGCGGCACCCACTCTTGATCTATACTGATGATTCTCTGCATGCATTTGATGAGTTCGGCACCGCTGAACGTCGGCAGGCCCGACCTCAGCGCCGACGCGTTCATCCTCTCCATGTTCATGTCGGGCCTGAATATCCGTATTTTACCATCGACTCCTCTGTACGCTTTCATTCCTTCGAACAACTGAAAATAATGCGATAACGTTGCTGCTGTGTGTTTGCGTTTCTTCGTGAGCGTCGCGATCGACGCTCGAACGGGGGGGGGGGGAGGGGGGAAACGATACTCGGCGAAATCATCGGGGGTCAAGACTCGTAATTCGCGATATCCCGAGGCTAAATATGCGTGTGTGTGTGTGTGTGTTTGCGTTGATTTTCGCTCGTCTTATTTTCCTCTTCCTTCTGTCGCAGCTGCATCAACGCGTATCTTCTTCTTTCCGCGATAATGATTTATTCGTTGGGAGATTGAGACACGCTCGACTCTTGCGAGAAGGAAGGCTGGGTAAAGTCGCTAAAAACACGATTAATCGCTCGTTTTTTTCTTCTTTTTCCGTTGTCGTTTTTCAAATTTTCAATAATCGCCCGCGGTAACGATTGTTCGCTTTCGATTGATTTGCATTCGAGAAGCAGATGAGAGGGGAAAGAGCGAAATGGAAGAAATGAAAAAAAAATCGCGAGATCGTTGTTACCGGGCTGACATTGAGGGTTTCGTTTGTTCTTCTTTGTTTTTGATCTTATTCGATCATTCCGCTCTCGGACTGAGCTTTGCTCGAGTTCAGCGGAGTTAAATTGGCGTTATTAAACTCGGGAACTCGATAATGTTTTATCTCACGAGGATTAAACGAGAATAAAAAAATGCTAAAGGCGGAAGAAGCAGAAAACGAGATCGTCGTATCTCGGTCGATTGTACTTTTTATCCAAGAGTAGGAATGATTATTTGTTTTTAACCTCGTGACGTTGCGATCGAACGCACGAAATTTTTCCGCGTTTTCGAAAATTTCATGGCCGACAACGACGCACATGGCAGATCTTCGTCATGTTTGTCTCGTTATCTCACGGTTATCAGTTGTTTCGTCACCAGCCCCGCGCACTGTGAAGCATTATTGTCATTATTATCGTGATTGTCGTCGCTCGGATGAGTCTTTCAAGGTTTCGTTTTCGTGTATCAATCCTGGAAGAAAACGCTTTTTTCTCACGGACGCGAACGGATTTCTTCATCTAGATTTCATCTGAATTTTATTTAGAATTTTTTCGGAAAAGGAAACTCCCGAAAGCGCGAAAAAGCAGAAGGAAGAATATTCTTCTCGTCTTTGGTTATCATAATCATCATGGTTCGAGCGAGCCTCGAAAGAAACACCGGATTCTGAGCATCACTTCACACTCTTCATACTTTATCGCCTTTATTCGTGTCTACGATATCGAAAAAAGCCTCGACGGCGCGAAAAAGGAAGAATATTCTTCACTTCGATGAAAACGATTGTATTTTTCCCGCGGTTTGGAAAAGGAAACGGTTTTTTTCGGAAAAGGAAACTCCCGAAAGCGCGAAAAAGGAGAAGGAAGAATATTCTTCTCGTCTGTGGTTATCATAATCATCATGGTTCGAGCGAGCCTCGAAAGAAACACCGGATTCTGAGAATCACTTCACACTCTTCATACTTTATCGCCTTTATTCGTGTCTACGATATCGAAAAAAAGCCTCGACGGCGCGGAAAAGGAAGAATATTCTTCACTTCGACGAAAACGATTGTATTTTTCCCGCGGTTTGTCTCTTCGTCAAATTTCTTTCTTTGTAACGCAAGATCGGATGAAACGTGAATTTCGCGGATATGAAGAAAAAAAAGGAAGAAAAGCAACGCAGTCTCACCTCTACGGCGTAATGGAGAACTTTGGCAGCGGGATGAAGCACGATGTTTTCAAACGGCATTACCGCAGGCGCCTGCCAACCGCCCAACGCCTCGTAATAAAAAACTTTGAGCATATGATCGGTGAAATATTTGCCGAAGGAGAGGTCACGAACGTTGGGCTTCGCCTGGAGAAGCTGCGGCGGCGCGAATCGCACCGACAGATCTGCGTACTGCAAAATTTCAGTGTACCCATCACGTCGTGGTCTCCGATATGTTTACGTTTTCAAGTAAATCGGCAAAAACTGTGCGTTACCTTGAAAGAACGTTCCGACGGTATTTGTTCTTCATCTTGAATCTTTAGGGACGAACTCAATCTTATCGTCTGCTGTATCTGATTTAGAAAACCTCCGGGAGACAAAATCTGAGGAAGGACATGGCGATTTTAGAAAAAGATTCGCCATAATCGTCGTAACAAGCGGAAGAACTTACGTTTCGATAGATTTGAATATTAATTTTTAAGGGATGCACGAATAACATTGGAAAACTGCGAATTATCGTTTTCAAACGAAAAGATCAAGTTCGAACAGTCCGTTTTTACGAGAGACCGAGAAAAGTATCATTTTTCGTCGTCGTCCCAATCGGGAAGGAGAACCCATTTGTAGGTTATGTTATTTCGCTGCGATAAATTCTTGGAGTATTTAATATTTGTCATGCTCTTGGAAACGATTGACACTAAAATAATTTGAAAAAATATGCTTGTCAATTGTTTACATATCACCCCCATTACGATAATAATTAGCATTGTTTTTTATTGTCTTTTTACGTGGTTATGTAACTTGGCTCGATTCGAAGATGAATGTTTGTACTTTGAAAAAAGCCAGAGGTAATGAAAACGATTGATTGAACTATAAAGTACCTTTTGTTCGATGAGTCTCACGTGTAAAAACGTAATCTTTGCTCGAAACGGACATGATAACATGGAATGGTAAAATGTACAAGTTTTGTATTGAGGTTAGGTTTTCGCGCGAGAAACAACAGGTACAAGGTACTTGAAGTGAGATGCGAAAATTTGAAATCGATATATCGCAGGAAATACAGCAGCGCCCCGCATACGAGTGTTTGTCGTGTGTGAAACAAAGGTGGCGCGAAAGTTTTTCTTGATTTGAAAGGACAAAAGGATAAATATCGCCATCGCGACTTTATCTCAATTTTATCTCCATTATTTTTATGCATATTGGAAAATGTTTGAATGCGTTATAAACATCGACAAATTTCAGTTTTTCTTCGTTTTTCCCGGAAGATAATCGTGCGCGTGCGCATATTTATTTACCGGAAACGCGAGTAGCGCTCTGTTCTTTCCATTGTTTTTGGCGCCAAATGCGAATCTCGCGCTTTAGAGTGTTGCAAAAATATAATGTGTAATCGGCGAAGCCAATTTCGTTTCGATATACTTTCGTTGACTGCTGGTTCATTAATAATGGATTATGCGAGACTCGAACTCGGGTCGATTAAACATTTCCGGTATATCGCGTATCATTGTTTTAGTCACCGAGAACCGAGAGAAGAGAGACAGAAAAAATGTTTAGGGATTTTTAAGGATGCCTCACAATCACATTTGTTTTAGCCGTCATTATCGAACTCGAAAAAAAAATGTCTGAAACCCTTCCTATAACGTGTTTTCTTTTCACGTTAAATGAATTCTTGCTGTTTATGCAAAACTCGAAGGCGCTGAAAAGACGTTCTTTTTCTCTCGTCGCTGGAACAAACGGCCGTCGTATACGCGTGAGGGCGCTAAAATATTCTTCAGCCGCTTGTTGCGATCTACGCGTCAGGGACCAAAATGGCAGCTGCTTCTTTTTCAAAAGAAGAAATCGATCAAAATTCTCGAAAAGACAATAAATGAGAATGAAAAATGAGACTTTTATAACTTGGATGAACCATGATTTTTGATATACCTTTTTACACGGCGATAATAACAACTTTTTTTTTCAGTCGAACCGAAATTTCAAGTACAAACGCCAGAGGGGACCAAAATGGCTGCCCCCTCTTTTTCGAAGGAACACACGAATAGAAGGCAGAAAAAACGAGGCTTTTGTGACGAGTACCTTGCGTCTCAGGTGAACCATGATTTTTACTGTCGGTTTTCCAACGATTCGATGCACACACTTTAATCAATCGTTATTTTGGCAAACTCGTCGCTCATTATCCGTCCATGTCTCGGAGATTCTCGTACGCCAGATTTCTCCAAATCAGCAAAGTTATTATCGACTTTTCTCTCTGTTTTTTCCTCAAATACGAGTATATATTTTCAAGCCTCTTGCGTGAAGGCTGAGCGACATAAATTTGTAACTTTTCCGCCAATTTACAAAAATCAATATACACACAGATTCGTATCACTTATTCGTTCTACGGCGGAAGTAAAAATTTGAAAACTATCGTGCATCATCGACGAACATTCGCGTGTGTACAACACAAAAATTACATAAAATTACGCGAAAAGTAATGAATAAAATGTGATGATATATTCGCGAAAAAAATACAGAGCGCGGAAAAAAATGGCAAACACTGACTCTCTTGGAGAAACGAGCGGGGCACTTGCGCATCGATTTCTCGGCTCTGATCGTTTCGCGAATAATGAATTTGAATCAACTATCGACTAATATTTTATTTATCAGTGAACGGACCGTGCCTCCTGGGGGGAAAGCATATAAAGCATCGAATACGTGTATACATACACGCACATATACATGTGATACATAAAATAAGATATATACAACAAAAGTGGAGTTATCGGAGAAAAGACCCGAGGAGGATAAAGAGTCAAGTTGGACGAGGAAGGAGGTGCTGCCCGCGTCTTTTTTTTTTCGTATTCCCCCCTTTGAAAATATCCGCGCGACTTTTTGCCGCATATTATTGGCAAACTAGAGATGGCGTTGTTGCGAAGATCGTGTGTTTGTACACAACGCCTTTCGTGCAAAATTGTCGGATCGCTTCGAGCGACATTTCGAGTCTCTCCCACCTCTTTTCTAACCTGTCTGTTGACAAACCGGAAGTTGGAGTTTCGCGGTATATAAAACCTACGCCATGCCCGGAAACATCGTGTTCCTAACCTAGTTTCGCCAAATTTGACATTGGAGCAATTTCACCGTGTATTTATTTTACTGTGCTACGACACTCGGGGTGTTAAAACTACCGAAAAAAGAAAATTTCCCAAACATCCAGGTAATTCTCAAACTCCGCCATCTTCGTGAGAAATCGTGGCACGAAAAACTTCGAAAATCATATTATCGTGATTATTCCACTGCCAAAGTTACGAACGATGATAAAAATGATAATAATTCATCCAAGTTGACCTTGAGATATTCCACACCACATTTACATACACATTTCAATCCAAATTATTATTTTTTTCTATAATTATCTCTTTTTTCGAAATTGGGAGAAAAAATGTGAGAAATCATCGATTCAACGTAGAATGCGGCTTGTAACTCGCACGCCCACAACCATACACACACGGGAGACGCGCGAACCGAACGCAGGAGCGTGAACGTTGACGCAAAACGATTGCGATTGTGGGTTAAAATAATAATGAGCTAGAGAGGGAGGGGGAAAGCCCGAAGCTTTCGGGTGAGAGGCGACTCGCCGGGGGAAAAAAATAATTAACGTACACCAAATGATAATGGCTGTATATTCCCTCATCATCATCGGGAGATAAGAAAACCTGCTTATATACATATTCCAAGGAGAACTCGGGCTTATTTTCATTATTCGTTAATTTTTCCCTTCGTCCCTCTCGAGGCATTCGTACAATTATATCCATTCGAATTTCAACTCTGCCTCGATCGATTTTTATCACCGACGATTCAACATTGCCGAAAATTTCGAAAAAAAAGACCAAAATCAAAGCGCCAAACGAGACGATTCTTTTCTCGCCATTTTTTCATGCGCCGAAGTTTCATTGAGCGTCGCGATCTTTCTCTTTTTTTTCCCCGAAAAAAACATACGAAAACAGTCGGCGTATTTCGTACGTCTGTACGATTGCGTAAATATTCTTTCGGTGAAATATCGTCCGACGTTATTGCGTTGAAAAAAAATAATAAAGAAATGTATGACGATTATTCCAATGTAATACAAATATGCGTTACGTATTTGGCCTTAATGTGTTGGTTCGCGAGAGGAAAAAAGAAGGCGTATATTCGTGGGGCGAAGTATATCGTCACTGTCGCGTTTTTGTTTCCATTTGATTGAACAATAAGATAAGAGATTATCGGATGATTTTCGATCCACGTTTGTTTGTCTGCTACTGCGCGTTACGTCGAGCCCCAAGCTGCTTTTTGTTTTCGCGCATGTTTCGAAATATCAAAATTGCCTCTGAAGTTATGTACTCGTGATATAACGTTATTCAATATATAATATATTATATATTATCTATAAAAAATCGAAAATACAAATTAACGAAAAACGAAAATTTCCTCGTTTCTCAAATTCGCCCCGATTCGCTTTGGCGAAATACGCAAAATGATGGTAATTGAAAAGTAAAAAACGTAGAGACCGTTGAGAGTAGTAGAGAAAATTCGTCTTTATATATAATATATAATATATAATATATAATGTATAATATATAATATATTATATATAATATATAATATATAATATATAATATATAATATATAATATATAATATATAATATATAATATATAATATATAATATATAATATATAATATATAATGTATAATATATAATATATAATATATTAGATATAATATATAATGTATAATATATAATATATAATATATTTTATTATTATTTACTATATTAT
The DNA here is from genome assembly GCA_959613375.1 of Heteropelma amictum. Classification (NCBI taxonomy): domain Eukaryota; kingdom Metazoa; phylum Arthropoda; class Insecta; order Hymenoptera; family Ichneumonidae; genus Heteropelma; species Heteropelma amictum. The sequence continues at coordinate 32,955,334 of OY390721.1, forward strand.
TGATACGAAAGTTGCATTGTCCGTTCGTTACTTATTCACGGCTAAATCGTCAAGAGGATATCGAATGAATTTCGGCAAAGAGAGATAGCTCGAATCTCAGGGAAGGACGTGGGCTGACTCGTGAAATTTCTTATCCCTATCGATATGTCTTGGCTCGATAATTTTTCACAATCAATGCGCACTTTTGCGGCAAACTGTTGCATGGTTTTCCGTCATTGGGTCTAATACGTTTTCCTCAAGACGAATCATTGCGGTTAGCGTGGGGGGGAAAAAAAAAATCGAAAATACAAATTAACGAAAAACGAAAATCCCCTCGTTTCTCAAATTCGCCCCGATTCGCTTTGGCGAAATACGCGAAGTGATGGTAATTGAAGAGCAAAAAAAGTAGAGACCGTTGAGGGTAAAAGAGAAAATTCGTCTTTGGATCGCTGCTTTTTGTTCTTCCTGTTTGTTTTTTGTTTGTTCGTTTTTGAGCAGAAAACCGCTAGTTTTCTTTTGCTAAAGATCCTTTCCAAAGTAACGACGATTCGAGTTTGAGAAGCAGGCAAGCTGGAGCTGTTTTTTCGAAAAAAATCATGTCCAAAATCGAAAAGCAGCGAGCGACAGCGTCGTTTTGGCGTTAATCGGATATTCCCGCGGAAATTAGTCACCAAATTAGTCGGCAAATTTGTAGATATTTTTCAAACTCAACAACCTCGTAGAAGCAGAAAAATATTTTTTTCAATTTTGTTTTTGTGAATATTTCTGAAGTCCAATACCTCCCCCCCCCCCCCCCTCTCCTCTAGACGAGGCCTACTCAAACACGTGTGTTTGCTCAAAGTTTGCGTACCGTTCGTAAAACTACGCGATAAAAAACCGTTCCATTCACCTACTTTTTGTTCGTTCTTTCAAAATTCCCACCGCTATCGTCACAAGTGTAGTTTCAATATTGCAAGGAGGAGTCGTTAGACGCGCGAAAACCGCCAACGCGAAGGCATCTCTCGTTTCTTTTTTGTGGTCGCTCCGCCATGAGATTTCAGCCCGAAATTCGACGATCGAAAAAACTGCTCGACGCTCCGCCATCGATGACGGCGAAGCGCGGAACCTTCTCTCGCTCGCCCTCAACGTCGGTAACGAGCCTGGAAGCTTCGAGAAAACGATTTTCCGCGTCGATCGGTGAGTTTTTGCTCGAAAAATAATAATCTTATTTCCAAAAGCGATCCAAGCTCGATTTTTTGAATTTCGACGCGAATTTTGAGTATCGATCGGGGATTATCGACAAGAATTTCCAAAAAAAAAAAAAAAAACAAACAGACTACGAAAATTTGTTGAAAGAAACGTTTCGTCCGAAGATACGCTCAAAATGTTTGAATTCCTCTCGCGAAACCGAATATTTTACGATGCCTTGATTTTTATTTTCAACGAGGCAAGAGCGCTCCCTTACCTACCGCAAAAATGTCGAGTCACCTCACGGGAGGTTTATCGACAAATCGCGATTTAAAAAATCTCAGTAACGATTTACGGACGAAATAACTCTACATGTTTGAAAAAAAACTGCCTTACGTGAGGAAAAAATGTCAAAAAAAGCGTGTAGCAAGAACAAAAACAGAGGGACGAGTGCGAAGGAGATGTTAACGACAAAAGTTGAAAAAACATCGCGAGCGGAAGGATTTTCGTTGTACCGACGACGGTTTCTTTTAAAATAAAAAGTCCAAATTGCAAATGACAAAAAAGTCCCCCAGAGTCTTGAACTTTGAGCTTCTCTTCGAGGTCGATTAACCCTTCGAGTGCATATGGTGTCATTATGACACATAGCATTTTCGATTTTAGCATTACATCGTAGAACGAGGGCTCCACTTTGAACAAATATTTTGGCATTTACTTTTCGTTTTCGTCAAAAAAAAAGTTCAGGGCCTTTAAATAGGGATATTTTACCGCAAAAAAGTCGTTGGAGACAAAAACAAAAATCGAATATTTACCGAGGTACAGCGACTCGAAAAACGCCTTGTGTCAAAATGACCCAGTATGCACTTATTGATCGGTGGTGCAAGTTTTCACTCGAAGGGTTAAAAAAACCAAAACGTGATTCGAAATTTTTCAATCGTTGGCAAAAAATTGGCTCGCGGACGTCGAAAACTCGTTCTCGGATTATCCGCGGAAACGCTTTGTTCGAACGGCCGCGAAGATCGAGTAAAACGATCGAGCGAAAATCTCGTCCTCTTCTATCACAACACGAAGGAGCAATCGATGTATTTTATATCGATAATCGCGCGAATAATCGCGGTCGAGCGAAAAAACGCTGCTGCCCTCTCGCGTTCATCCCGTAATCGACTAGGCTTCGTTGAGAGTCTTTTCGACGGTTGTACGATTGAGCAAGGCGCGATTCACCTCTGCAACGCGTCGGCGACGACATTGCCGCACTCCTCGTTTATCGTAGCGAGATCGGCGTTCAGCGGGCGATCCTCGTTACGATCGCAGATCAGTCTCTTATCCGCGAGATGTCTCTCGTCGTTCTGCTCGTTACCACCGTCGGTGGAGCAGTTTTCCCTCTTACCCTCGTCGTCGAGGACAACGTTTTTTTCCAACGTACCGTAATAATCCTCGTTGAGGCCCCAGCGATTGGCGATCGTCGGCGAGATGTCCGACAAGCTGTCGGTGTACGAAAAATCACCGAAACTTCCGTACAGGGGCGACTCGTTGGAGTACGGGATCGTTGGGTACTGCAGAGACGCGGGTATACCGACGTTGGGGGAAAATAATATTCTTCGGTATTGATTTTCATAAGTTCTGTCCTGAAAAAGCGAAAAAAGATAAAGATGAGCGGCTCGGAGTAATCACGGGGGCGATTGAAAACGTTACTCCGGAAAATTTCGAAGAATCGTTCGGCATTTCATTACCGCGTTGTTGTGATAAGTTAATCCGACTTCCGACGGTCGTGACGTCACGCGAATCGGCTTGAAAATCCCGAGTAGTATCCACGTTGGCAAGAAATACTTTATTACCGTCACTACCGCGATAATCACGCTGTATTCTATCTGCGAATTGTGGTAAACGCCGCTGCATCCGGTTTCTTCTCTTCCCACTGGAAAAAATAGGAATAAAGAGAAGCGAACAAACAAATAAGCAAAAAGAAGGACCTGATTTTTTCCCATTCGGAGAATTGGAAAAAAGTTATAATCGAGTTAAGAAAAGTATAGAAAGAGGGGGGTGAACGGTATGGTCGGGTGAGCCCCGAAGAGGGAATGAAAACAAAACGATATGAACGGTTTTCCTTTTTTTTTGTTACGAAAAAATTGGCACGGCGCGAAATTTCACAATCGGAAAATTCGTTGCCGTTCGCTTACCGAGTATCATGAGAGCGTCGAACGCTACCGAAGCGATAGCCGAAATTTCAAAAGCCAACGCGATTAGCCAAATATCGCGAGTTTGAAATTTAACCGTCGGCAGAACAAGAGCCGAAATGGCCGATTTTTCGCTGTCGTACGTGAGATAAACGGCGATTGCAGCGAAAAACTGTACGGCCGTGAAATCCGCCCCCGATAGCATCAACCAATATGGACCTGTGTATTGCAACAAATAAATAATAACAGTGATAATCGTGTCTACGAATTGATCTGCTTTATCGACAGGGGATTTTCTCAGCTGCCCCGCGCCCTCGTGGTAATGCGATTGAGTAGCAGTAAGATGGCTAACTCATCAACCTCATCGTGGAAGCACAAAAATCCCCGACTGACGATATAAATTCGTTTTTTTTTAAATTATTTCCTCGTGAAAATTCCTTTCGTCGCTGTCGCGAGTCTTTTGAACAATAAAGTTTAATAACCCCTAGACGTGACTAACACAGGCACGTGTGTTTGCCCAAAGTTTTTTGAATAATATTTGGATAGTTAGGAATGGAGGGGGGGGTATTGAAGATCATTATCTCGCCACAAGTGTTTTCGTAGCAAACGTATGAAATTTGGAGTAGTAATTTTGGAATATCTTTCATCGAACATACCGCAATTTTATATAAGCTAGTGGCGACAAATGGCTTTTGGGAAAGTCTCTATAATTTTGATCCCTCGTTTTGCCAAGTGCTCACGATTATCTCGCGAGTTTTTGCGCATTTTCTGGTAAATCGACTTTCTCCCGCGATCGATGCGATACGATTTTATCAACGGGAGGTAAACCCGGAAAAAAAAAAGCAATTAACGAAAAATGTTGTACGAAATACGTTTTCCGATGATTTTTAACAAATTACGATTTAAGGGGTGAAAGGATCGAATAACTCACGCAAACATTCAGTCCAAGTGCCGCTTATGTCGACCATCCCCATTAGAATAACGGTGGTGAGGTACAAAGTGTAGAGACCCAAAACGGGATTGACTACGTGCTGGACGATGTCGTCTCGATGACGACTCTTTGCAGCCGTGGACCAGAAAAAATGGCAAATGAGAACAAAGTGGAGCAACTTTGTGTAGTAAGTCGTGAAATCCAGCTGGGTTTGTCGCGTGCCGAATATCGAACCCGTGACGCTTGAAAAAGGAAAAGCATCGATTACACGCGGCTGAGAAAATTTTGACGATGGAAAATGGATTGTTTTTACTCGCAACGTACCATAGTATACATTGAACAGCGGCGACATAAAATATGAGATAATTGTGGACGCGGGAATGTCTGTAAGTGTGATATTTGACGATTTTGAGCAGCACGAAGAGTAAAGTTGCAACTCCGATGAGAACTAGAATACTGATACGAGCGCAAGCAACGGGATCGTACTGACCGCCGAAGCAGCCTTTTTTCAAAACATCGACGGTGTCGTTTTCGTACTTTGAGATTCGCGCCATTTCCTCCCCCCTCCCTCGGTCAATGCATGTTTCACAAAATTAATCCCTCGTCTTTCGAGCTATCTCGATCGAACATTATTCCAGTATTTTATTGTTGATCCATTATTCTTTGTGAAAATTCACCCATCAACGACGGCTCGATCGCGAACGATAATCCGCTTTTCTCGAAATTTGTAGGTTAGGTTGGTCGAGAAAACAAACGACGCAGCTTCGCGTGGATTTTACGATGTAATTTATGTAAACGTGAAATTTCGAAACGTTTACGCGTTTGATATCGCTGGATCACGACAGATTTTCATAATTCTGTAAATATAAGTAACAAACACTTTGACGAATGCACTGTTGATATTGATGATAATGTTTCTGTTTCCGCGTCACGGCGTCACTGCACGACTGCACGTACACACGCGGCGCTATTCTACATAAATTCCGCCGCTCGACTGTACGAAAACTGACTTTTTTCGAGCATCGCAGTAAACGCGATAACGACGCATGTATGTTTGTAAAATACGCGTTCTGAATACTCGATGATGTATATTTTCACGATAAGACAAATTCGAAGTCCGATTTCAAGAAACTATCAATCATTCATCGATGACACACGCACGCATCTCACAATGGGATATTTATAACCTATATATTCCAGCGAATAACACAAGTGCGATGGGCCACATGTGTAATAAATAAAATTTCAAGTAACAACGTTTCCGAACGATCGACGCATTTTTGCCTTTCCAGTCTCGATTATTTTGGAAAAACCGTTTCAACACTCACGAAAACAAAGACGCGTACGCGACGTCAGCGACGTTTGACAGCGAAGCGAAGAGTAAAAAGATATATATATATAATCGTTAGGTTGGAATATCCTCACGCGCAACCTTGACGCGATCGACGCAATTCGAAGAATTTTTTAATTAATCACGCACTGTCGATTTATATTGTCGTTTATTTTTCCGTTTCGTTGAATATCTGGAAATATAATATGGAATGTTTGGAAAAAATATAAATATTGTCGTACAATTTTCGATGTGTTTTAAATTTGTCGCTAAAAGCGTCATAGATCACGTGACGAACACCCCAATGGAGCTAGAGAGGGACTGTAGCCGTAGCCAAAGTTCATTGGACCTGTACCCGCCCTTGCCCCCTCTGCCGTGGGCTTGCGCAAGTTGACTCGTGTCGCTCGTGTCGGAAAGCGAAACTCCCTCAGTAGTGTAGCGGTGCGCCACAGTGCGCCACGCGGCAATTAGTGCACCTGCTGCTGAAATGTTGGCGGGTGTATAATCTTGTCCCCTCCCGCACATACAGCGATATCGCACAGTAGATTCGCGGCAGCGCGTAGCGAGTAGTCGTCTCGTCTCCTCAGAGTCTCGTAATTTATTTTTATTTGTAAACGATCGGCTAGCCTCGGAGTCGGAAGAATAATGTGTGAATTAACGTACGATATTTTCTCTCGCGCCGATAAATAAAACGAGCGATTCGACGTGTCCTTACGATTGGCGGAACGTTTGGATAGTGTGACATCGCGAGACATTCGCTATACGATTAAAAGAAAAACGTTTTTACGCACGACCGGATCGAGATGGTTTCGATAATCAAAAATCAACTACTGAAACACCTGTCAAGGTCAGTCTCTCTAAAACGGCTGTATGGAAATAATGGAATGACAATTTGTCAATCTGAATATTATTCTCAATAGCGAATCAGCCGCCCGTACCGTTGAAATTTCCATGCCCAAAGTGTCATAATTTCTCGATCGTTACGATCGACGTTTTAACGTATCTACGAGTCGATTAATTTCCGCGTACAAGGTGCGACAGACCAAATTTTAGTTCCATCAGAACAACGGAACGGTATAGGTCTCTTTTTCTTCATTTTCGCGCATATATATTCGATCGATGTTTTCCCCCCGTGCATTTCGAATGTTTGCTCGTTGCATCAATTAATTGCGCTCGACTGATCTTACTCGCTTATCAAACATTTTCAATGTTATACTTCCCATCAATCACAATTCACGATTACGATTTTACGATCATTTTCTCGCGAGAATTACTTCCAACAATAACAATAATAATAAAATAACTATATCGATAGTGCGACATAACCATCACGCGTTTCGTTCGATTCTCATATTTTTATTCAGAATTTTCATATCTCGCCTTATCGCCGTTTCGCCCGTGCCGAATAGTGATCATGCACGCGTACAGATAACGCACCATCGCTAATCAAAGATATTATCGGTTCGTAAGAGCCCGTTCCGTTCTCAAACTATGCTCGATGCTTGCGCAACCTCCGTACCTGCGAAACCACCCGCGTGTCTAGCCTCAAAAGCGTATCGAACAGTGCGCGTGACGAACTTATCGAAAGAATATGAAAAGCACGCACGATCGAAGAATATACAATTTTAAGGCCTCTGAAGATTCGTTTTGTTTTGCCGAACCGCCTCGGCGACAAATGCGGCACAAAAGATACATCAAACGCCGGCTGCGTTATAGGTTATCGCGCGGGTACGATCGGAGAATGGTATTTCATATCGCGCTGGTATCCGCAGATTCTGCAAGAACCTCTCGGCGGACAAAATCAACCTCAGCACGTTCAAGGGCGAGGGCGAATTGAAGAATTTGGAGCTGGACGAAATCGTACTGACCGATTTGCTGGAATTGCCGTCTTGGCTGCGACTGACGAGCGCTTGGTGCAACAAAGTCACGTTTCGCATACAATGGACGAAACTAAAGAGCGTACCTATATTTCTGGTTGGTCCGCATTTGTTTTAGTATTTTTTGCCCATGGTAATTGAGATAATTTGACAATAACGCCAGCGATACATTGTTATTATTATTATTACCATCGCGAGCACTTTCATAGCCTCGGATCGAAATTAACGTTTTAGGAATCCTCTCCTCTTGAAAATAAAACTGTAACAACGACGACGGTTGTTTTTTGTTACTTTTTCAGCGCTTGGACGAGGTTCACATAGAGGTGGAGACTTGCGAGGATCTGCGGAGTCCGTGCAGCCCGCAGGGTGCTTCCGCACTGCCGGGATCTACCAAATACTCCTTTATCCATAAAGTCATAGATGGCATCACCGTCGCCGTCAATTTGGTCTCCGTCACTTTCAAAAGTCCCGCCTTTGTCGCTTCCGTTCAGGTTCGAATGAAAAACCCTTTCGTCGAAACGAATAATTCCAGCTCGGAGACGTCGATCGAGTGCTGTTCGGGGATTGCCACGATTATCGCGATTGGAGGAACATTCTTTTTCGCGCTTTCGAATCTTTTTGAATATTCGCGGATGAATGCATATTTATTGTCCGTTTTTTTTCAAATCTCTCGTAAAGCTTCCACATGAAATGACGGAGGAAAAAGTTTGTCCAACTTTCATGTGATTTGGCAAAACTACGTGAAATTTTCTCCGACAGATATCGAGAATAATGGTAGAGTCGAAATCGCCGACGTGGCAACGCTGCGATTTGCGAATGACGAGGGTGAAGGATCAAGAACGGGGACAATTGTTGATCTTCAAAGAGCTCGAGTGGCAAACGGTCAGGATAGAGGCGCAAAGTACAAAGGACAAGGACTTGACACCGCTGAGATTGCTCACGAATCAAGCGAGATGCCGTATCACCATCAAAAAACGTATTTCCGGTAGGCTCAAAAAATCCGTCTCGCTCGAACCACTATTTTAAAAAAAAATAGTAATATCAATAATAATATAATTATAATATATATTATTATCATTATTACGGTACAAACAACGCCCGATAACAACCAGAGATAGATTTATTTGACCATTTTTGCCCCATGGATTCGAAAGTTTGCCAATAGTTCAGCATTTGCCCGCTAGAGCCCTCTGTGTTACTCGATTTTGTCGCATACGAGGCTTTCCCGTGACAACGATTATTTCGACAAAAACAACCGTGTCGTACATGACGGTCGTTGTTGCGCGATAATTTTTTCACATCTCAAACTCAAACTCAAACTCGTTGGAAATCACAACAATGATATTATGCAACGATTGTCAGATTGTTTCGTCATGGGTTCTCGTCTGGTATTGATTCTCGACGATCTGCTGTGGGTGCTGACGGATTCGCAGCTAAAAGCGGCTCTTCACTTTATGGACTCGCTGGGCGGCCTCGTCGAGCGAGCAACGGTCCTGGAACGAAAAACCAAAGCAGCCAGGAAGCTCGAGGTGCGCCGCGTCCTCCATTTTGTCTCTCTCTCTTCCACTCTGTCCCCCCCGACGTTTCGTTCTCATCTTCCTCCGGTTTTTTCTTCCTCTCGCAGGTCTTGCCGGAATATCAGGCTCAAGTGTCGCAGCAAGCGAGAACCAAGGTGCAACCCAACACCCTTATATCGAAAATGTTCACGAGATACGACGTCGTGGAAACTTCCTACCACTTTCTCTCCCAAAGAATCGACTTGCACCTCTGCGACGATCCTGGAGGTACGCACATTTTTCATCATTCGTTCTTCTCGATAAATACGCGCCAAATTATCCATCAACGAATCTTTAACTCCTCTCGTAATTCTCTCCCGTGCGAAATCCGGACGAGATTCGGTTCGAGAATTTTTTAGACCCGAAAAAAGCAACAAAAAAAAGACAAATTTTCGAATCTCCGACTCTTGAAAAGTAACTCTTCGAAAGACAAAAAAATGTTGAAAAAACGTCGAAAGTACCGACGTCGAATTCTCGACAGGGTTTCTTACCTTACTCCTCGATGGCAAATTCGATCAAACGAACGAAAAGCTTTGCTACAATCGTCGCGAAAAAGTAAATTGCGTTGAAAGCGATGGGTATTAAAAAAAACATTGTCGCGATGCTTCGTTACAAGTTTGACACTCTCGTTCGACCTGCGCAGCCGGAAGATCGTTGCATCCTGACCTGAAAGACGGTGGCGCGTTGCAAGTGTCGCTCGTTAAATTCCAAATCGACTATTATCCGTATCATCTGGCGATAGCCGACCGTAAACACTGGGCCAAGTACAAGGAGAGCGCGACTCCCCACAGCCAATGGCTGCGACAGTCCATCAACTCGTTTCGCGGCCAATTTATGGATCTTATTGATACCGGACGCACGCAACAGCAACGTTCGCCGCTCAAAAGCCACGACAATTACGAAGGTAAAAAACGCGAGCCCGCCAATCTCGTTGCAACGTTACCGTTCCGACGTAATGACCATCAATTTCCCTGTTTTCCTTTCGCTTTTTTTCTCTCTCTCTCTCTCATTTCTTGTACAAAGATAATTGATGTCAATAACTCCGCGTGCGCTCGACGATGACCCGACGATTAACGTCGAATTAACCTCGCGATACGCGACGACGTTCGACTGTCGATAAGACGGAAAGTTTCGAAAATTCACGTGTCACTTTTTAAGTTATCCAGAAACACGTTCTTATTTCGATTTGTTTTATTTCACCGCAAATTCACGATGTACAGTAGTAATTTGCTGTGGATGTTCTCGATCGCATCATTATTATCATTGTTATTTCACATTTTCTTCATTTCCCCATTTCCGGCTGTCTCCTCATTCTCTCCTCTCTCATTCTGTCCTCGTCTCGCTCATCCACGAAGCGCACGGCCTTCGAGGTCCTCCTGTTACACCCCGCATACTCGACGATTTTTACCAAATCGTTTTTATTGCTCATAGAATTACCCATAATCACAACGATTTTTCGAGTTTTATATTTATCGAAATAATAATAATAATAATAATAATAAGACTGGAAAAAATAGCAGTTTTAGAACGAACTTCAAAATTTCATATAAATTTGAAAATCCATCGATTTTTCCAACTATACCGTATATATATATTTTTTTTTTTTGAAAAATTGACGAAATTCCGTTTTATGCTGAAATATCGGTCGTCGAAGGATTAGAGTCGAGTGTATTAAAGTGCCATTTGTTTCCCTCTCGAAAAAGCAGCGCGTCGACCTTCGTCCGAGGATTCGGAGAAAAGTTGCCACCATCACGCCGCGCAGAGCGAAAATCATCCGTCGGAACAGAAGAAGGCGTCGCTGCAAGCGGGCGGGAATCCCGTGAAGAATTATGTTCTCGAGCAACTGGCGAAGCTCATGACGACGTGCATGGTCATAAAGATCGATGATTTCACGATATTCAAGGTGACGAGCTCGACGAGAAAACCAGCGACGAAGGAATTCATCGCAGGTAAATCGAGAATCGCGCGTTTTTCACGAATTTTCACGAATTTTCTCTTTGTTCCTCACGAATATTTCTATCTACAACACGCGTCACATATACGCGCTTTATACGCGTCAGGTATCCACGAATAATTCCAATTTGCGAAGTATTCGTATTGAATTTGAAAAAAAATCGAAATCGATGAAAAAATTCTTCGAGTTTGAATTATAATCAAAACCGTCGAATAACCCGTAATTTCGAATTATTCAAGTAAGAATCCATCGAACTACCGATGGATATGTAGAATTTATCGATTTACCGTCGCATTTCAATTTTTTCAATGATATTTCGTCGTCGTTATTATTACTATCAATATCTTCGTTTCCGAGTGTTTAATCTTACGAAATTCGTCGTTTCTCTTGCCTGTTTTCGCAACGTCAATTCGGGATCTTTCGTTAAAATATCGTCACGATAAACTCTAATGAAACATTAATGACAGAGACTGTTCAACAATTGCACAGCTCAAACGAGGAAGAAGCACAGCCAAGGTATAACAAAACAACAAAATCACAAATGATAAACGAGGGAATATGAATTATGAACGTAGTCTGCTTGCCTAGATGTGTCGAAAATATCGAACGCGAAAAACTCGTTACTCCGCATCGTTCATGCTAGACTCAAAAACGCAAAAAAAAAAACACACCCTTTCCACGACGAAGATCATCAAAACGTTTACGGAAAATGTTCCGGCAAATTATTCATCAACGACAAGTAGATACAATCGCGTTGCATTTTTTTCCTCGATTTTTTTTCTCCACTTTCTCACGAGCAATCGAACGAAAAATATTTCGGCGGATTATTCATCGATTACGAGTAGATGTAATTGCTTTTTTCCCTGTTTTTTTTTTTTTTACTTTTTTACGAACAATCGAATGAAAAATATTTCGGCGAGTTATTCATCAACGACGAGTAGATACGGTTGCGTTGTTCTTTTTCTTCCTGTTTTCTTTTCTTGTTTTTTTTTTTTTTTTTGCCGAGGGAGACTCGTAGAAAACACATTATCCGCGTCCTTGGTATTTCACCCCCTACGAGCAGCATCCACGGGGAGGGGCTCCATCAGCTTTTCTTTCTCCTCCTCCGGCATGCGTTGTGCGATGACAAAATATTTCTCTCGCTCGATCCTCACTCTTTGTCCTCACTGCCTCATAGAGATTCATCGACATTTTGTTTTTGCGTGTTTTTCCGTTTTTCTCATTCAGCCTTTTCTCTCCCAATGACTCTTGTTCGCAGGTGACCGCGACAAATTCTGTCTTCCCGACGACGTGACCATCGTCCACGCTGAATTCACGTATTATTATTATCCCGGCGACATCGCGTTCCCACGTAAGTCGCTCTCGTTTTTTTCACAATTTGTCGCTGTTATCGTCGATTTTTCCTCTCTTCGGCTTTTTCTGACGTTTTCCGACATTTTTTTCCTCCAGTGCCACCACCCAAGTTTTACGTTCAGCTGAATCCGATACAAGTGAATTACGACATGTGCTCCTGCCTGTGGTTCAACTGCTTCGCGCTCAATCTGTACAACTCGCTGATCAACGGCGGTGAAAAGAGCGCGGTAGCTTCCTCGAATCTCATGTACTTTGACGTTAAGGTCGAAGCGATTTTACCGAGGGTGGGTTTTCACGATGATCGTCATATTTTTTTTTATAACATCAAGATATAGAAAAATTCGGCTATTTTATCCAAAGGGAGTTTCATCTTGCCACGGAAGGCGAGAAATGCGACATTTTGTTTTGTTTTTCGAGACAATTTAATTTCTCGTATTTTCTTTTCGAATATCATCAATTTTGGAAATGTTTGTTTTTTCGTTGATATTCTTTGAAATTCGTCCCTTTAGATAGTGTTCGAGGGCCAGCACGAGTATCACAATCAGAGGGACCGACCGAGGTCGCTGCATCTCCAGACGTCGAGGGTTTCCATTACGAACGTACGATCGACCGAGAGGTCGTCGCGCGCCGACTTGACCGAGTGTCTGAACGCCTTTCAAATGGCCCAGATGTTTTTCGGCACCGAATTCCCCAGCGAAACTCGCGACTTTCACGTCATTACGGACAAATTTCTCGATCATTGCGCGGGTAATTTTCCCTCTTGCACACTTTCAAATTCTTTGCCCCGTTTCAACATCTGCCATAACCTCAAAGTTTCGCGTCATCATAAATATCAGCGTAACAACAACAATAATGATAATTGTTATCGTTGTCGTTGAATTTCGCATTGATTTTTCAAACATTACTATTATTATCATGATAATTGGGATGCGAGTGACGAAGCAATGATAGAAATTCGGGATTCCAGAGGGCGCGCAAGTCTAAAAACAAAGATGGCGATAACAATCGCCATTTTTATTCTTACGATCGCCGTTTAAGACAGAGCTACGTTTTTTGGGTGATTATCGGCAGGTCGGGACAACGTTCGTTCGTATCCGGCGAACTTTACGTGCAGTTCCGTGAACGAGCTGGTGCGCCAGGTGAGCCGCGAGCTCCTTTGGACGGAAGCGAAGGACGTATGGTGCTGCACTCTCGAGCCCGTTTGGGGCGACTTTTTCGGCGCCCGTGCGGTCGGCTCGTCCCGTCCGGTCGCTTTTCTCGACGCTTTTCCCCTGACGGTGTGGCTCCACGCGACTCCGACAACGACGGCGGAACGCAGCCCGAATATCGCCGACGTACACGCCCTCGCTTACATCGGCAACCTCGTCAGCGTGCAACTGAATCATTATCAGTATCTGTTTCTCCTTCGTCTCTCGGAGGTGCTGACGGAAATGGCGACGTATCTCGCGGTCGACTCCAACAAGATATCGGGGGTGGAGAGCGGGAGCACCCTGGCGATCGGGGCGCTCGTGCCCCAGCTCGAGATCACCATGATAATGCCCTCGCAATCCCCGGGGAAGGAGAATTCCGGCGGTGACCTCGAGTCGGTCGTGCCCGACTCGTCGAGCATCGGTGACGAAGGGATGGTCAATATCGACAACGGCAATAACAATCAATCCTGGCGTCAAACGACGCCAGCATCCTCGTCGAACGCCCGGATGGATTATTCCACGAGGAGATTCAACAACAGCAATGACCTTGACACGCCGATGAGCGAAATCGCCTCGAACTCGTCGATGGATCTTGGACGCGCGGGCTCCGTCGGTCAGCAGCAGCCGTCCGTAACGTTTCGCCACGAGGAGGCGCTCGCGACGGACCCGCAAACGCCGGCGAACGCTCCGCGCTCCGCCAACTCTTTTTCGCCTCAAGGTCACGACCTCGCATCCGCCAGAGGGACGATTCTCAAGAATCAGAGCTTCAAGCAGCAGCAGCAGCAGGATCAGCCGTTTATTCCGAATAATTTCAACGTCGGACTTTCGTCGATGAAAAAGGGCTTCGCGAGTCTCATGACCTCCATAGATTCGGCCTTGAAAGCCTCCCCCGAGGACGCCAGCAGTGACACGGTATCGATGCGCAGCGACCTGAGCTCCGACAGCGAAAATTACATCGTCGTTTCCCTCGAGGAGCAGGAAAAGATCGACGCCGTTTTCGGCATCGTCGATCATCACGCCGTCAACATCAATACCGTGGAGGAGGCGAGGGAAGTCGTCGAGGAAACGCCCGATACGCAGAGCGAAAAGTCCATGGACAGCGTTTGCAAGAGAAAGGACCTGGTGAGTATTTTTATTTTTTCCGCCTTGTCTTTTTGTTCAATTTTTTTAATTCGCTTTTGAAATTTCGACTCGCCGAAGGTGTCGATGACGACCTTCAAATTGTCGAAAATGGAGATAATTCAGCAATCGTGCGGTTTCGCGTCGTCGCTGAAGGCGCAGATATCGAATGTCGACAGCGAGGAGTGCTCCTCGATACCCTGGGACGAGTTTCAGGTAGGCCGCTCACGAGGTTCATTCTTTCTTCCTTACGTTTTTTTTTTTTTTTTTTTCAATCCGCGCTTAACCACACTTTCACGAACATCGGTGAATCGATTTTGCGTTGAGCAAAACGGAAACAAGCTCGGAACCGTCCGACTACAACGTGCAATTTTTCGAATTTATTCACCGATTTCGTCACGAAGGCTGTCACACGAGTTTGAAAATTCTCTTCTCCGATCTTTGCGGCTTTCGCGCATCGGCCGGTAAACATAACCTCAACGTTGGCGCGACGATCGCGTTCTCCGGTCTCTCGATGACCAAAGCAAACGCCAGTTATTTTTCTAGCAATTTTATACGCGAGATGTAACGAAACAAAGGGAAAAGAGAAAAAGAAATGGAAAGATTTTCGTAAAATCGCTTTTAACGGTTCATCGAGACGCGAGAGTGAAAACGACGGTTGGAGTAGTATTTTTTACGCGCGCTATCTCGATCTATCTTCATTAAGATTATTATCATTATTGCTATATCGCGACAATAAGTAGCAATGGAATTATCAACATAAGTGTCTTCATATACGATTCTTTATTGTCTTTTATAACGTTTTTTTGCATGCTCTCTCTCCCGTGCTCTCCTTCTCTTGTGAATGTTTTTGTGTGGCACTTGTGTGGCAGACGAAAATGAAGGTATTGGCGGATAATCATGATACAAAATTTATCGTTAATTCGATGTTAAGCGCTGAGCATGCTAGTTTGTTATCGCGATATTTTTAATGGTAGTTCGTTGTGGTGTGCGATTTAGCGACGTCGCCTTTTTTCTTTCAGAGCCAGAGTAATTTCGCTAGTTTTGTTTTCTCTTCCCCCCCCCCCACATCCATCATCCGTGAATGAACGATGCACGAAAAAAATGAGAAAAAAAAATCAATATTCTCTCTTCTTTTCTTCTTACAAGTCGGCATGAACGATTTTTTCGCACGACAATCAAGACTTTTTTGAAAAACGGGACAATCTGAAAAATTGAAAAATGAGAAGAGAGATACTTTTGCGTTGTTTCTTCGTAAAGTTGAAAACAATGAAATGAAAATAACGTTCGGTCCAGACCCGAAAATTTTCTATGCTGTTTGGGAGAGTTTGTTGAAAAAACGAAAGTCGATTCCGAATCTGGCCAACGACTCCCGACCGAGTGGTCCATCGCTTAATTACCTCGATTTATTTTCCTTCGACTCTCGTTGTCCTCAAAAAAATTATGCACGAAACCGAAAAAGGTCGACATTCAACCGGCGGATGAGTGACTTTTTCGGATATTTCATCTCGCTCTCTTGTGCTTTTTTTGGCATGACTGCACGAATCATTTGGTTTGAAAAAAAAGAAGAAACAAACGAAACAAAGATCGGCGAAAGAAATACTTTTGATCCTCGGTGTATCAAGTACGTTTCAAGTATCGTTCGTGAGAAGAAAATCAATATGCAGTCTGCGGATGGATCGGCTTTTCCTTCCAAACATTCAATCTCTCTCTCTTTTTTTTTGCAAGACCGCACGAACGATTTGAATAGTAGTTTTGAATTCCACGATGATGGCGAATATTTCGGAAAATAGAGACAAAGGAAAAACGAACGAAACACAAAAATGAGGAAAAAAAGTATTTTCGCCGCTGGAAACGAAGGTCGATTTACTAAATTTCCTTCGTGAAATTCCGATTGTTCAGACGAAGTTTAGCTCTCGCTCGAGAGGCTGGGTCGAGTTGCCCGCGGACTCTGACTGTCGTTCGAGGATCAAATTGCGCCTCGATCATCGTCTGAAGAACGAGGAGGATTCCAAGAGATTGTGCCGCGCGATAACGGGCACCGGAGATGCGACGCTTTGCGATGACGCCATTGATTTGCACGACAAGTCGGCGCTCGTTGAGCTCTTCGAGGACACCCTGGAGATGAAAGTTGCCGACGTGCCGTTGGTCCTTTCCATGAGCTCCGTCACCGGACTGGCCGATCTCGCCGAAGACGAGATCATTCCGAAACCGATGCCCTTGGAGGTGAATATAATAATAATAATAATAATAATAATAATAATATAATATATGATATA
The DNA here is from genome assembly GCA_959613375.1 of Heteropelma amictum. Lineage (NCBI taxonomy): Eukaryota > Metazoa > Arthropoda > Insecta > Hymenoptera > Ichneumonidae > Heteropelma > Heteropelma amictum. Next base: position 32,972,243 of record OY390721.1, read on the forward strand.
ATATATGATATAATATATGATATAATATATGATATAATATATGATATAATATATGATTATTGTTATTCTCTTTCCGCCAAATCAATCGTCAACTCCATGTCGATATATTTGAAATAATTCGCCAACTTTTCGAATAAATTGACGAAAAAGTGGAAAACGACGATAGTTGAAAAAAATATTTGCAAATGAAATTGATCGAAACGCAGATATTACTGGAAAACGTGAGGCTCAGACTGAACGAGGACCGTCCACCGAGCAACATCACTTCGCCCGGACCGGTGCCGATTGATCTCAACATATCGAGACTGAGAGTATCGAGAGACACCAGCGGAGTATTCCACATAGAACCAGCGGGTGCGTACAAATTTACCCTCTGCGGTCAAAATTGTATCGCGCAATTTCGTCGTACTCGATGAGTTTTTTCGGTCAAGTTTTCGTTAATTCTTCGATATTGATCTTCGTTACGGGAATTGAACAAAAAACCAAAGTAACGAAATAAATAATACACGCTTTTTCGGTATGATGTCGTTGAGTCGAAAAAATCGTGCGAAATTGCAGAAAAAGCGTCGCCGGAAGATGGCGCGCTTGGTCATAGTACGACGAGGGAAGCCGAGCGCGAACTCGAGCTGAAAACGCTGAGGCAAACGAGCAGGCATCTCCGGGCGGAGAACGACGAGATAAGACGGCGGATCGTCACCATGGAGAGACTGTCGGAGGAGAATTTGCGTCTGCGTCGCGTCGAGGAGGAAACTGAATTGCTGAGGTCGCGTCTGAACGCCGCCCAGGAGGACATCAACGGCCTGCTCAAGGAGAAACGCGCTCTTCAAGAGACCGTCACGGAATTGAGAGATCAAATTTCCCGGATGAACGAGCAGCCCGCGAACAGTAACAGAGCTTCCTGGTCGATCAAGAGATAGCCCACCGGATGTTTCGATTGCACAAACTGTTGCAGCGCAAACAAATCGTAATCGGTTTGACGACCGATTTTCTCGGCCAACGAGAGCGAATCGCTCACGCGGAATCGGTTTTTTTTCTCCTTTTTTTCTTCCGTCACTTCCGGTTTTCGCGTCGTTTTTCCCGATGGGACACGTCCGGAGGACGACACCACGTGAGGGACCCTCCTCGCTCCGGGACTCTGGTTTTTGTCACCTTCCGAGGGATTTGGGAGGGTTGCGGAAAAAATCAAAATGGCCGCGCTTCGCAATCGCGTTTTTAGACACTCCCGATGTGGAGAAAGGAGGAGAAACGCAGGAGCGTGTGTGAACGAGGAGAGAAAAGCACGTTAGGTCGTCGGCGTCGTCGGCCTTCTCGAACTCCTCGATGCAGCCAATCGACGAGAATCGAGATCGACCGCGCGCTGATCCGCCGCGTTTTTTCGGTGTTGTTTTCGCGGCCCCGCGAGGCGAGATCGTTCGAGAAACTGGCCATCCTCGCGAGTAGACTAATTCATACGCTCTTTGAGAAAGACTGGGGAAAAAACGGAAACTCGAATGATTGTGGCGAGAAACATCGCGGATTTTTCATTTTTCGGGGATTCTTCGAGGGATAATAATAATAATAATAATTTTGCGAACGACTCGAGATTCGCTCGAGAATCGAACGGGGAAATGTCGCGTTTTGTCTTTGGAGAAAAATCGAGAACAAAAGAAATCCGAACGTTTTTGGCGGTTCGGAAAAGAGGACCCTCTTTTCCACTCGCGATTGCGATTTTTCGCGGATTCTCCGGGGAATGTTAATAATAATAATAATAATGATAATTTTGCGAACGACTCGAGATTCGTTCGAGAATCGAATGGGAAAACGTCGCGTTTTGTCTCTGGAGAAATATCGAGAAAAATATCGGAAATTCGATCGATTTTGGCGAGAAACATCGCGGTACGGAAAGGAACCATTTTTTTTCTCCGCGCGACTCACAGCGGCAAGTTTGCGAACCTCGACTTTCTTCGTTATCGGAGGTCTCTGAAAAGCTGGAAAAAGTCTTCTATACGGGAGCTCGAGTTTATCGCGCCTTTTTTCCTTCGTTCATTGTTGTTACTTTTGTACTCGTTTTAACCGTTTTAATCAACGAGCTTCTTTTTGTCCGGGCGGTTTTATTTGCCCGTCGTTTTGACCGGCCGAAGAATGTCGCGTCGTCGAGCGACCTTTTTTTTTATCACCTTTGTTTTTTCCGGTTTCTAGATGCGAATTTCCCAACTTTTTCGATCGTTGATCTTTTCTACGACGATTCGAATGATCTTTTTGTTATTTTATTTTTTATACGCTATATATAGATGTTTTTTTTTCGATTCAAGGGTCAGTCGCATCGAGTATTTTACAGCCGGAAACGACGATTTCCGACTGATGTTTCGAGGAAAACTGTTTTACCGACTGTTGGTTAATTTCCGAGTTTGCCGGGGTAAAACGTCGCGAATCGAGGGCGCCGCTGAGCGTCCGGGAATGTTGGAATTCCGTTGGGTATCGTTTTAAAAACTATTTTACAAAAAAAGACACCGGCTGAGGAGGTTTGCTCGACATATCACCGGAAATCGGCCGTCTGTAGGTTTGATACTTTATGCAAATCGTCTTAAATGTATATCAGGGCGTCCGTTATTTCGCAAGGTGACTTTTTCCACTTTGGTATCCGCCGGATCATCAGTTTACAGCGTAAAAACAATGTTGGAAATTTTTCCAAAATTTTTCAAAACTCCTGCCTAAATGACGACACTTCAAGTAACGCAGGATTTCGGCACTTTTCGGATTTTCATTCCTTTCTCGCTCGTTATGTTCGTTGGATGTTTGAAAATTGGCGATTCTCCTTCAACAATGATCCCTTTCGACGGAGAAACTCTGATATCGATCACAACAATTTTTTCGTAAATTTAGGCTGTAAAGTAACGATTTGGCGCATAGCCGAGCGAAAAAAGTCAACTGGGGAAATAACGGACACGCTGATGTACACATACATGTATATATATATATTGTTTTTTTATAGTATATATTTACCATTTGTTGGACCATATACATATATATTCTTCCTTCGGAGAGTAACGAGCGCGTCTCTTCTACCGCCATTCGAAGAGTTTCGCCATTTCTTCATTTCATGAAATTGTCATATCGCGCGCAGAGTGCATCGGAAAAATGGAAAATGAGGGAAAAGTGCGAGAAAAAAAAAGAAAAAAATTTGTTGGCACTGTACCTGCACGAGGGTGCTTGGAAGTTGTTGAATTTTTCGCACCGACTAGCGCCATCTAGGTGGTTATTTATTTTCTCGTCGCTTCGAGACAAACGGTGGCGACACTGTCTCGAATCGTCGACTCGTCGAACGGACGTTTTCTCTGTTGGCTTTCCTTTGGAAATTCTAATTCCTTCGGGACATTTCTCGAGTCGGTATTTTTCGAGACTCTGAAATCGCAGTCTGCAATTACCGAATCGAACGAAAAAACGATGTCCCAAAAGCTCCATCCACGTAAAATCAAAATGAATAAGAAAACAAAAGTTTTCGTTGGAAAAGTGATTTTTCCCTTCGCTCGTTGCGACAAATAATTCTATATTCGTTGAAATTCACGTTTGACATTTTTCGAATCGAAAGTTAATGGATCTGCAAAGTAAAAAAGGGCGTAAAAAGTTCCGACGCCATGTTACGGCGTGAGTTTCACTTTTGGTTCATCGCATTCCTCGATGTTTCCAATCCCAAGATCTTCAACGCGAGAATGTTTCGTTTTCGGCAAAACTTCATCGATCGAACGTTTTCGACTGTTCTAACCTCCCTGCGACCGCCATTTTGATGGAGGACCCCCCTCCCCCCGCTCCATACCTCGCAAATGTGATTTGCTTCTTTCTTCTCCTGACATAGTAGCTCGAAATTTCTACCAAGGATGTCGAACGTAAATAAAAACGTCGCGGAGGTACAATACCAACAAAAACCGAAAGTGGGTGCGAATTTTTGCAAACTCCGCGATTGTACCGAAAATCACGTTGCTAATTGTGCAGGGTGAATAATTTTTCCCCAGTTTTGTGCAAAGTGTGAGGGTGGCGGCACTGGATAAAGAAACTGAAGCGAAAAAAAACCGAAAGAAGATTCGAGAAAAAATCGAAACAAAAGCGCACGCCGAAATTCGTATTCCATTTCGGTTTTTGCTCCGGGTCGTCGTCAAGCGGGATGAAATTTGTGGAGAAATTGAAAAAATTGGGAAAAAAAGAGTAGTGCAACAGGCGTGCCTGTGAGGGATCCATCTAACGGTGACTTTCTGAGGTTAGGAATTTTTCGTTGTACTGCAGCGCAGATGAGTGACTTTGGGCAGGATCCACTTGCCGCTGAAAATTCTCCCAGTGCCTCATTTTTCTACGCTTTACCGTACAAATTCGGTCTCGCCGAAGCATTTGCTTCTGTGTGTGTTTACATACATACATATATACATATATATGCCGTATGTACGATTCTCTGGCATATGTATATACATAAATCCTCCAGGAATCGTCTTCATGGTAGTCTGCTGAGAGACTCTGCAAGATCCCAGAATTCCCGAAATGTTAGAGATTCTCTGCCGGATTGAACGAAAAAAAAGCTGGCTGAAAAAACAAGCCCGAAAAGCAACGAAATTTGTCTCTACGTTGCTCTTTTTTCTTTTGTTTGATCGAAAAAACGATGACGCAACGAACGACGAGATTGTTCGAATTTCCAAATTTTCATCTCGACACAGTTTTGGTTTTAGAGGAATGTTGCGTCCGTTCGCGAATATTTATCCAACGAAACTCGGACCCTGTTGTTGTCCTTCCCTCTATGTTTCATCCGAATGCCACTAGATGGCGGAAAAACGTTGAGGAGAGGCAAAACCAGCGACGCTGGTTTTTCCCATCGTCCTGTCGTTTCTTGATCTCAAAAAATGATGAATACAGTGATACATGCATATACATATACATATATATATAAATAATATATACATATATCAATAAATTTATTTTCCGATGCTGATGAAAAAAAAGACTGTACAAACGTTCAAAGTTTTATCCTAGGCTAAGCTCCGAAATCGACGACCGTGCAATGTGTATGTGAAGAAACAAACGACCCGAGAAAAGGTGGAAAAACGTGGAATTGATAAATGTATCTTTTTCTTTCGTTTTCTCAATGAAATAAATTCGTACGAAGCTCGTTTCGTTTCGTACGAAAAGTCGAGAGCTTTTTTTCCGTTATTTCGTCGAAATTCTCATTGGAGAATTCGCTTTTTACGTTTTTTTTCGTTTTATTCACGAGATTTTACAAGTTCACTCTAGTATATCCTATCCAATCCTTCGACGTCTTTCTTTTCATTGATATTTCCGTTGATATTTATCGAATTGATCCTCACCATCGTGTGGGGAATTCTGTAAACTGAAAAAACAAAGAAAATGGCGTCGATGAGCGCTCTGACGGTACAATCGTAGAAAAAACAAACGAATTTCACGTCAGGTGGATGATCAAAGAGAAAAAAAAAATTTGTGGTGTGTAAAACATCGTTTTTTTTTTCACGAATTTCTCTTGAAGTAACGTCGACGTTGACGATCGATACTCACAATGTATGCGCCTGTACTGTTTCCTGGGTCTCATGCGAAACCTCGTTTTCGTGTGCGAGAAAGTTTTCTCAATGACGGTCGCGTCCACGTTCACCAATTCTCTGTTCAACATGGGCCGGCCGACGAGAGTGAAGTCGGTGCCTCCCACGAGCAATACTTTTTCGAGCTTCAAAGCATCGCCCGGATTCGGCGGCCAATATCCTTGAATAATGACGATATCGTTCTCCGTCACTTTGAACTGCTTTCCGCATATGTGAACAACGGCAAAGAGCCTTCCCACCTGGTCCGTCCGGATTTTCTCGTTGATTTCGCCGATTACACCTGAAACAAAATTTGCGCTCAAGGTGCGTCGGCTCTCCAACAGTGTTTCGGCGGGACGACGTTCGGACGGCATGACGTCGAAAAAGTGTCAAAAAAAAAAAGGAGGTGCCTGAATTATAATCGTCGTTCTGTATGTATAATCCAAAGTGTGTAACTTTTGAATAAATATTAATGCGATATAGGATAATGGATGTAGAAAAAATGAAATTATTTAGATGAAATTTGACCTTGGGTAAGCTCATCGTCGAGTATCATCGTGTCCTTGACTTCCGTCTGATATTCGGGTACACTCGGAATCCATTTAACGTTGTTGTAGTAGGAAGCAACGGGTGATTTAATAACCGTTCTCGGCTCTGTGTAGCGATAAAAACAGTTAAAATAAATATACGTTATCGATTCGAAAGTTGATGGAGTTTGTCGTTCAAAGTTTCAGTGGGAAATGTCTGCGCACTTTTCGCTGTTTATTTATTATTACGAATGAAAATGCGATCGAATAGGAATTGAGAAGAAAGTGAGGTTATGCTCGTTCAAAGTTATTTCGCATGGGATCGAGGACGTGAATGTTTGTGAATGAAAATTGACGGAAACGCACGGACGAGTCGTTGTTCGGCGATCATTCCGGAGCCGACACGTTTTAAACAATTGTTCGCGATAATACCGATACATCGCGAGAAACCAGAAAGAGCGGCCATTGTCGAGGTTAGATGGAAAAAGCTCTACTAGCGCCGCTGCGAATTCATCCGGTTACGAGAGCTTTCCGAGGATAGACTTTGGCGTCGTAGTCGCTGCTCTCTCATTTGCTAAGGACAAAAATTACCGCGGAAAAATACGATTTTATTGGTCATTCAATTATGCGCGTATGTCATTGTCTCGCGCTGTCACGGGCGCGGAAATTTGATTGAATACCGGGATGAAACGATTATTTCCAACAGGTGAAATTAATTTCCAGAAGATTAGAAATATATCTCGAGAGATCGTTCACTTTAACCCCACAATTCTGCGCTCGCTACATAACCGAATGTCGAACAAAGAGTATATTTTCGGAGCATAAAGCGACGCACGCGTCTCTCTTGTGTACGAGTGTCATGTTTGATTACGATGGTGCGTCGACACGCGGTAACAGTCCGTTCGCAAATTTCCATATATTTTCAAGAAAAATAAAGTAACGAAATCATCATTGATTCAACAAGATTATTCGAATACCGACGCGATGTGTAAAACGTGGTGGTGATATGTCGTCGGCGAAATATAATGCTGCGGTGATGCGATGACGAGGCGTCGGTGGCTGCGGAAATGAAAGTAATTTTCCGCACGACGAGAGTACAAAAATAACGCGACCAAGCGTTTACGGATTACCGAGGAAAATGAAGAAAGCGCGTAAATACTCGTATTACTTGATATTCATAGCTTGGATATGCTATCTCCTGACTTCGTCACTTTTCCTCTTCATCGACGGATTTTTCCTAAATCGCGTCGCACGAACCGACGTTTCCGAATGTAGGTTATGTGACGCCAGTCACGATGATTGTCGTTCGGAACGATTGTTTCGAGATATTCGAGAATCGACGATCGTTTGCCTTCCTCCGAGGAGTCGTGTCGTCCTGTTGATAGTCGACGCGCTCAAGTACGAATTCGTCGAGTGGCACGAAAACGCGGATGCCGACGCTTCGCACACCCTCAACAAGATACCCATAATGCACCATCTCTGGCTCTCCGAGCCGGAAAACACGAGAATATCCAGGCTCGTCGCGGACCCGCCGACCACGACCATGCAGAGATTGAAGGCTCTGACGACGGGAACTCTGCCGACTTTCATAGACGCGCGAGCCAATTTTGCGGCGGAAAGCATCGGCGAGGACAATATAATCAGCCAGGCGAGCCAACGAGGAGGAGTCGTTTTCATGGGGGACGACACCTGGACCAAGCTCTTCCCTGGCAAATTTCTTCGGCAATTTCCGTCACCCTCCTTCGACATACGAGACCTGGACACCGCGGATCGCCTAGTGCGCCGCAGAATGCCGGAGGAGATGAAGAAAAACGATTGGAACCTGCTGGTGGCGCATACGCTGGGCGTCGATCACTGCGGCCACAGGTACGGCCCTCGGCATCCGGAAATGTCCAGGAAGCTGGGGGAGGTGGACGGACTCGTCCGAGAAATCGTAGACTCGCTCGATAACGGTACGATTTTGTTCGTCGTCGGCGATCACGGGATGACGGAGGACGGAAATCACGGGGGTGACAGCGCGAGCGAGGTCGAAGCCGCGATGTTCGTTTATTCAAAGCGTCCTCTCGTAGGAGGCGACGTTGGACGCAAAGACGCGACGCACCCGCAAATCGACCTCGTTCCGACTCTGTCCGCCATTTTGGGAATTCCGATGCCTTTTTCCAACATCGGTACTCTCATAGCGGAGTGCTTACCCAGGACGGCGAACGGCAACGGGAGCAACGAGGATCGTCGCTTCGTCGCTCACGCCCTCTGGCGGAACGTCGCGCAGACGGCCAGATACGTTCGAGCTTACACGAGGGATTCTTTTTTGTTTACCGATCGGCGGATCAAAGAACTCGACGGACTGTTGGACAACGCCGAGCGAGACGCAGAGAGAATCAACGACAACGACGACGAGAGCTTGAAAAAATTCGTCGAAAGCTCCGAGCGTTACTTGAAAGCCGTGAGGGACTCGTGCTCGGAAGTTTGGATACAATTCGACGCCGGATCGATGTCCAAAGGTCTCATTATATTCTTCTCCGTTCTTTTCTTCACTTACATACTGCTGAGCGCCGTAGACGAGAAGCGAATGAACGAGATCGTCGAGACAGACTTTTTGTACGTCGTCGTCGCCGTGAACGTGTGCACGAGCTGCGCTACTTGCGTACTCCGTTGGTTCGAATTGACGAGCGACCTGAAGAACAGCACGTTTTTCGCCACGGGAACCATGTCCGTTTTGTTGCTGGCTATTCTGGTCGTGGAAAATTGGGACGCGATATCTTCAACGTGGTATCGAGGCGCGACTTGCAACAAAGTCAATTATCTCGAGCGAGTTATCTTTTTACTCGGCTTTTGCACCGTTTTTTCAAACAGTTTTATCATCGAGGAGGACAAGGTCACGCTGTTTCTCCTCGTAACGGCGATAGCCCTGCTCGCGTACAGAATCGGCGACGCAGGGGGGGATAAAAAGGACAAAAGCCAGGCGACCTCGCGATATCCGCGATGCGTCACGATCGTCATTGCATCCGTCGTCTGTCTGGCCGCGAGGTTCTCTCTTTGCCTTTGGCGCTGCCGCGAGGAGCAGGATCAACGCGGGTGCTCGTTCTTCGGGGGAAAAAGGCGCTTCGCCGAGAACGCGACCGTCGACGGAGCGTTGCTCGTCGCGAGTATCACGCTCCTTGCGGTTTACGTAACGCTGATTGGAAATTGGCTGCGCAATAGCGAGCGTCTCTCGCTGTTTTCGCTATTGAGGACGAAACATATCGCGAAACATTGCCACGCTGTTGTCGCGGTTGGCATTGGATGCTACTGGGCGTTCGACAGATTACCCGGACTCGCCGTCGGCGGGCAAATCAGCGCGCTGCTACCCATCGTCGTTTACTCCATCGTGGCTGTGGGCGTGAGCGCCCTCTACTACAGACCGTTCGGTCTGTTCAGGCCCGCCGGGGCGATCGGGAAAGGCCCGGTCGTCCTCTACAGCTCGGCGTTCGTCTCCCTGAGCTGCTACTTGACGCTCATCTGCGCTCTCGTGCTCGGTTACTCCTTCGCCCTCGGAATGTTGGCCATGTTCGTCAGTTGCACCGGCGTGCTCGCGATCGTGGCGATCGAGCGATTCAGCACTGCCAACTCCGTCGGTAAGTTCGGCAACGACGCCGACGAGCATTTTCTCTCTTTTTCCTCGTTATCTTATTTCCTCAACGCGTCCCTGGTTTCAGAGGAACTGGCGCAAGTGCCGATATCGGCGATACTCTGCTGGTACCTCATTGCGGAATACTTTTTTTACGGCACCGGGCATCAGGCGACCTTTCCCGCGATTCATTGGGAGGCGGCTTTCGTCGGAACGGACGGTGGCCTCTTTTACGGAAATTATTTGCCGATTATTCTGATAGGCGAGTCAACCAAAAATCCACAAGGGGACAGTACCGTGATTGTTTTTTTTTTCTTCAAAAAATTAATATTCTCAAAATTACATAATACGTGAAATTTTTCCGCGAATAAAAAAAAATGAAAAATCCTCGAAGAAAGTCCGGTACTGGCTGCCTAAACTCTACGTACTCGGGCTGCTCGACGCTAATCTGATGTGCCATCTGACGCGAGACAGGTTTAAACACGTTCGGCTGCCATCTGGTGGCGGCGATGACCCTGCCGTTACTGGTCATCGTTCCTTTCACCGTTTACGCCATGATTCCCGCTATGGCCAGGCCGAGATTCAACGCCGACGTTGAGCTGCAAAATGGCGAGTTTGCGCTGCTGACGCGCTACGCGACCCTCCATCACGCCCTCTTTTCCACCTACGGAAAGTACATTCTGCTTCACGGATTTCGGGTGAGACGCGATTTTCGTCACTTTCCCGAGTCGCAAAATGTCAATTTCCGGCTCTCGTTTCTTTTTCCCGTCGTTGCAGACTTTCGGCTGCATGTTGTCAGCGACCATACACTGCCGGCATCTCATGGCCTGGAAGATATTCGCTCCGAAACTCATTTTTCAGGGATTATCGTTTCTCGTCGGTCTCGGAAGTGTTTTGGCTTCGGCGTTTATGATACAGAGGATCGATGCTCAACTCGACTATCTACGAGCGACGCTGGAATTTCATTAAATCGATCCAACGAATATCAATTTCAAATTCTCATTTATTCTCGACTTTGCCTTACAGTTGGATAGATTCGAGGGTGATATGAAAATCGGCTAAAAAAAGAAGAAGAAGAAGGAAGAGACGAAAAGATCACGGCCATTCGGTGATCTTTATACCACCAGGTTTCCGAAAAATCCTCTCGTCGGCGGGTAATTCACCGACGAGGCACTCGTCGAGGATCCTTCTCGCGTCGTTGGAATGTCCGGTACCGACAAACGCCAGTGTCGCGTCTCTACCCGCGTACTCGAGGATCACGTCGACCCCACCCGGATGTACACCGATGAATTTCGTGCAGTCGTAGACGTAGTCGAAAATGGCGATCCAGCAGTCGTCCATCGTGTCGTGCCACGCCAGTTGACGAAGACTTATCGTTTTCAAGGCCGGACGCGGGGAAGCGTCGTTGCGCCGCCTCCTGGTGACGCAGCGGTCCCTGCGGGCGTTCTCCTCGACTCGCTGCTGACACTTTCTCCTTCCGCTCGACCGGAAGGACGCTCGTTCCGTCGATGCGCCGCCATCGCCGCGCGACAGCGACGATTCTCCATCCTCCAGCGCTTCCAACGTCTCCACCGCGCTATCTTGCTCGTCTCGCGGCGATCTCCACACTGGAAAAAACCACCGTTCAGCATGAAATGTGAAATCAATAGAGCGTATTGTCGCCCAAGGTTAAAAGGACACGTTCCACCGGAAACTTTCATTACGTTTGCTCACTGGCGCCCGGCAGGACTTCCGGTGTGATCGCGTATACCCGCACCAGGAGCGATATTGATCAACGGCGAAGCCTGGCCGTGTAACGAACGAACACGCACCTTGCTTCCCGGCGGGTCAACGTTTGATCGATCGGAGCTCTCGGATACTACCGCTTGGCGTCGCTGCCGCCCGCGCGTCTCTCCGGGGCTAATTCCATTACCGGTTTTCGATCGAAGCCCTTGGCGAGCGGTACGGGATTATCACCGCGAGCCCGTTCGCGGATCGTATTTCGCGTGTAATACTACACGTCCAACCGTACATGAACGCCCGCCCCGCGATCCCCGGACCCGATCATCTTACAAAACCTTCACGGCGTCTCAACCCGCGAAATGTTACATCAGTCGGATTCGACCGACGGATTTCTCAACCGAACTTGCAAAAGCTACAATCGCCTCCAAAGTTACGGACTAATTCTCTCTCTCTCTCTCAACAAGCAGGTTTGCGGTTGCGGGCAGACCGGGCGACGGATCCTACCTCCGCAGGGAACATCGGCAAACCTCTCTACACGGAGAAAAGTAAACCGTAAAGGTTACTGCACAGAGAAAACTAAACCGAAGCCGTCGCTACGTTAACCGTAATGGTTACTGCATCAAGAGTGACGTTTGGGGAAAAAAACGAAATCGTCGATAGACAGTAGCGATCCTGGTTTGAGACTGGATAGTTCCTGCATTCACCGTAACCATTACTGCGCAGCACAGTAATGCTATTGTATATCACGCATGCGGCTGTTGTGCAGAGCGTTCACGGCGATAGTAGTAACCTTTACGGTTTACTTTTCTCCGTGTACACGGAGAAAAGTAAACCATAAAGGTTACTGCACAGAGAAAACTAAACCGAAGCCGTCGCTACGTTAACCGTAATGGTTACTGCATCAAGAGTGACGTTTGGGGAAAAAAACGAAATCGTCGATAGACAGTAGCGATCCTGGTTTGAGACTGGATAGTTCCTGCATTCACCGTAACCATTACTGCGCAGCACAGTAATGCTATTATATATCACGCATGCGGCTGTTGTGCAGAGCGTTCACGGCGATAGTAGTAACCTTTACGGTTTACTTTTCTCCGTGTACACGGAGAAAAGTAAACCATAAAGGTTACTGCACAGAGAAAACTAAACCGAAGCCGTCGCTACGTTAACCGTAATGGTTACTGCATCAAGAGTGACGTTTGGGGAAAAAAACGAAATCGTCGATAGACAGTAGCGATCCTGGTTTGAGACTGGATAGTTCCTGCATTCACCGTAACCATTACTGCGCAGCACAGTAATGCTATTGTATATCACGCATGCGGCTGTTGTGCAGAGCGTTCACGGCGATAGTAGTAACCTTTACGGTTTACTTTTCTCCGTGTACACGGAGAAAAGTAAACCATAAAGGTTACTGCACAGAGAAAACTAAACCGAAGCCGTCGCTACGTTAACCGTAATGGTTACTGCATCAAGAGTGACGTTTGGGGAAAAAAACGAAATCGTCGATAGACAGTAGCGATCCTGGTTTGAGACTGGATAGTTCCTGCATTCACCGTAACCATTACTGCGCAGCACAGTAATGCTATTATATATCACGCATGCGGCTGTTGTGCAGAGCGTTCACGGCGATAGTAGTAACCTTTACGGTTTACTTTTCTCCGTGTACACGGAGAAAAGTAAACCATAAAGGTTACTGCACAGAGAAAACTAAACCGAAGCCGTCGCTACGTTAACCGTAATGGTTACTGCATCAAGAGTGACGTTTGGGGAAAAAAACGAAATCGTCGATAGACAGTAGCGATCCTGGTTTGAGACTGGATAGTTCCTGCATTCACCGTAACCATTACTGCGCAGCACAGTAATGCTATTGTATATCACGCATGCGGCTGTTGTGCAGAGCGTTTACGGCGATAGTAGTAACCTTTACGGTTTACTTTTCTCCGTGTACACGGAGAAAAGTAAACCATAAAGGTTACTGCACAGAGAAAACTAAACCGAAGCCGTCGCTACGTTAACCGTAATGGTTACTGCATCAAGAGTGACGTTTGGGGAAAAAAACGAAATCGTCGATAGACAGTAGCGATCCTGGTTTGAGACTGGATAGTTCCTGCATTCACCGTAACCATTACTGCGCAGCACAGTAATGCTATTGTATATCACGCATGCGGCTGTTGTGCAGAGCGTTTACGGCGATAGTAGTAACCTTTACGGTTTACTTTTCTCCGTGTACACGGAGAAAAGTAAACCATAAAGGTTACTGCACAGAGAAAACTAAACCGAAGCCGTCGCTACGTTAACCGTAATGGTTACTGCATCAAGAGTGACGTTTGGGGAAAAAAACGAAATCGTCGATAGACAGTAGCGATCCTGGTTTGAGACTGGATAGTTCCTGCATTCACCGTAACCATTACTGCGCAGCACAGTAATGCTATTGTATATCACGCATGCGGCTGTTGTGCAGAGCGTTCACGGCGATAGTAGTAACCTTTACGGTATACTTTTCTCCGTGTAGTCTCGGGGGCGCGCGTGGGGAAGGAACTAACCGAGCGATGACAAAGTGAGTATCGCGACCTCGCGTCGGACAAAGTGATGGAATTTCTTACCGGAATGGCTCCCGAATTCACTGGATCGTGGAACACCGAGCTGACCAACGAAAACCGTACACGTGGGGAGGTCGACGAGGACGATTACGATCCCGTACGGCGGACGCTGAGATTCTCGCGAGCGAGAACGCGCCTCGTGCCTCCTTCGCTATGTTTACACTGCTGCGCTTTCGGGCGTTTTCGCGCGTTTCATTCGGCGATAAAACATCAGTAAACCAAGGCACACCGCCATCTTCGTGAAGCGAACGAAAAAATATGCAACATTCCGCGGCGGTTAAAACCGCTCCATAACACCAGTCATATGTTTTCGTCAGCTTGGACCGTTGAAACAACGTTGCACGGCCGCGGATTCGTATCTAATCTCGTCTGTTTCACTCTATATGGCCACAAGCTGCGAATTCCACGCGAATCGCGGCTTATCGCATTTATCGCGCACACGTGTTATCGTCTCATTGGTGGACCCGCGCGATTTCAATTCGCCTGGCTCGTGTCGGCGGGGGTACGGGTGCTACAAAATTTTTCTCAAAATCCCCCCCTCCCCTTCTCTCTCTCTCTCTCTTTCTCTCTCTGGGTAGATCTACGATGAGTCGTTTGAGCTCTATTGGAGTGAATGAAAAATTTGATTGATCGTTTGTATCGTGTATTCATGATTCTTCGTCGCGGGCACACATCCGAGACAATTTCTTTTTCTTCGGATGAGCCGCCATTGCCGGCTGCATCCGTCCGATCGGTTATACTCTGGAGTCTCCGGTCCTCCGGGTCCCGGTTGTCGCTCTCGTCGGTATTCCACCCTCGTCCTCGTCTTCCTCCTCGGCCATGGTCGTTAAACGCGTCATCTCATCCCCGAAAATCAACGTGCCCTCTTTCGTCGATTGCTTCTTCGTCCTCACGACGCTGCGCTTTTCGGGTAAGCCAAAGAGAGCAAATGAAAGCAATAGAAGCGTTAGCCTCGCGCCCGAATTTGCGTTTTATTTGCATTTTGTATGAGGTAGAATGAAAAATCTCGTTAAGTCGTCGTTTTCATTGTTAGTTTGTTAATTAATTCGATATTCGAAGATTTCACTTGTTATTGGTGATAAACAGATGGGAACGTACTTGACCATGCTGTTGGACGATTGATTCTTCGGTTGCTCCGCCGGCCGGCTGTTGCAGTTTACGTTATTCACCTGCTTCCATATTCCCGTTTTGTCCACCTCCTCGCTGATGTTGATGCTCGTCGGTACTGGTATTTTCACGATATCGCCGTTTCCGAATGAAATTTGCACATTTCCGGCGGTTGGATAACCAGCCAAACCATCCACCTGTTCCTGCGGCATTTTCAATAAACGTTCACCCACTCTCTCGGGACGCGTGCGTATTTACAAGGGTGTATGTACAGCAGGGTGTCCAAGGTGACTCTCGTCACTCGGACGTGCTCCGAGCGGTTGATTTACAAAAAAAAAACACCGTTGGAACGACTAAATTTCAATCGCCACTTGACGGTACTTTTCCCTTTCAACCGGCATGGAATTTACGCACTTTTGACGCATCAATTTTTTCCCTCGTTCGTTATCTTCCTGTATTTGTCTTCAAGTTGTTGATTATGCTTTGATGATGATCCTCGTACGGATAGACACATTTTTACCGGGTTAACGAACAGCTTGTTGAAAAATTGTTGTCACCGATCTAAAAATGTGTCCGTCCAGAAGAGGATCGTGGTCCAAGCGGAATCGCAACAGTGTTTAAACGTGCAACGAGTATAATACGCGGGAAAAAAAATTTCACGTCAAGTGTGCGAAGATCCAGCGTTGATTGAACGGGAAAAGTGTACCGAAGGTTCGGACGAAGATTTACTGTTTGAAATTTTTTTTTCCTACATTGGTTTTAAGCCGCATTATTTCATTCGAGCTTTTCAGTCGTAATGGTCCAACGTTTGTCGCGACAACTTTTTTCAACAATTCGCTGTCGCGCAATGAGAATCGAACGCGTGAAATTTGCTCGGCTCTCCTCTGTGTTCCCGTCCTCCGAGCTGCTCTGCTCCGTGCATTGTCACGCCGCGAGTGCTTGGGGTAAACAAGGATCGAGGATGGATTGGTGTCGCGTAAAAAGGTGCCGATGAAACAAGCCGTGCGGATGACGATGGTGTGCAGGTCGCGATGCCAAAAAATAATGTCCAGCGAGTAAAGTGTACATGTAACATAATACGAGGCCAAGTGCGTGTCCGATTGCTTCTTTGAGAAAACAAACGCGCAACGACGAGGCGCCATTCATATTTATTGCGCAAAAAATTCTCAACGACGGCGACGAGTATATATCGTGCGGACAAACTTGGAACTACAACCACAAATTTTTCTATGCTTTCATAACCTCTCTCGCTCTCACCGGCGCTTTTTGCCATTGTACAAACACGTCGAGCTTGTTTTCCCGTGAAAAACCAGCCGAAAGATTATTCGAACGAAAGAACGCGCTACGAACGACGTTAAAGACGCGGAAGGGTGTCGCTTCTGTTCTATCGTGTAAAAAATCGGAATAAAAACGTTGCAGAAGTGACCGTAAGACTCGATCGTTGTAGAGGTTCGCGATATTGCAAACTTGAGAATCTCGTGAAGTTGGCGGATTTTCGAGTTTACTCGGATGAGAGATGAGGTCGTTGTAGAGTTGAAAAACGGGCTTGCAACGTTGTAGAGATAAACATTGTGGAAACGAGACCCTCCCAAAGACGCTCGCGTCTCTTCTCGCATATGTACAAACTTGTTCGGATTTAGGTTAGGAATTTCGACTATCGCGTTGCGTCGTCGCTACGGCGCACGTTCGATCGCCGTTGAACGAATAATCTGTGTCTACTAGTGTCATCTCGTGACAGCGAGCGGGCCGGATCTCGCATCGTTGCACAACGATGAAAATAGCGACGAGCGGGTTAACGTGATCCACCTGGGTTATCGGCGACACACGATCGCCCTCAGTATGCGCGTTACGGTGCTAACCTCGCCACTCTCCAGCTGCCGAAGATCGTCGGCGTGCTTCTTGCTCGGCTCCGGCATGACGTCGTCCAAGATTTTGAGCTCGCGCCGCGTAAACACCAGGTCGAGGGACTTGCGGATGCCGATCATGACGACGAGCTGCGGCCGTAAAGAGGAGAAAACAGGAGAGGGCGCGGGAGTTTTAGTGAAAAACCAACTGGCGGGGGTGGAGTCGGGATCGGGGTGCGGTTCGTACTCACCATGAGCGGAAACAAGATGGAAGTGCTGCTGAACGACTTGATGGTCCAGAGACAGGACAGGCAGGCCAATTGAATGATCGTGAACATGTGAACCCTCTTTATGGGTACCTGATTTGACGACCGGACGAGAATTTGTCAGTATGACGGACTCGTCGTGCGCGGACTTGGACGCGGGTGTTGGTCAACACCTACCTGTCGTAGAAACATGTAGTCCGGTTGATACTTGACCGGCATGAGCATTATGAGAATTCTGTCGAAGAATTGAAGGCCTTTGAGAGACGCCACGCCCATGTAGAGAAACACGCCAAAGAGGACGGGCATCGGTATGTGTCTCAACATCGGTGTCAAGAGAACGGAACAACCGATCATGAGGAAGATGAAGATGTGGGTGACGCGCTGTTCCCGGACTCCGAGGAACCGTGGCTTCTCCCCGGGCGCCGCGCACTCGGACTCGAGTTTCAATGAGTTTACGTGGTTTATCGACAATACCGTCGCGGCGACGAACCACGGCAGGCCCATTATCGAACAGATCTCGATGAGAATGGCGAGCACGAAAAGATCGAGATGATAGCCGCATCCTTTCTATACGGAACAGAGAGCCGAGCGATGAGACGGGTGTGAGGCGGAAAGGGCGGCCCGGGCGAATATCGCGCGGCGACGGCCACTGACCTTGAGCTTGTTCTCTTTTCTGTTGACGATAACGGCGGTGATTTGCTGATCCATGAAGATGAGAATCGTGCCCAGCAGGGCTGGAAAAAAAGCCACCGGGGCACTCCACCATGGATTCTTTTGAAACGGCCATATCATCCAACCCCTTCCCTCCAGGGTGGGCTTGAATTCAGTGGGTACTTCGAGCTTTGGCGTCGCTAGACCTACGTAATAATCTATCATCGACATGGACAATATGGCGATTATGACGGAAAAATCGCTCACTATTTGTCGAACCTGAAAAACGTTTATCAATACAGACGAACGGAGAAACTTTTCGCGACCCCCGAACGATAAGGGCGCCGAACGTTGTATCGTCACGAGCGTTACCTTTGAGGGAAAGAAAAGAGCGTTCTTGAAATCCTTGAGCTCGATGGAGAGCAGGAAGGTGCCCAAGAATAGAATAATTGACATGAGGAATACATCAGGTACGTAATTCGGTATCGCGCATCCATCTCCGGAAAGCGTCCCGTTGTAGTTCTGCAACGCCAACACCGCGGCGGGTAGAGCCGTACGATTATTGACAATTTCATCACGAGCGTCTTACCGGGTTTGCCCTTTGATTCGCCGGCCTTACTCACCAGGCAGGTGGGACGATCCAACGAGACGGCGGTATCCGCGTCGGTCCAGTTGACGTCAAACTGCCGCTGGCCGACATCGGATACCGCGAAGGTCGAGCTGTTGGCCAGTGTGCACCAGCAGTCGTAGCCCGTCGCCTCGCTCCCCGCCCCGTGAGTGTCAATGGGGAACTTTTTCCCGATCGAGACAACGTTCTCCACTGCCTGTGAAAAAGCAACGAAACGATCAAAGCCGCCGTACTCGACGAACCCAGAGTCTTCGGATCGACAAAAAATTGCCCCGGTTGCTACCTTGTAGATGAATATAAACGCTATCAGAGTTGCAAAATTTTCTTCGGTAAATCGCGTTATGTAACAAACAAAAGCACTGGCATCGATGGCCACGAGGGTCAGGAGAATCAGCGCGATCCACGTGCCGATCCAAAATCGAAAAGGCATGTAGTCCCAGTCGATTTCTCTGCCGACAGATAAACACGAATGAGTCTATCGCGTGCGATGTATGAGATACCGGTGGGGAAAAAGTATGGCGACTTCCACAAAAATAACCTCGACTTCCCCCCCCCCCCACTTTGCTAGACGCTTACAGGCAGAACTTGTAAACTATCGTCTCAAAGACGAGGACGGGTCCGGTTGAGCCGAGAATGGTCAGGGGTTGTCCGGAGAATAAGCCATAACCGATTCCGCAAACGAAACCCGAGACGAGCGATTCCATGGCTGCCATATTTTTGCCGGTCGCCTCGCTCAGCAATCCACCGAACGTTATGATGGGCGAGAGACACGCAAAGTAGAGAAAAATGAAGGAGGCTATGCACTGCAGGGCCAGAGCGTCCTTAAAGTCCGACAAGTAGAAAGGGGTTTTTCTCTTGATGTCGTTGATGAGGCCTCCGAACAGTCTGCCGCTTCTCGAAAGACCGGACTCTTCCCGTAATTTTCGTTCATCGGCTTCCTCGTCGATCGGATCTTTGCCCTTTTCCTCCTGTTTCGGCCTTTTTCTCGTGTCCTGCGTTGCACACGTTCACATGAATGCACCCGCGCGTGTCGTACATGAACATTCCAAATGCAATTGGGGCAAACCTGCGAAGGAATGGCGGCCGGTGGCTCTATTCTGATGGCCGGATCCCATTCCCCGGGTGGCAGTACGGTGACGGCATCGAGAAATTCGTCCATACCCGCCAGCAGATGATTCCGATTCTTGGCCTTGTACGCGACGTCGTGAAAGACCTCGTCGGACATGAGGGTCGCCATTGCACGGCCGATCTCGTGAAATCCGGAAATACCGCCCTGTCGGCGCACAATAAAGCGCCCCAAACGATTGATACAATGATGATGATGATGATGACCATCGTTGTCGCACTTTACGCACCTTTGGTCCCAGTAGGATAAAGATGAATCTCGTTGGAACTGGCACTTCCGTCAGATCGCCCATTATGCCCGCTTGGCTGAGGCGAATAAACGCCGAAATCGGTTTCTCCAAAAAGTCCACCTCACCGACGAGGATGTTGCTCGCTTCGGCGCCGATCGGGATCTTCCTCATGAACTGTATGTTGCTCTGACACACGCGAGATTTCATAAAGCAAAACGCGAGTCGTTACAAGCAGACGCGGTCATAAAAATAAAACCGTAAAGAAATTTCAGTCTGCACATTGTACCGGTGCGAGAGGCATTTGTTGCGTTTACCTTGTGGTTACCATCACCGTTTTCTAATCCGGAACAACTGTGATTCCTGCTGATGGATACGTTGCTCGGGCTTCGGTCCATCGCCGTGCTCCCCGCTGCTGGTTCTTGGCCTGTAATTCACCTGACTTGTCTATTGCTTTCCTCATCCCTCCGACGCCCATAATAGAGCATCTTAAGGGATGAAAACTCGTTGCCTCATATTGCTTCGCGGTGACTCACAGACGTGCCAAAAAGTACGATAACATGGCTCTACTTTTTCCGCAATTGTACATGTATATGTACACAAGCGCATAACAATGATTTTATACGCGAATTACTATTTATCGAAATAACTCGTCGGCTCGACAATTTATCGCGCCATCGTGTAATTGCACAATTGCAGATGCCGCGACTACCGGTCTTTATTGTCTCTGAAATTATCGTCAATAATCTCGATGCAAAGAGCGATTCGTAGGGCTCTCCTTGTATTATTGTTTCGCCAGCGAGATGGCAATTACCCTGTGTAGTTGCCACAAACATTTTGCAATTATCACGACAGAGAGAGAGAGAGAGAAAGAGAGAGAGAGAGAGAGAGAGAGAGAGAGAGATTACCATACCAACTTGGTGAAATTCATTTGTTAATTTAACCAGTATCTCCTTCGGACCAATCAGCATGCGTTTGTGTTTATTCATACAATATACACTGTACAATATACACAATATTTTCTTCTACATCGCTCTTGCATTTCTACAGTGCTCTCGCTTCTTCTTTTTTCCTTTGTTTCGTTTCGATATGATATGTGCAAAGAAAATGATAATTAAATTATGCGTCCGGTGATGAGTCACGAGCGTATGATATTTACAACACTTTCCATTGTACGTTTCGTCTTAATATACACATGTAGGTATACGCTAATTTACATTGGGGTGGATCTTTTTTTTTGCAATATTTCCACATGACTGGTCCAAGTTGAGTAACCGATGATTCTCCTTATGGAAAATCTTGTCGACGATTTATTCGTTCTGTGATTCGATTGGTCGTCGAAACTTTGACTTTTCTTACTTGCGTGGACATTCAACCCGTCGCGTGTATCATCGGTTCTTCAACTTGGGAAAATGATGAAATATTTGTTCTAAACATGAAAGCCTCGCGCACACGCACGATTAAACGATTCTGGTGCGTTGTTTTGTTTTACGAAAGATGAAAGGCGGTTAAACAATACGTGTTATGTACAATAATATCAAGAGCAGTTTTGTGTTACCATAGTTGCTGGGAATACCGAGGAAGCGGACACCACCGACGGGATACGATGCGACGAAGCCACCACCACCACCACCACCACCACCGGGATGAGTAGTTTCGATGATGGCAGGTGCCGAATGCAATTCCTCCACTACGGGATTTTTCACCAAGCACCAAGCACGAAACAACAAGAAACACACACGCGCACGAATAAGATGATTATTGGGTGTTTGGTTTTTTTTTTGCTTACAGGCCGCAACGACGAGGGAGGAAACACACACGGGACGATGCACGTACGTTTATCAAAGTGTGCCGAAGCGGAAGTGTGAAAAGGCGGTTTTTTTTTACTTTCCTTCACCCACCGAGTTCCAAATTGAAACTTTAGCTCTCAATATCAATGCTGGGTGGATTTTTTTATTCAATCAAACGGAAAACATATTTTCGTAGGAAATTAACTGCTCTATAAGAAAAACCCTCAGTGGTAACGTCGTGAAACTGCTCGTTATGGAGTTACAGCCCGCTCGATTAACACAAGAATTGTCCTTTTTCGTTTTTTTTTAAATTACACCCAAACGTTTTTTCGAAAAAACTTTATTTTATGCTTTATGATTATAAAATCGAGCAGCTCTCGGGCTATTTCCGATAGAAAAAAGTGCAATGTCCGAGGGAGGACGATTTTCGTATTGATCGAAATTTGTCCAGCTGCAGCTCCATTACGGTTGGGTTTCCGATTTGACCGAAACTCTCGAGTCTGCTGGGGCGAAAATTGAGAAAAAAGGGGCTTCTTTTTTCGGCACACCCTGATATACATATCGCGCGAGAGATGTGGCGTAACGGAGTGCTTGTTGCGCGGATATTTCTATACATACAAGTGGGCTCAAGGTCGGGTCGTAAGAATATTCTCAGGGTATACCACAAAGCGCGATAGGGGTAAAGAAAATTGCAAAAGTGCACGTGCGGCCTCTTTTTCTCAACCGTTTCGGTTGGATCTTTCGGACGGACGTTTATCGAGCTGCGGAGCGTAACGGTCATTAGTATCGGTAAAATCAAGGGCTGCACACCCTGGCGCTTGATACTCGCGACGATTTCACGGCAGCGATCGTCGCGTTATCGATTTATCTTTCTGTCGATTTCGCGCGTTTTGCGTTCTTACGAGTGCGCTCGATTCCCCGCGATGTCTATACAGAAATCACTAAATGACGAAACCCCCTCGCGTAATATTCGCCTCTCTCGCTCTCTGGGCTTTTCTCTCTCGCGACAGCGACGGATTAGTCGTGAAAGCCGGACGACGTCACAGTGGTGTATTATCATATAAACGGTGCGAGAAAAGATGCGATGACGAAGCTTGACTGACTTGATTGTTTCGGGTATACCTGGCACCAGTAGGTATGGACCTTTGAGATCTTTGGCCTTTTTGGAGATGAGAGCGGTATTTTGATCGGGACAGCTTGTGCTGCGAACTACCGGTGATATAGATGGCGCGTAAGCATCGTCGACGCATTGGCCAACGACGGGTCGCTCCTGCAAATCTGACGTCAACAAACGTTGCATACCACATGAGCAGTCACAATCTGCAAAATTTTCGAGGCACACACACGCGTGCTGCTTTTACATCTCGGTGTTATCGTCAGCAGCGGCGTCAGGTCGTGAAACTTTTCGATAATTCATCGAAAAACCAACGTAAAAATCATGAAAAGAGACATTAATCAAAAGGCGCTGGAGTGCGGTTTGCGCATGCGTCTGCGGAGGTAAATCATAAAAGTTTTGCGATAAACAGCGAGGAAACGCAATTGCCAGGGTGCGCTACGGTGCTATGGCGGTACGTGCTGGCTCCTCGTGAGTTCCAGAGGGAATGACACTCACACTCGCCAACGAAAAAACACTCGAGCAATGGATATCTCTACTTTTGACAAACTCGCGAGGTACACGCGTTCCGGGTATCGGAAAAGCGTGGAAATGCCGCTTGATATCTCGAGAGGAGCGAACTTTCGCACGTTCCGTTATCTCAGAGGTCACAAAGGTCACGAGAGCTGTCTAGGAGGTCACAAAGTGCCGGCTTGCGGTGACCTCGAACGTGACCTCGGCGTCGAACTTGGAAACGCATCAAGTTCCAGGGCAAATTCAAGGTCACCGCAAGGTCGACCTTTGCGACCCCTGCGATGCCTGCGTTTTTGATCGGGTCGTTTCTCTCTAGGTATCAAGAGTCAATATACACGTGGAAGTGCGGGTTTTACTGGAGAAGAAAAAGAAAAAGGGGGGAAAAACACGAATGCGGATTTCGAGGGACTATTGAGGTATTTAACGTCAAGTTTCAGGACCTTGTCGTGTTTGTTCGTGCCTCGAGGTATGCGCGCCGCCGCGCCCCCCCGGTATCGAAAGGTGCCTCGTTGCCTCGAGAGCCTCGCGACTCGCTGAAAACGTTGCACCGACCGCTGCGATATACCTTTTCCCCGAGCCTTACTCGCGTTTTAGATCGTTGCCAGCAACACGTTGCTACCTTTGGTTTTCCGCAGAGTCGCGCTCAAGAGTTAAATAACACACGCGCGTCGTTGCGGGTATACGATACATGTATTTTTGGATGTCTCCGTTCGGGGTGCAAAAATGAGTGTTAGACATTTTTCTTGTCTCTTTTTCACGGCGCGATGTAACTCACCTTTGGTCGACGAATGATTTTTCCCGATATCCGCCAAGGATCTGATAATCGGCAGTCGCGACATGTTGTTGTCCTTCCGCCTCTCGTGCTGATGCCGGTGCCTGACCAGCAGAGCTTCTCGCACCTGCCACCATGTCCCGTGTTCAACAAAATCAACAAATGCGATGGCATGGAACTTTGGCACTCTTTGGATTCTGGGCTTTTTCGCCCTTATCACGCTCGTTCAAATTTTTCAAACTACGGATTCCGCTTTGACAGCGTGACTCTTTTGGATGGGCAAGTTTTCAAAATTTTGACCAATATTTTCTGAGATTTTAGGCTGCAGGGTCTCAATTTTATATGTGCTTTAATTTGCCAAAATCGGGCAACTGTCGAATTCAAGCGGAAACAGAGCCTTCGAAATTTCGACTTTTTGAAAAATTCGAAAAATGAGACGACATTTTTTTTTTCTTCAAAGTTTCGATCCTTCGGGAGCTTATCCGATCGAGAATTTCCCGCTGATTACGAAACCCACCGAGTTTTCGGAGAAAACTCGATATTTCGATGAGAAAATAGCAGTTGAGTGATAAAATTCGTATTATTGCATTTTCGGACCGAAATATTGGGTTTTTGATGAAATATCGATGTGTTTCGTGTTCAGCGAGAAAAAATACATCGATATCGATCATTAACAATCATTTTTGGAATCCAAAATTTTCGCCATTTTTTGCCGAATTGAGTTGATTCGCTAAAATGTTTGCCATTTTTTTCCCGATTGAGATAGACACCCCAGCTTGTGCTCATTCTCTTCGTAATTGTTGAGGCTTCAAAATGCCGTTTGGTTCATCGAGATATCTCTATTTTTCGATTTTTGGCAGATTTTTAAAGACGAACCTTCGATTTTTGCCAATTTTCCCATCCATACCCCTTTGCGTTTTTTTCGCGAATTTTCAACACCGATTTTGAGGGTGAAGCAATTTAGCTATCGGCATTTAACTTTCACCATTCTTCAAGTCTACTCGAGGGCTTTTCAAAACCCCCCCAACAAATGTATACAGCACAATTACAAACGTAGTTATGACCATTTGAAATTTCGACTTTTCGACGATTCTGGAAAAGCAGCCCAAAATGGGTAGAAATTTTTTTTTCTCAATTTCCAATATTTGAATAGCTTATCCGATCGGAAATTTTCCGCTGATTACGAAACACGCCGACTTTTTCCCGAAAACTCGATATTTCGGTAAGAAAACGCAAAAAACGCAAAGCCAACGGAATTTTGTCACGAAATTCAGAGTGTCGAAAGAAATAAACTTGGAAAGTAATAAGCGCCGTGAATACACGCGCGTGTATAATATTTTCCGCATCGTAGCGCCAAAAACCATTTTTCGACGTACTTTGATCGACGCAAAGTCGCGAGAAAAGTGGACTATCGCGTATGGCAATGAATTATCGAGATTCGCCATCTCACCTTTTCTCTGGTTTCCACGGGCAGAGCGGCCTTGACGACCATGTTGTCCAGGACAAGATCGGCAATTTGTTCGAGGCTGCTCGCCTCCATGTCCAGCATGACGGTACCGTTCAGCAGTAGACTCCTGAGCTCGAAAAGCGCGTGCAGCGACAGGGTAGCCACGTGGGGTTTGCTCCATCGATTTCCACCCTCTTCGACGTCCTCCTCGAACTTGATCCACCTTGAGGAGGAAAAAGACGATGAGCGGATGGAGTCTGCGCTGAATATCCCCATTTACGTCGCGATAATCGTCTCAAACGCGTCAATACCTCGCAGTTTCTCTCCACTGCATCTCATCGCCGTCCTTGACCAGCTCCTCCATTTCGGAAAACAGAGGATGAGTCTCGTGCGCGTCGTCACCGACCTCCTCACCGAGGATAAAGTGAACCCTCTGCGCTGGTGGAGTGACTAACGAGCAAATACACGCAATTCAGCCGTCGAATACATATCTTTGCTCGCGTCATTCGGAGACGTAGGACTTTGGTATAAACTTGCCAGATTCATCTTCGACCTGCTCCTCTCTGCCGTTACCGTTGTTGCTCGGCTGACGATTGTTCGACCGATGGTGCTTGTGATGCCTGCCGCGATGTCTTCTCTCGCCGGGTACATGCACCCCGACGTAAACGGTATGCGCCCTGTGACCTGGACCGCAACATCCGCGTTATGCAAGGTCGCACGTACGACAACCAGGGATCGGAGACTCTCGCGATAGTCGCTTGTTTCATTGAGCATTTTTTGCGGATTATGACCGCTGATAATCGGAGATAATTCGCCCCGACGGGACCGACAAAAGCATCACGACGAACTCCGCGATATTTCGCTTCGCACCCTCGACGACTAACTCTGTCCCATTTCGGTTTCTGTTTCAAACTCTCTTTCAAACGACAAACCTTGGTAATCTTTTTCCGTGTAAGACTGATGGCTGATTGTAGCACCGGGATCCTTTGGCGCCTCGTCGTCAGCACCCGCATCCGCCATCGGACTCGTTACCCCGCGACCCCTTCCGGCATTCGCGGTACCTCTCGCACCGGGACCTCTTGCCCCTTGGGGTTGCATCCTCCACGGTACGCTGCGATAAGAAGAAAAATCGACCCGATAAACGTCGCGCATCGTGCCGGCTTTTGAACCAGTCAGTTGCCCGCGCTCGCGGCACTATCGCGCCGAAAAAGTCCTCCAAAACTGACCAATTACGAAAATGAAAGCAAATCGTCGTCGTACTTGTACCTTGGGCATTGCGAGTGTACATTGTGTACACGTGTTTATCAGGGAACAAAACGAGAGTGAAAATAATTGACCGCTCCCCGGGTTTATAAATAGAACGACGCGATGAAAAATGTCAAGTCCACGACGAGGTGGCCGTCGTGCGGAATGACGGGGCTCATTGAATGAGGATATGATGAGCCGCGAGATATTACGCCTCAAGTGGATAATTACCGGCCCGTACGTATACGTGCATCCGCGCGAGACAAACCTGTCGGTGCGACGCGCGAGACTCGACGAGAGCGCGGTTTCGAGCGACGTACCTCCGGAACATACTCGCGCGGTTGCGGAGATACTCGAGATCGGGCAGAATCAATGGAAAAACAAAAAAGATCGCGCGAGAACCGCTGCGACCGATCGAGAATCCAAGTTGACCTTGGAGTGACCTTTAATGACAATTCGGGGGGCAGTTTAACGACACCACTTTCGGTACGACGTTCGGGGTTGATGGAAAAATTGCCTCTTTGCGCACTTGACGCTGGCAATTGCCGCACGCAATTTACTTTTACGACGCTCGTGTGCGTCGCGATCTATACGGACGTTCACATTGCCGTTGATGTTTTTGAGTCTCGTTTCATCGGCAACTTTCGCCCCACGAGCACGAGCCGCATGCCCCAGCAGTCTTTTTTATTGCGCAACGTTTTTCAACGCGGTACCGGGCGGTGCAACGTGCAATGTCCAATGTCGTTATTACAAATCGCGAATTACTCCGTCATCGCGTTAGTTTGCCACGCGTCTAGTGGACCGTAAGACAAAAATACATCGGTGGATCACCCGCGCGAGCTTCCGCAAGCGCCGGAAGGGGTAGAAAAACCGCCGAAACTTTTGTTTCGAGAGTTTCAACGTCAAAAAGTGCTGGAGAACACTGACGACGAGTTCAGACGTACTTGTTGTGCGTGAGACCGGTCTTCATGCTCGGAGATAGGCGGGCACTCGTCGGTGGTAAAAGAGCACACGGAGGACGTCAGCGATGAGTAACACAGCGACTGCTTGTTTGTAGTTTAAACGCTGATATCGCAGTCGCAAAAAAAGGCTCGGCGATATACGCGAGGCGGAGAGCGCGAAGCGTCGCGCTTTTCGCGGTTGGAAAGACCACGAACGTCGATGAGCGGACGCGCACTGCTTTCGCGATCTTGGCGATGAGTTTGTTCGTTTATCGCGCTGATTTTGGAAAAGTTTGCCTCGCGGAGCGGTGACGAGAAAACGATGATAAGCCGCCGTAAAAGCGGTGTCGCGTGTGCGGCGAACGTGCGTGCTCGGCGGCTCGACGTTGAATGAAACTCGTTGTACCGGGCCAGTGAAGACACGAGGAATCGTTATTGCGTTCTCGCGAGGCGCACGGGACTCGATCGTCGAGCGAGAGACCGCGATAGTGAGGGAAAGAGCCGACGACAGACGCACCGCGACCTAGGCATCGCCACGAGGTTCTTCGAGTCGTACGCTTCTTTGCGGATAGTACGCTATATATACATTACGACGGATGTAAACACTTTCGAGAAAAGCATTGAATCAAAAAAGACGCCGCTCTATGGCGTACGGCGGGTTAAAGTTTTCGACATTACCGACGCGTGGACGTAAAAGGCGTGTAAAGGGCAACGACCGGACATTCGGGCGAGAAAACCGGACGACGAGAATGCCGCAGAGTGTTTCGCCACTCGTCCGCTAGGTCGCCCCGGTTCTCCATGCGAATCTAGCAAATATTTTAGCCATTTTCTCGAGTTTTCTTTTTATCTCCATTTTTGAGGTGCAAAAGGCCGTGAGGTGTATGCTGTAAGATCGGACCCAATTTTTACCCATATTCCGCCCATATTTGTCCATGTTCCGGGTGGATATTATCGCGAGACGAGCATTATCTGCGTTTCGACGAGAGGAGCGAGATTAAACGATAATACCGCGAGTCGTCGTATTATCAACACCCGTGCGCTTTCGTATATACACGCACGCACGCGGAAAAAAGGTCGAGGCAGAGCATGACTCGCGTTAATAAAGAGCGAGAGACATTGACGCGCGTCTCCGGAAAGCGCGATAAGAGATCAAGGCGTTTCTCGAACGCCGCCGAGATCGCGTTGTTCATCATCGAGAAATTTCCAAACGCCGATTATCGCAATGACACCCGACATCGTGCGATCTTTCCAGCATCGCGATTTTCCACCCGTTTGCGTCGTACCGCTCAGCAGGTCCGTCGTGAAAACACGACCCGGAGGAGCGTCGTCCGCGCGAACCTCTTCCAGCTCCGCCGCACCGAGACGTTGTCATAAAAAATTTCGCTTTGCGGAACTTTGCATTTTTTCCCCACGGACGGCATCTCGTAGTGTCAAATACGACATTCGGTGCGCCTTAAAAATCGTAATTTTTCATTTGCGATTATTTTTTTCTACTTATGGTGCGTTTTTGGGTCCGGTGCGAGCGCGGAACTAGAGAAATTGAAGATCGATCTTGCGGAATTTGTGAAAAGATGGAAATTCAAAAGGCGATATGCGACGAAATTACGGTATTTAAAATTATACGCTTCTAGGTGTGGCACACGTGATTATTCAACGCCGCTGCGCTATACGCACGCGGTGCCACCTTTTCCTTTTCCTTTTCAACCAAAGCACGCGAGGATAGTGTGTATAATCTCGTAAGACACATGTCATTAAAAGACTTTTTTATGCCGAGGTTAAAAGATGCCGACGAGTGTATACGGCAGACGCGTGCACACGCGGTAAACGTCGTCCCTGTGGTATTACATTTTGATTAGTCGCTCGTGTATGTATACGTAAAAATACGACAAATAAAGAGTTTATATATGAACAATGCATATACATTAGGGTGTGCCAAAGAAAAATTAAAAAAAAATTCTTTTTTTCCCCAACGGGCTCGAAATTTCAGCCTCGAAATACCAGCATTGGAAGGTATACTTTTGTTACTCAATTTTTAGGAGAATTTTATTACTCTACGACGGATTACACTGTGATCTAATCGGTTATAGCTGCTCAAAGTTCCATGCGTATAAAAATATCCTTTTTTTCGAAATTACTCAATTATGTCAATGTCAATGTCAGGGAAATCGTTGATTTGTTTTATGGCACACCCTAATAAAACCATATACCGGCGGATGGAACTGGAAATATCCAGTAAACACCAAGGCGATACACCGCCATCCGCGATCGCACACCTTGAGAAATCACCGCGTGCGCGACCTGCTGCCGCTTGTATACTTCGAGTGTATATATTTTATTTTATATATATATACGCGTGTGAAAAAATTGTAACGCAATGATTTCCCGATGCGATGGAACCCTGCGATACATGCGCACGTACTACAGACAGAAATCGTGAGAACACTTCCGGTATTGGTCATTTTTGGACGATTCTGCAAATACCGTATCTCCGTAGAAAATCAGTGTCCAAAATTTGAAAAAAAGCCCTTCAACGCTCGAAAACTCTATAGTCTTCAGATCCAAGACTCATTTTTTTGTCGCGCATGGTCCGGGCGTTTTTCAAGGTCGATCTGGGAAAGAAGAATTTTCAAAAATGTTCGTATCGTTTTGAGCTTTGCATACGGCGAGATAATTTTTTAAATCATGTCGAAAAGTCTTGCAGCCTGGACCATTTGCGACATCATCATTTTCAACGAATTTTCATCATTTTCCGACCCCTTTTGAATCCTCCTTCTCTTCAATTTCCATCATTTCCCGAGTCAACATGGTCGATAATTGCCGAACCAAAGAAACGAGAAAGCAACGAACAGAGAGGAGTCAATTTGAGGAGATGAAAATTCTGTCTCCTCCCATGGAAATTGTCGAGAAAAAAAATTCAGCCGCCGAAATTGAGTGACTCGCGCGCTGTCAACGCCGTCACATTCGATACCGTCGAATCTCGCGGTTGGTTCTTTTGATGATTGCGCGCAATCGTGACCCCAACCGCGCGCGGAATCACGTCGTGATTCCCGCCGTGGGAGTATGCGCTTTCGACGGAAGCCCCTCAGAGCTTGAACACTGAACAAACACATCGAGGCGGATTTTCTACCCCTATACACATATACATATATATATATATATATACATACGCCTCGGGCTTATATACAATACATACCACGTGCGCATACAGCATATCGATTTTGCACTACAATTGAGAGGGTGACCGTCGTCGTCGCGCACCTACACGCGCGCAAAAACACCTCGCGCATCGATCTCGTGAGCCGAGGATGAAAAAAAAGGAAATGAGTAAAAAGTTATAAAAAAAAATTCGCGGAATTTTTTTTTATTACGCAGAAGGAAAACGCGCGCGAACGAAAGTTGGAAAATTTCGCAAATTTCATTTCGAACCGTTCGCCAGATGCGATGAACGCCCACACACGGACACGGCGTGTGTCGCGAATTATGTATATGCCGCGAAGCCAAACGGGGCGGTAAATACGCGATAAAGCTTAAGCAACTTGTATTGTTTTGCCTTGGAGCGTATAGAACGCGTCAAACAGATATACGTATAGGACAGAGCGGCGAAGCGTCGCATCAGCAGAAGCGTTCGATATAAGCAGTCGTTATTCCGCTGACCAACAAGGTCTCTGCTCTCCCACACACCCCGCGACCTCTCTGTACGTATATTAGGGTGTTTCCCGTATTTCAAAAGTCGACTGTCTTCCCTCGGGTACCCTCGGAATCGCGACGGACTAACGGGCTGAAAACAGCAGGGTTGGAAAAGGGTAAAACAATTTCAGACGCGGTCGAATCTCGCCACGAGTGACGACGACACTTTTCGTCTCTTTTTTTGATGAAATTTCTGTTGATAAACCGCTGATTCCAGCTGGAATCCTTTCAGATGGACAAATTTATGCGTTTTCTCGACGTCGAGGAAAAAAAACACTTTCGTCGGCGACATCGACGATTGTCAGCCTGAGAGAACGGAGGAGACAAATTCTATGCGAGAATAACTATTGGCCTTAAAGTATCCCCGTTTAGATCGGGGTTAATGAGCTTTGAAATTGATTTTCCATTCTTCGACATTGTTTTTAGGCTGTGAACCGACGGTTCGGAGCATCCTCGAGAGCAAAAAGTGATCTTGGGAAATAACCGACACCCTAATGTACACACACATTGCGAATACACGTAAAACGATGAAACGCCTCATTCTTGCTAAATCAATTGACCTAGCTCCCTCGTTTTTCTTCAATTTTATCAAGAGCCATGCGATACGGAGTGTTCACCAAAAACGAATGTCTTTTCTTCTTTTTTTAGACGAATACATTGTTTTATTTCAAACGCAAGCAGAGGCGACTGCGGCGAATGTCACTATCACACGCTGGCGCTTGTCTCGGATAATAATGGGCCAATAAAAATGGCAATTATGTTCGAGCGACAACGCTATACAGTCCACACATACAGTAAGGTCCACTCGAAGTGAAACGCCTTCGTTTCGTGTTTTGTCCTCAACGGACTCCAAAAAAACAGCCGGATGCTATTGAAAATCATACGTCGAAAATCAAAGTGTGCCACTTCAATTGGGTGTATTCGTAAATATACAGGGTGTACGAAAACTGGTTGCTGATAATTCACCGCTACGTTCGGTGTGAAATTTCACGTCGGAAAGTTTTCGAGCACATTTTGACTCGACCAATCCCTGCTGAATTATTAACCGACGCGTTTGGACCAATAGGAGGCGTGCGCTCACCCCGGGAGGAGGGAGGGCGCGCCGCCGATTGCCTCAAACTTTGGCAATCGATAACTCATCGGATATCGATCCTGCAAAAAAAAAAAAAACTAAAATACACTTCCTCAATCTAGCTCTGAATTATTAACGTCGAGTTTCGGTACGTCTCGTATGTACGTCATTGAGTTATTCCGCTGGTATCCAGAAAAATTTACACTCTCTGTAAAAACGTGTAGAAAACGCGTTGTACACAAGGAGAAGCACACTTGGTCTGTTTGTTCGAGATTTTTCACGGTTTACGACGATGAGCAGTGCGCGTAGGTGTTTGCGTAACTCGAACACGTCACCGACACGTGCGTATCAATCGCGATGTACCGCCGATACAGCAAAATGACACATCCGCTGATTCCGAGGCGGACAAACTCGTTGAAAAACAAAAACGCGTCGCGCGGCGAAAGATTCGAAAACCATGGGATGCTGGAACTATCAACCCAACCATCAGGCGTACCGAGCAAACCCTCCCCCCACGACTTTTTACCGTCTGCCGTACCCACGTGCACGTTCTGCACACGCGAAAGATGCATAAATGCACCAAAAAAATACTAAAACACATTTCGCCTCGGAATTTCGTCCTGAATCTAGCTTTTGAATGATTACCGTCGGGTTCTCGGATCCGAGAAGAATACACGTGTACGTGCGAGAAGAGACGGAACGAGTTCGATGACCCGCGCGAACGCGGGATTGATCCACCGCGTTTGGAAGCCCGAGGGGTAGTTATTCTCATGAAAACTTCGGTGGGGGTGAATCTCCGAGGGATTCTTTCATCTCGCAGGGTGTTTATACGCGGGATATGAGGGTGGTAGAGCTACGAAGCAGGGGTGAGGTTTTCCGGCGCGATTTCGAGTCGCCCGCGTTGGAAATGAGAGCAGCAGGGTGTACGCGGTACCAACGCTGAAAAAACACATTTGTTCATGCAACAAAACGTGCAGCAGCTGAATACGGCCAACAGCGCGTTTCATCAGTTTCATCGAATGTTTTTGCTGATGCTATAACTTACTTTATCGAATCGCGTTCATCAACGAATTATGCGCTCAAGTACGTTTCAACAAAATGATCGTTGAAGCCAACGGTACATCCTGTTGGCCGCATTTCACTAAACGTTTTCTTCCCCCAACGTATACTTTTTCTCAGTGAAGGGTTTCTCTCGCGGAGCGTTTCGAGAGGGTGTGAGCTGCTGTCGCGCGCGTCAATATCGCGCCAAAGTTTCAGTTTCATTCGAGACACTACGATACAGGCTTTGGGTGTAGCCGCAGGTTTTCCCCGCTTCATCCCCATCGAGTCGCGTTCGACACGCGCGTTTTCTTCCTCGAAAATTTCACACCACCATTGATGCTACGAGGACAGCACGAATTCACACGGATGGGGCTAATAGAACGCCCGAAATAAATGAATTTCAATGACAATCGCGAGTAAACCACAGCAGACTCGCTCCGTGTTCCTCAGCGCGGGCACGTGGTCTCCCGTCGTCACTCGGCGACACAACACACCCTTCGGAGCCCGGACGCGTTTTTTACGCACGACGGATTCGCCAACATTTTTGACTACGAACAAACGCGTACGCGGTACAAATCGAGCCTACTCTCCCGCCGGGAGATTGCGGAAACATTCTCGCAATTTCACTTTTTACCTTTATTCCCGTATTCGAGTTATCGCGTCGCAGAAGCCGGAACGGTTCATCCTCATCCGGCTGGGTATTATTCCGAAGAGGCGCCGACGATCGTGCTCGCTACTTTTTCCGCAAACGGTCAACGATAAAACCGCATACGCACATCAGACGTGGACGAAAAACACGAGAAACATGCGTGAAAAAGTAGTCTGTCGTTTACCCGAAGATGAGCCGCTGTCGCGTCGAGCCTGTGTCAGCAGAGAGCAGAGCGTGCAGAGAGGGTGTAAGCCGAATCCGTATACATGTAATATACGCAGGCAGGAAGCGCACTTGTGATTTTTTCTCGAGAGCCGATGTGTGTCGAAAGTGTTTGACGAGCGAGAGTGAAAATGAAACGAGGCGCGAGGTGGAAGCAGCGCGACAGTGACGAGGAGACGCGCGCGCGGCCGACCGGAGGTTCACCGCGCGGCTCGCGAGGAATTTCGTGAATATGGGGCGATTGGTGATGTGTACCCCGCCGCGACGACGACCCTCGAGACAGGGTGCGCGTGCTCGGTTGACACCGCTGTGTCTATCACCGTATTTATCTAGCGTCGCGCTGCTCTTTTATGATGCTGCGTGCCTGGACGCGATTTCCCGTATCCATCCGCCCCGCGACGGCGGTCGGACGTTTCCATTGACTCTCGCGCACGCTCCGTGTCTCACCGTCTCGCCGTTTCGCTCTCCCATCAGTATTGATCCTTGTTCGCCACCTCGTCACTTTGACACGCCGCGATCATCGTCATCGTCATCATCCGAGGCTTTCTCAGCGGCGCACGGCGCATCGCGCGCTCACAATTTTGGAGCAGAAGCAGGCGATTTTTTTCAAGTCGATCTCAAGACGATCTTCATGTACAACAAGTACATGAACAAGTCTGAGGCCCGTACACTATCACTACGGGCCTCAGAGTCTCTATTAGTGATTGTGAATTAGATTAGATCGATTTTCATTCAATCGCGCGAAATACATCAATGTCGGAGAAGATGATGGTCCACGAACGGGAAGAGCATGTATTTTCTTTGGTTCAAAAATATTTAAAACCATCTGTAAAGCTCCAGAGCTCTGAACCATCGAAAACATTTCGTGTGAACTTCGTTGTTTTTTAAACTATCGGTTGATAGTTTTACTTTACTTTTTATTTGACATTTTCGTCTATTTAATTAATATCGTATAGAGTATTCACGTCGTATGAGGTTCATAAATTTCCTGCTGAAATATTACCGCCGTCTGATTGAATGTCTTTACACGAGGCAAAATAAATGGCGGATGGCGAATATATATAAGACACTTTTCGAATATCGTCCTTTTTCCTTTTTGCCCGAATTGCATACTATGTCCTGGGCATAATCTTCAAACGTACATTATTGTTTTGTATATTTCCCGTGTGGTACATCGACCTGTTGCTTGCATTCCGTTAGAAATAATTCTTCATCTGGTCTTTCGTCGCAAATATCGCCGTGACAAGGTCCGCATTTATGTTCGTTGCAAGAA
This sequence comes from Heteropelma amictum, assembly GCA_959613375.1. Classification (NCBI taxonomy): domain Eukaryota; kingdom Metazoa; phylum Arthropoda; class Insecta; order Hymenoptera; family Ichneumonidae; genus Heteropelma; species Heteropelma amictum. The sequence continues at coordinate 33,007,859 of OY390721.1, forward strand.
TTCCCCCACGAGCAGTCTCCATCGCTATCGCAGACGTGCCCTTCGGGATAATAACACCATACGTTCGGTTCACCCTCGTAACCGTTTTTGCAAGTACATACACCTTCTTTACAATCGGCATTCACTCCACACCGGATAGTATCGTCGCGATCATCCTCTGGTGGTGGATCGGGGGTTGATAGTCGCCCCTACGGATCGGACCACACATTTTCTTTCGAGTTTTGCAAAAACAACATATCATGACATTTTCATACGCACCGTGTCTACTTCCCGTGGCCCAACCAGTACTGCAAGTGTAAAAGACTGAATTATTGTTAAACATTAGAGATTTGTTGTTGATGATATTAAGCCGTAAAAAATAAAATCCAAATCGATAAATCCGATGAATCGTAAATTCAACCGAATAAATTCGAAGCCGAGGTTATCTCGGAGTGCCACAGGCGCGTTTTTCATTTTTTGCTTTTATCAACAATGTCGAATGAAGAAATCGAGGATCGTAATTCAGCGATCAGCGACGATAGCTGTGCTCTGCGACATTTCATCGAATATTTTGCGTTTTTTTTCTATTTTATTAACGGCATATATTCCGGAATACTCCTGGATGAGAGGAAACTCGGGCTGTGAGCTGTCCAAAACTATCACATGTAATTAGAAATTGTGTCAAATGAAATTTCGTTACTGAGACTCGTTTCGTGTTTCCGCTGTCGTTGCTGCGAAGAAGATTATTTTCACTGACGCATTCTGGGTAATGGAGAGAACGGGGTGATATTCTTTGTCACTTACTAGTCAGATAAAAACCGCAGTGACAGTTCGACGAGGGATCCGATGCCAGAACTCTTGTAACGCCAGCGAGAGCCATCCATAAAAGAATTCCGAACAGCGCAAAATTCATCAGGTTGCCCGATCGATACTTATGAAGAGACATTTTCCAAAATGGACAGGATCTAGAGAAAAGTCATTCGAAAAACAATTGTTTTACGATGATGGTCATATTTGACCTTAAACTTTAACAGCGATGATAAACGGTCATGCGGAAAGTGACGGTGATTTTGGAGAAAACAATATGGAAAAGTTATTCGAAAATCGTTTCAAATAGTAGGAAAAAATTGAGAAAAACATGTACTATTTTCGTATCGAATAAATTCATGAACCTTTTCGAATAAGCACGAACTTTTATTCGAACTGTTTTCAACGTTCTGAAATTTATTCAGAAAGTATTTTGAAGTATGAAAATAATTACAATAAAATAATTTGCAATTACAATTACAGTGAAATAATCGGTGCTGCGAATCGAAAAATTACGCGTTCAGTTTCTCGCGAAACTAATCAAACGTACGAAGAAAATCGGTACAAAAAGAATATTCTACTAATTTTCCTATGAAAATAAGAGGAACGTCAATGTTTTTTTGAGGATGGGCGCAAATGACGAATGATTATTTTCACATATTCTTCTCGAAACGACTGAAATTAGTCATTTTCTTCAAACAATTTATTGATTAATGATCGTCAAAAAACTTACCCTGAAATCGATCTTTTCTCGTATTAGCGGATGTGTCGAAAGTGCAGTGTCAACGTTTTTTTTAAATTTCTACCGAATATCGTTTCGACCACAGATACGTATGCAATGAGTTTTCAATTACATTTGATTCGCTTTCTGCGGTGGCGATGTGATAAATACGGTCTCATATTTTTAAGGGGAATGGGGAAGATGTGTGGCTGGCATGATAACCTGGATTTTATATTTTGGAAAAGATTCGTGGATATTCCCATGTTCATGATAATAATGTAGATAAATCTGAGCGTATTTGTTTTTTTTTTAGAGAAAGGTGATAATTTCGACGAGTTTATCCGCACGTTTGACTCGATAAGACAAAGAAAGTATCATCGTTCCTCCGGCGAAAGAAGAATTGATTTGGAAAGGTGGAGTTTCCAAGGTTGATTCTTCTTTGGATTTTCTGTTGAAATCCAACGCGTTTATCGGCACGTTCGCCACGATAACACGATAATAACAATGAATTACAATTTTTTCATCCTCCAGTTGACTAAACAGGCAGTGTTGCAGAGATATCAATGCTCGAGCCGTGTCAAAAGTGGGACATAAAGGTGTGCGAACAGCATTAGAATCGATTCGGTTTATTCGATTTGATTTTGACTGTTCGATTCGAACTTTGAACATCAGTTTTTCGTACTCAACGGATGATTCGGTGCGTCGATGAAGGAATACAGTTTTGGTAAATTTTCAACCTGAAAAATTTGACACACCGAAACTAACGCGTTTGCCGTTGTAATTAGCGATGATTTTTTCTCAAACTTTTTTTTTACATGCATAGATAACAGAAATTTATTATAGCGGTATTTATCGTGCGTTTCAGCACAAACTTGGCACCCTTGAGGGTTCGCGAGATAGAATGGTTTTAAGGCTGAAAAACGTACATTTTCACGTTTCCGTGGTGTGCAACGGTCGAAAACACCGAGTTTTTTTTGTAAGCGAGATGAAATTTTTAGAGGAGGATGGTCTGGAAAAATTCGCGTCTGAAAATGACGTATAGAAGAAAAGAATCTCAGAAATAAAATCTATATGAATTTTTTAGAAACCATACAAAATTCAATGTCGCAAAGTTGGAATCTTCGGTTACCACACGATTCGCGCGGAAAACTCTATAAACTACGATACGAGAAAAAAGAGAGCAATTTCTCTTGCGGTAAAAACGAAAACTGCTTTATCGACAGAGAGGGTTATCCACCGAGTTAACAGGAGTTGGTGAAATCTGTCTTGCCCCTCAGAGGGAGAGAGAGAAGAGCTCTCCCTCCTTTTTTATCGACAGTGTATACGAGAAAAAGAGAGCCGCAGCTCCGGTCGAGTCAACATAGATGGCGCAGCCTGTTTTCTCCTACCGGGAATTCCATCCCATTTGCGTAAAACGTGTATTTCGAATAATTTTTCACGAACCGTCGAAACTTCGACGTTGCATTTTTAAAAAAATTTCTGAATTCCGCTTGTGTGGGGATTTTCGGAGACCCTATCCAAGGGTTATGACGCGATGATGATAAAACAAAAAAGATGCAAGAGAACTACGGGATGTTTGCGAGGAGAGCAGCAGCGGAAGGGGAGAGGATTTAAATATGGACGCCCCCGCGAGTGGTTACGCGTCTGATCCGAATGGGCGTTACCACGACCCTTTGTCAACCGAAAACCGACGCCGCGGAACTTTCTTATCACGATCGTGCACCTGGCGTGCACATACGCACTATAAATGCCAGACTTTATCTCCGAAAAGAGCAGGATTTCTTTTTTGCAATGATTCCATCGAGAGACTTTTTTTTTCTTCGACATAAACTTTTTCGCGTTTTGCTTATAAGGGTGCGCGAATAATTCGAATTACAAAATTATTCGTACATACATTTTTCGAAAATTAAAAATCGTTCGAAAAGAACACGAGTCGTTCGTTTCTCGATTAGTTTGAAAAATTTACCAACTGTTGGTAATTATTCCAATAATTCCAATTACGAATATTTCGAAAAACTCAAAAAAAAAACGGGTTCGCGGAAACTTTTCGCGGCGTGTTTCGCGTTATTTGGATACGGAACGAACGGCACGTATATTCGGGGTTGCAAGGGTGGAAAGGGAAGAGAAGACGCGATGAGCAGAAGTCTGATCCGACCGAAAGATATACACGGCCTATGGTTATTATTATATACTTATGGGGTTATTACATTAGCATATAAGACTACCGAATGTGTCTTGGCCGAGTCGAGGGACAGAGGGCGGTCCTACGGTTACATCGAGATGTTTTTATGTACAAAAAAATTACCGAAATTCAGCGAAAAATGAAATAATTCGGCAACGTTTTTTTCCCATAATTCCGCATTTCGGTTAAAAATAAAAATTGTATTCCCGATATCGGCCACACGGATAATTATACCTGTTTCATTTCCGTCGAGCGAGGGACGGGCGTTCTTTCGAATTTTCAAAAAAACCGTTCGACACATTTGGAAAAATATAAAACGATTCGCCGATTTTTTTCTTTTTCGTAAATCTCGTTTTCCGAGGCCGAGTATTTATTTTTTAACGTCGATCAAGAGTCCGCGAAGAAGGCGTCTCGAATTTTTTTTAAATTCTCGTTATCGCTGAAATAGTAAATGAAATTCCTTTTGTCGTACGAGAATTGACGAAAAATTAGCGAAAGATCGAATAAATCGGCGATTTTTCATCATTTTGAACCTCGTTTCGGTGTAAGTGCAAAAAAAAATATTTTCGAGCAAGAAGCGCTTTGTATTCACGCGCCGGTCGAATTTTTGCCCATTTTACCGTCTTATCGGCCAGCAAAGAAATATAGCTCGTTGAAATCTCTCTCCGCGGTATCCCCCCCCTTTATGGATCGATGTATATAGCATACGACTTTTTGATCCGCGGGGCACGAATAAGAATGAGTCCCATCCACGAGATATTTGCGTCTGTATATGGGTGGATGCTGGATGCGAGCACGGGCGCCATTCTCATCCTCTCGTCGAAGCGGTTTTCACCCCGGCGTCGATTTGGACGAGGCTCATCCCCGCGGGGATGAGACGGACTCTCCTCTCGCTTTGCGTCCCGCAAATAAAAACTGAGTCTAGCTACGGAGTGTCGAAGGCTCAAGGGGACGCTACGAGATCTTGATGCCTCTTTCCAACAACTTTTTATTTCCCTGGTACAATTTATCTCGGAACTTGACATTTTTTATGGATAAAAGACGAGGTTTCAAAGCGATAGGGAATATTGCTTTTTTTTATCAGCTCTGCTCGAATCCGGCTGACGCGATGATGTCTCAAGTACGAAGCATTCGAATTGAAAAATCAGGTATACATCGGTGAAAAAAAAAAACGAAATTATGGACTTTTTGAAATGTACGTCAATTCCTCGTTTTTGAAACTCCACACTCCTGCTTTTTCTCGTCTCATTCTCTTTGTTTTTTCTCCACATTTTCCTTATCTTCTTTTTCTCCTCAACCTCTTCTCTCTCTCTCTGGCGTTTTTTTTCTGTTCTCTCGCCGAGATCTCCCAATTTTTCATCTCCGCTTTGTAACCGCTTCTGTATGTACGTCCACTTGGTCGTATTTATGCCGTTTTTTTTTCGTCCTTTTCATCCCTCGTCGGAGTCGTTCGTCGTCGGCCGAGAAGTCCGCTTTGGCCGGGTCCTGTAATTATGTGGAGTACGCGCACACGGGAGAGAAGCGCTGTCGCTCGCCCTCTGCGCTCTCGTAACATCGGAGAACACGCGGGCACGTACCAAGAAGAGCACGCAGCACTCGTATACCCGGAGGAGACCTCTTGGTCGCTCTGGCCGTGAAGGAAAAAAAAAAAAATGAAAAATCCGTCTTTTTTTCTTTGATTCTTCCTCGTGCTGCCGATCTTCCGCTGCTGACGTTGGAGGCTCCATCCGCCGATGCCTTTGAGAGACACAGGGGCGGAGGGAGACTCTAATTTTTTTCCTCACTCCGTTTCATTTCCGGAAAACGTTCGTACTTGCGTCGGACAACAGCGGAAGTCCCGATCTCGAAATTACGAAATTTTTGAATAAAATTGGAAAATTCAAATTTCGAGTCGAATAACGCTGTTTGCCTGGAAATATTCGAAAATTTTGAATTCATTTTCAACTTGGAGAAAAGAAAAAAATGTTGCTCGAAAATGAAACACCCTAAAGTATCGTCGAGTCGACGAGGGATCGCCGCGCCCGTCCTCTGGCGTCTAAAAGCTCGTACCCCCATCGCGAACGGCTCTCGCGCGATATCCTCCTCCTTGTCTCTCTCTGTCTCTCTCTCTCTCTCTCGTTTCTCTCACCGGCGATCTCTCCCCCGGGCTGCGGTAGATGCCGGCTGCCTCGTTTTCATCGCGCGCGCTCTGCCCCGGCCGGTTTTCTCCCTCCTCTGGCGCTTTTTGCTTCCCAATATATAACCCTCATCGTTTTCGTTCTCCTCTCCCTCGCGGAGCCTCTCTCGCTCTCTCCTTTCCTCTCGCGCAGCTCGGCTTGACCTATACCGCAATCGGAAGGATGCCGGGAAGGGGGGCAAGAAAATAAGAACGAGGGGAGAGAAAGAAACGAGGAGAGAGACGGAGAGATGCTAAATTGCCACAATTTTGTACTTTTTATACTGTAAAAAAGAAGCAGGAAAAGAAAAAAGATGAAAAGGAAAAGAAGAGAAAAAAATAACGAGGATAATTTTTCGGTGGAAACGCAACAATTTTATCGGCCGTTGTTATATGTGAGATCAGTTGGTGCCTACTGCCGCAACGCGTTACACCTACGTTCAAGTTCCTTTCTGCTCTCTCGTGTGTCTCCTGCTCTCTCTCTCTCTCTCTCTCTTTTTAGTATCAATTTTTCTCGGCAAAGTTGTTTACAATATCAAGAAAAAGTATCGCTCTGTGAAACGTCGACGAACGTCGCATCGACGTTGCCTTTCTTTGTGGAAAACTTCCCGCCCCGTCGGGGATTCCCCCGTCGATTGGCACGACTGTTCTAGTGATTTCCCCCGCGCTTCTAGTGTTTTTTTTGTACCGTTTTCGTTCTATGGTCGATAACGTCGCGCGCGAGGGACGGAACGTCGCATCCCGAGACGACTCTTCTTGATTCACGTCGTTGTCACTATTTTTCATAAATCGAGGAGAGTAGCCGCCATTTTAGTCCCGTCGACGCTCGTTCCTCGCACGGGACGTCCCCTTGTGACCGCTCTCGCGTGTGAAAGTGTCCGCAACCGCGGAAAAAAAGTGAATGACGTAGCGGTTCTCTCGGTTCTTCAACTTCCGGTATGTTTGCGCAAATGCCCACGGAGGTGACTGCGGCGGGATTCAAAAGTGTCTCTGATGCGAGCTGTGACGAATCGGTCCAAAGACCAAGATCGTGATGTTCCGTTAACGTCGAAGTTTACGTCGTCGGTCCGCGATGAAAATTTGTCATTTTCGCGAGTTTCTTACGTTACCATTTGGTTAAATTTGAAATTCTCGCTCAAAGGTTCCAATCTTCCTCGGCATCCTGGACGATTCCCTCGACGCCTTCGGCGGAGATGCTCGCGAGCAGATCGGCGATAGACCAAGTTCGCGACCTTCGGGAGTCCTCGATTAGCGCCCCTTTCGCCTTATCCGTGCTGCTTCCGTTCCACGTAGGGTGAACATGACGAAGATTCGTTTTTTAAAATAAATTTTTCTGCCTTCATCACTCGGAAAATCGTCTTTCAAGGCTTGGAATTCGCAGTGTGTATAAATCTCGATTCCAGACGTTTCAGCCAAATACGAAGATCCAAAACCTCGCGGGGGTGGGCTGGGGGATGAAGTTTTACATTTTTACGACAATCTTGCATCACCCAAGAGAATAAACAATGGAAGGTCGAAATTCGTAGGGTGAACATGACGAAGATTCGTTTTTTAAAATAAATTTTTCTGCCTTCATCACTCGGAAAATCGTCTTTCAAGGCTTGGAATTCGCAGTGTGTATAAATCTCGATTCCAGACGTTTCAGCCAAATACGAAGATCCAAAACCTCGCGGGGGTGGGCTGGGGGATGAAGTTTTACATTTTTACGACAATCTTGCGTCACCCGAGAGAATAAATAATGGGAGGTCGAAATTCGTGGCCCAAAATTCTGCTCGCGAGCAGATCGGCGATAGACCAAGTTCGCGACCTTCGGGAGTCCTCGATTAGCGCCCCTTTCGCCTTATCCGTGCCGCTTCCGTTCCACGTAGGGTGAACATGACGAAGATTCGTTTTTTAAAATAAATTTTTCTGCCTTCATCACTCGGAAAATCGTCTTTCAAGGCTTGGAATTCGCAGTGTGTATAAATCTCGATTCCAGACGTTTCAGCCAAATACGAAGATCCAAAACCTCGCGGGGGTGGGCTGGGGTATGAAGTTTTAAATTTTTACGACAATCTTGCGTCACCCGAGAGAATAAACAATGGGAGGTCGAAATTCGTGGCCAATAAAATCTCCCGCCGGTGTGTTCTGATCCATTTTTAATCCCAGCATCTTGGAAAACCTCTGACCCCCTTGGGCCATGCTTGTAAACGTGCTGTATCGTATATACGATACAGCCAGACAGTGAGAGAGTGGAAGAATGGCGGAGATATGCTCGCGGGCTGATTCGCGGAATCACGGTAGTATCCCGCCGATAGCGGTCTTCGAGAGGCGGAGGGGGGGTTTTTGCCAGAGCCCCCTTGCGTTTTAATTGGTAGCTGCCGTTCCGCAGAGTGTTTATATACACGTTGCCTCTCGACGGATGATTTTTCTCTCTCGCTCCCTCTCGGTCCAGCTCGCGTTCTCTCCCTCGCAAAAAATCCCCTACGGCTCGCAGAAATCACCGGCGCAAAGTCGACTCTTCCCTCGGGATTGCCCACGGCAACGGGTACGAGAACCTCGCGCGGGAGAACGTCACTGTCCCGAAAGATTAATGCGCGCTTAGCTCCGTCTTGAGACGCGCCTCTCGCTCTCTCTCTCTCTCTCTCTTACTCTCTTACCCTGTTTTATTTCGCTCGCAGCCCGCCGACTCGTACGTGTATTTTTTCTACACGGAGTATTGGTACTTGGTGTGGCTCGTAAAGTCAAAAATGAAAAAAAAAATTTCAAACACAAAAAAAAAGCATCAGACTCGAATAAATTTCCGGCTAAGCGTAGGCGTGACGCAAAGTATCGGATATCTCCCGGTGATCCGCGATCTCGAAGACCCTTCGAGGGTAGGCAGGAGGGTCTCGCGAAAAAATTCTTTCGTGCAACTTTTTGCGACTACCGGCAACCGAATTGCTCGTTTCTCTTTCTTTTTCTTCCGTGTGAATAAATTCTCCTGCCGATAGAGGTGATTTATCGCTGAAGGAACATTCTCTTCGTCGATATTTCACCTCGCGAATATCGCACGGCGAAGAAGAGCGATAAAAAAAATGTCCCAGCATTTTTTTTCTCGCCACGACGATGGCGATTTTCATTATTTTCTTCCTCGGCCTGCTGAACCGCGCTCGACATTTTTGCTTTTCTCGAGGGATGATCGTAAAAATGAGATAAAAGGAGTACATATGCCACGTTGGAGAAAAAAAGGATGATGGACGAGGCGCGCTGCGAGCGAGTTGTGCGTTCGCGATGTTCGAGCAGCGCCCTGGGAGGATCTATCGCTCCCGGGTGTTGCTGGTACAAGCAGCGAAATCGCGAATATACGAGACCTCGAGAGAAATGCGCGAGAGGCAATAAGTTTATTCGTATACGTGTATATATATAGGTGGCGTAATAAAACGGAGGATGTAAAAGAGCAAAAGGGCCGAGAACGTCGAAGAAACGTTCGGAAACTTTTAGGGTACAGTCGGAACGGCTGAATAAGAAAAGAAAAATTGTTTACCACGAGAAAACCCCCGTTGATTCACTCTCAGGGTGAGTCGCGCGTGGAAAAAGTCCGCGTGGCCGATGACGATGATTTCACGAAACGTTTCTCCACCCTGACGATTTATTTCTACGGGGAAATACTCCTTATTGATCTTTGATCGAAATTCGATCGTAGGAATCTGCGCCTATCAATTTTTCTTCTCCCAGCATTCGAGTTGCCGTCGATCGTGTCCCGACTGTACCGTCGAAGCCTCTTTAAATAACGATGAAGTGGGCGTGGCTGGTGCGATGCGGCTCTCTCTCAAAGACCCACGAGCGAGGAGAGATAAAAAGGTGGAAAAAAATTGGCTGACGGTATCGCGAGTACTCGCCGCGTTCATCTTTTTTTTTCGATTTTTTTTTTATACACACGATCCGGAGATTGCTCGCGCACGAAACTGGAAGCTCCGGGAGATAAGGATCATTCTAGTTATCGCGTAGACTCCCGTTTTACTCCCATTATTCGTGCGCGAGGATCAGACCGTTGGATGCACGCAATCAGCGGGGTCCAGCATCCAGCATCCTCCAACATCGAGAGCGAGTTGGGATCTTCAAAAAAAACATATACAAATCCGTGTTTTTTCGACGGCCTTGAGACGCGAGGTACATCAGTAACCATACCCTGATCAAGGGCGTGTGGTCCAAGAGAGAAAAAATAGAATTTTTCGGTCAAAGTTCAGGGGGATGCCAGCGGGCTCGTGACAAGGAAAAAAGAGAATCTTTGAACAAAAAATGCATAATTTAATTCCGTATTTTCGACTTCCTTGCCTCGAAAGTGACGCGTTATTTTTTTTTGACGAGAATTCCGTCGACCCTCTTGGAGATTCGAGATAAATGAAAATCTACCCTGCGCGTAAGGGCGTGTACTACTCGGAGAGGGAAAAAAAAGGAATTTCGAGCGAAAGGAGAGCGCAAAAATTTTGGCGAAATGCTCGAGGGCGAGATGGAAAAAAAGCAGCAGAAAGATTTCGGTCCAGATTTCTTCAACGACGAAACGATGACCCCCGCGGGCAGGACAGCCGAAGCAGCATATTGCAGGAAAGGAAGAATAAAGAGTGAGCTGCTGACCAGCGATGAGAAATAGGAGAGGAGGAAGAAGACGACTCGAAGATGACGGAATATAACGCCGTTTAGGTCTACGGTAATTACCGGGACTTTTTTGGTATATATCCATCTATATATATATATACACATATACACACCATGTAGGACCGTAGAAGAGAGAACTAGAGTCGTCGGCAGATGTGGATAATGATAGCCCGGATGCGCGCGATGTGTCCCGCGGGCTGCCGTCGCCGCCGCCGCCGACGAGGCAACTCGCGCGACCGACAAAACCGTCGGACCGCTTCTTTATTCCCGCTTATACGCGTATACACAGACAAAGATACAGAAAAAAGCGAAAAAAAGGGAAAAAAAAGGATTGAGCTGGCGCCACGAATCTAGGATTCTTGACGCCCGATCGAACAGACGTAAAAATAGAGTTGGCACATGTGGATCGCGCGTTACTTCGATCGGCAGCCGCCAAGCAGGAATTTGATCGTTACACCCCCCCCTTCCGGCTCCATGACTCTGTGATCTTTCGTATCTTTTTTTTTATTCTTCGACAGTGCTATAGGGTGGTTTTCCTTGAATTTATCGTATGACATTTCATCGAACAGTGACCATTCGCGCTGCATCGAAATTCTCGCTTCTTTAAGGTACTCTCCAGCTGTAGCTGCCTCTCTTGATCCTGCCGCTTAGTTCGAGGCTGATTATGGATTTTTTTAGGAATAAAATCACGTATTCCGACGATATTTCATCGTAATCGAAGAAAACACGGTAATCATCGCTAGGGGAGATTATCCGATTATTCTTCCGGATTTTGATGAAAATTAGAGAGTCAATCTCGATATCCGGTCGGATTTCATCAGCTGCCTTTGATTTATCACTCTTTTTTCCGTCTTTTCGCCTCACTTTGGTCAAACACCTTTCCAGAGTTCGAAGTCGACGTGGTTTATTACGATTAATGGAAGTTTTCGAATCTACTTTGGTGAAATAATGAGCATCGAGCGAACGACGAAGTAAAAACGTTCTTTCGGGACGAAAAGCCCACGTCTCTATCGACGAAGGAAACGCCACAACGCCGAGGCGAGAGTCCCCGCGCGAGAAACTTCATCTATATGCAGATTCGTCGCCGGTTTTGCTCCGAACGAGGTGAAATTTAAGTACCGCGGAACGTTGTCGTACCGTAAGTCGCACGAAGAGCGAAAAAAAACGGAAAAAAACGTCTTCTCTCTCCTCTACCTTCCGCGCTCCCGGTCTAGTTGAATTTTTCTGGATGTTCGTGATCGTAGTCGGACCCATAAAGAGACAGAGATGAAGAAAAACTTACCAAATTGTTCTTCCTTCTCTCGTGTCTGCCCCAACTCCGCGAGACGCCGGAAACGCCCTCTTTTGCCTTCCTATATGCGGCCTCTAATTACCAAAAATTTTACGATACCTATATATACCTATTCATCCCGGGCTAACTGTCATTTGTTTGCTCAACCGACCGGCCGGAAGTTCCGTCTTAATTGATTATCTGCTAATTTGTAACGTTTTCTCGCTTTGAAAGTTTACCGCGCGCCCTTGAAGCGCTTTTGGACCCGGTACATTCCGCCAGTCAGCAAAACGACTCTGAGACCTCCTCCGAGGACTTTTCCACAGTTCCCATTCCGGTCCAGTTCACGAGGATGCTGTAACGCTCAAAAAGCTCGTCTTCCTGATGAGATCTGGACCACGATCACCCGCAAACGCACCACGTGTGCAAGGCATCCAGGAGAATGGACACGCATGGACATCCTTGCCGTCGCTGCCGCTCGGACTTCCAAACTCACCCTCGATCGCAGCCTCGGCATTTTTTTCCTCTTTCGCTCCTTTGGTCCAGCCCGAATCTCCAAGGTCAACAGCTCGAAGAAGCAGATCCATCGAAGGATCATCGAGATTATTGGTCTTTTTTTTAATCCGGCATCTTGTCACGACTACCACCAGGGGTGTAGAAATATTTGGTATCCCGAAGCTGGAGGCGTTGAACAAGGGTACCATACCCGCGTCGTTTCCTCCAGCGAGATGATAATAACACATCGGCAAAGAAACATAGGGCACTCCCGGCAAAAACAACAAAACTCTATATATGGGACTGATTAAGGTGCTATCGGCATTTTTTTTGCTTCTTCCGCGAATAAAAAAGCCCCGCGCTCCGACAGACCCGAAGAAACGAAAACGGACATGATATCTCCGTGGACTCGTTCCTCATTCTCCGTTGCTTTCTCTCTCCGGAGGAAATACGCTTCTTTTCTTCTGGGGCCTTGGTGCAATTACGTATTTCTCCCTCCACCCCTTGAGAACTCACGGGAGAGCAAGAGAGGACCTTGCACAGCCGCAAACCCCGCATTATCCCCAATTATCCGCGTGCGCGTCCGTTAGCAGGCCCTAGGATTTCGGGCCTCCGGCCTCACCCGACTCGGTGCGCCCACCTCGCGCGTTTCTTCCCTGACGGTGCCCTCCATCTCCGTCTTGTCTCTTCCTCGCTCTTTTCGTGCGATTCTCGAGACATGCTCGTAGCACACGCCTGCGAGCCAAACTTTCGACCCCGAGCTCTTCTCCCGCAGCCCTCGGGGCTTCTTCTTCGGTCCATCTCTGTTTCTCTCACCTTCCAACTTCCTCGGGGTCCAGTTGATCCTTTTTTTTCACGCGAATCTTTCGTACGAAATTGATATCGGTACGGAAGTTCGATCAGCAGCGAGGGAGAGATTCCATGAAAAAAATGTTTGAAAAATATATGGCAATCGCTTGCTCTCATCGCGGATGGAAGATCAACGCTGTCTCCTGCCAACAGCTTTGATTTCAAGCGTCTTCGGCGCTCCAGCATCAAGGACAAAGACGGAACCGTACGCGACGAGCCAAGGTAGGAATACCGCTGGTCAAAGACGTGTCCGTTGTCTTCGACCACAATGCGACCGACATTTCATGGTCCAGATGCCGCTGAGAAGAGTGGCATATTCATTTTTGTTTCTTTCCCTCATCCCTTCCTTTCTCTCTCTCTCTCTCTTGGTCCTTCACCGAGAAACCTGCGGATCTAACGACACCGATCAGCTGAACAGTAATCCGTGCACGCTCCACTGGTCGCTCGAAATTCTCGAGTCGATCGGGATCGATGTAATCTTGAAGAAAAGTGTCTCTAAACGGGAATCGCACGTGAAGTCGATGGCGAAAATGACTACCCGTTGTGGATCCGCTCGGCGGATCATGGATATGTAATTCAGAGTGTATATTTCAGTACCCAGTCAAAAAGAAACGTATGTTCTCTTGGACGATCAGATTAGATCAGGGTAAAGTCAATCGCGTAGGAGTATTGGGTCGGGTATGGTTGGCGTGCCGCGCTGGGCAAGATTTACCGGGTCTCTCGAGCAGCCAACACCGGAACAGCCGCCGAGAGCGGGTCGACTCGGTAGAGGAATGGTTTCCGGTCCGACGGCATGCGCTCTCTTAGGGTCGTAAAACGTATTCCTGATACCGCACGAGCACAAGAGCTCTAGCGGGGCTTTTGATACTTCCAGAGCCAGTAGCTGATATACAGCCTTAACAAATCCACATCACTGACGTTTGTCCGACGATCGATACGACGCGTACACTCGTCTTCCTCCCGAGAGGCACGCCAAGCAAATTACAGTGGAAAAACAAAGCAAAGCTCACTCGGAAATCTTCTTCGACTTTGGCCAGGGGGAAAACCGACCGTCACTGGCGGGAGGAAAGAATCGGCCGAGCCGATTCGCGACGTTCGGTCCTTAGGATCGTTTTGCGGGTTGGGGTCTTTTGCCGGTCGTTCAGAACCGACTGGACAAGTGTGCGGTGGCAGGCTAATGTTCTCCAGGATATCAAATGTGTATCACGTGTAGGGAACAATCGTTGTGAATCTCTTCTGCATATCTCTGTATGAATATACCGTACAGCCAGCCGTTGCACGCAACTCGAAGATGCACCGCGCGTTCGTCATTGTTTCTATCTCTACACCTTTTTTCGGAGTGCAATTAACATAATGATATACGCGAGAGGCGGTTAGGCGGAATAGGAAAGAAGCCTGTACGTGTATACGTGCAATGTTCGCGTAGTATATCGTTCCTTCGCGTGGCTCCACCTGGCACACCGACGAAGCACGCCACCCCGCATCATCATAATCCTCATCACCACCCATTTCGGCTTCGGAACATCTTTCCCAACTTCTAAAACAGGAAGGGATTCACAGTCCCTAGAGTCGAATGTATTCCCGCACCGATCGGATGGAATCCCAGTGGAATCCTATGGGAATCCAAGGCCTTCGTGCGCCGTTGCAGCTTGCAAATTGATCGTGATTGCGGTCCCTTCAGCGGGAGAGTCATCAGTTCCGAAAGTTGTCTTGTTTCCCGTTCTCGCGGTACCCACTGGAGCCCCATTAACATCGAGCTAGAGTAGATACCGCTTTAGGTCCGCGATAATCCGTTGGCATGACGATAAAATTCTAAGGAAATGGAAGAGGTAGCCACGTGCTGGCCCTGTTTGCGAAAGATCGCCGTTGGAGTTGGGTTCGTGGTTCAATATTTTGGATACCAAAGGCATGGCAAAGTTTGATGGTCCGATGTTCCTGCAATGATCCTATGGAATCGCGATGAAATCCTGCAGGACTCGGCCGGGTGGGGGCGTTCATGTACCGATCGAGCTTGAGAAAGATCGTGATTGCAGTCGGATCAGTACAGGGAGAGGAAAGATACATCAGGGGGGTTCAAGGGTGGGTCCCGTGGGTGTCTATCAATCATTCCTTTCCCGTGTGTCTGTCCCGGGCAATAACACCGCTCTCTCTCTCTAAATCTTCCTCTCACAGAGCGAAGGAAAGACGCTGGGGCTATTATCCTGCCAGACTCCCGTGATGCACGACCTCCAGCAGTCTGGCGGACTGGACCCTGCTTGTTCTTTATACCCACACACACACACATACATATACCGTGGAACATCGCAAATTCCCCTGCAAGACTATTCCGCAAGCGTTGTTCCTCGGAGAGAATCGCGACCAGGCGGCGTGCAAAACAAAATGGGAGACAGACGGGATAAGCCCGTGGAATTTCGAACGAGGGCAGCAGCGTCCATTCCTCGGGATGATCCTTTGGATCTCTCGTAACTTTTCACTCGCGAAGCAAACTGCTGGAGAGGCAACGTCGACGTCGGGCAAAGTCCTGCCGAAGGGTATCACAAAAATGTATTTATAAAGATAGCAAAGTCCGCCAGGTGGCGGCTCGCTAAAGGATTAATGGAATTAAGGTAGGTGCGACAGTGGGTTAACCCCGAAACGATGGACAGAGAGAGAGAGGGCTCGCGTGATTGTTGTATTCCCTTGCGGTTTTCGAGACTCATGTGCCACCCAATGCCATTGGTAGCACAGTGTGCGACCAACATGTGTACACATGGATTATGTAGATACTTCTCGCGTACCACACGTACGTACATGGGAGACATATCATTCAGCGGGCACACACCGGTGTGTGCAGAGCGTTCTCCGTTCGTGACAAGATCCAACCAAAGGTTATACATGGAGAATCAAGCCCGCAAGGCATATACGCCGATGGTTGCACACAAGGGAAAGACCCTCCGTGTTGTTCACTCTGGACGTGTATATATACACACGTGCGCGGTTATCCTCCCCAACGTGGGATCCTTCCGTGTGTGTTTTCCAGCCGTGGAGCTCGTGTGTTGGATGCACGCCATGTTATGTGCCCCCAAGTTTCTCTCCCTTCGTTCTTTCCGTCTCTCTTGATCTCGCTGCTGTAATCCTCGGTCGAACCTTGCGTTTTTTTTTCGCCAATACACACCGCCGCTATATACGCGTCCCGCAGCTCGTATGTATTATCCTCGCGGTGAAACAACTCTCTCTCTCTCTCTCTCTCTCTCTCTCTGCTTGGCTTTTGCTCCGCATTTGTGTGTACGTGCACCGCTGCTGATGCAAAGCGAGGTTCCTCGGTTAGATGCGAGGCTGGCACGCGATATCGAGGATGGCGTGCCGACCTCGAATATCGTCGAAGACAGAAAGGGAACGAGCGAGAGAGCGAGAAGGAAAAAAGCCTCGCCGTCACTTCTCACAAAGTGGGTTTATTTCCAAGTCTTCTCGAAAAAGACAACTTTTCGTTTTCCTTTTTTTTCGGTTTTATCATGCCGCTCACCTTCCGCATCTCGAGTCGGAGGTATTCAAACTTTCGCGAAGGAATACGAGACCTTATATTCTCGGAGAAGGTCATTCCTTGGAAGCTCGAACGGGGGGTTGACTTTCACCGGAAGAGTTTCTTTTTTCCATGAAAGTCACAAGATGGTCTTCCGAATAGTCGAGAAAAGGGAGTACATTTTCGGAGGAAATTGTCCAGCCCGATCGGCGTTGATGTCCGCGGAGTTCCGAGACAGGATCGTCCGGTAGATTTTCCACTGGTCGTGCGATGTTTTTCTCGACACATCGGCGTTCCTCGAGTTCCGCGGCTAGGTTGGACCGCGAAATACACCCTCGGCAAATGACATGCAAATATCCTCAACGTTCCAAGGAGGAGGGGAAAGGGTGATCCCTTGCTGGTCCGCGGTGTTCACCGGTTGTGTTCTCGTTCGATTTTCGAGGGCGTTGCTCTGAAAAACATTCCGTTCGACGGTTGATTTCTGGTTGGTCGGCGAACAGCAGCGAGGGCGGTGCATCTGTCGACCGCGAGATTTATGTTCCATCCAGGGGGAACCACGGAGCGAGGCGACCCCTGGAGTCAAAGCGGAATGAAACGACACTCGTTTTCAAAACCGGCTGCGAAATGTTTCTTCGGATATGCAAACACACCCGTAAAATTCTCCGTGCGAAACCCGACGAATCTTTCGAGACGCGAGTCACCCAAGATGGCCGAATTTTTATTCAAATTTCCGAAAAAAACAAAAACTTCAATATCATCACCGATCGGACAAAAAGACGTGGCCGAGTGTTTGTTCTAGTTCTCCAAAAACAACAAAAATATTCAATATTATCACCGATTGGATAAAAAGTTTCCATCGCCGGACGCAACAGTCTTCACTCGCTATATCCGACGATGAAATTGCCCACGTTCGGCGATGTCTACGTACATATATTGCATTATGTATAAGAGTTTGTCTCGGCGCAAACTTTGAATACAGATGTTTCCACGTTGAACTGTCCGCGATGTACATACATCCTTCATTATTTACAACGATGGCAAAGTTCACGTCGCGCACGGAGATGGTGGCTTTGGACTTTGGAGGGAAATTGGCTGAAAATTGTCGCAAGGTCGTACTTGGGGTGGAAGAACGAGAAGGAACGTTGGGCGAAGAATCCAAGATGGCGAACGAGATGCAGGACCGCGAGCGGCGTTGGGACGTAAGGGGGGCCCCTTTGCCCTTTGGGCATCGAGCAAGCATTCGATCGAAAATTCGACCATCTATCAATGCCCACCTCTATCACCTTGTAATTTCGTATTGAGCATATGCTCTTCCAGAGGTTTTTTTCGGTTCATCCGCGAGAGTGGAAGAGGAACAAAAGGAAGAAACAGGGCGAAACGATTCGACCGGAAAAAAGAAATCACTGATCGTGTTTCGCGTTCGGAGCTCGTTATTAATTCACGCAGCCATTATTGTTTTCGCCGTTCGTCGCTGCCGAGACGACGCCTTGTTCTTGTCCGCATTTGAATGTCGAATTATCGTAACTCGCGAGCCGAAAAAGTACAGCTGAAGTTCAAAACTCGCCGGGCAAATCTGCGGAGGGGGAACTTTTTCCTCGTCCAGTTTGTCAAAACGGTTTTCTTACCCTTCCGGTATGCTCGTCGATTTGCACGACGAAGGACGCGTCTCTGTGAACTTTTACCTCCTCGACTCAACTTTTTTTTCATGGCAAACACACCGAGAAGCCATAAAAATAACATCCCCGTGGACTCTCGTCTTGTTGTTCCTCCCCCCTTTTTGCTCATCTCGTCACTCACCCGGGAGTGTCTTGAAAGTTGCGAATTAACAGATCACCTCTGGCCGAGCGGCAATTAAAGCCCACCAAAAGCGTCGAGGCGGTTGCGGGACGGTGCTGCACACATCCGCGAGGTATCTCCCGCGTTCTGCCGACAAAAGTTCCCATGGTTGAGTCTGCACTCGTCGATCACCGCGCGCGCGAGTGAACCATGAGAATGTCTAGCGGTTAAAAGCTTCGAGAGGCTTTCGTTCTTGGTGCTTATTTTCGCCCGGACCGAGGAGGCGAAAGTGGGCGCACATGCAGCGTGTCCGTGGAGGGAAAAAAGACGTGGACAAAGGGGACGAAGAGATCTCGACAACCCCGAAGCCACACGGCCCTTTATTCTTGTTTTTTTTCATTCCCTCTTTTTCTTCGAGAGTCGTGAGAGGCGATGGAAAACGAGAGAATAGGAAAAAAGGAAGATGAGAGAAGAAGAGGAGGAGGAAAAAAATGACGGTACGAGCACGAGGATGCGATACCAAGTCTGTACGAAGGGGCATAATATTTACGAGAAGGGTTGGGTCTCTCTGGAGGCTCCGGACTTTACGTGCCAGAGAGCTTCGTACAGCCACACACACACACACACACACACGCGTATACACACGGCGGAAAAAGAGAGAACCCACGGGACGCGTAATTGCAACTCCGGTGTTGTCTGATTTATTGGGTTATTACCGATCCGCGTTGCACTGAGAAGAAACGAAAAAGTTGGAGGATAAAAATGGAGATAAAAATAAGAGGGAGAGCAGAGGACTTTTTTGAGTCAGGGAGGCACGTGGTGTATGGCCCGACCGATGGGAGACGCCAGACTTTGACGACCGTACAATCGCCGAAGCGTTTCACCCTGGTCGTTATATTCCGATGCCTAAATTTCGAACAGGATCCATTGAGACGCGGAATTCTTTTGGGATCAATTCGGACAGGACTCTAAGAGTGGGAAACGTTTTTGTACAATGACGGAAGTATCGCGTCGTCGCGTCAATGACGTATTTTTGTTCGCCACAAACTTCTCCGAAAATCGATATTTTAAGGGACATAGAATACAGCTTTTTCATTAACTTTTAAGTAGAAGCTGCGTGCAACGTTCCAGCTGCATTGGAGCTGAATTATTTTTCCAAAGTCCACCCGGTTTTTTCGTTCCAGTGAGCGGGTTCTAAAGGCGAATTAATTCGTCACTCCTTTTCTCCTTCGTTTTGCACGACAGTTGCGAAAACTTTGCGGACCATGTCTTGTAACGATCCTGCCAATCAAATTTTTCCTCACGGGAATTGAAGTCTGTTTCGACGTAGGTCTCCGGATGAACCTGGACCTGGATGACCAACGTTCGTTTTCCGTCGGTCTGACGAGGGTCTCGATGAAACATCCATTTTGACTGTCTCAGAGCCGTTACCTTGATGCTGCATTTCACCCACTTACGGAAATTATGGTTGCAGACGTTTGGCGTCACCTCGCAGCGTCGGAACTTCCGGTATGCATCCGTAGGTGTTGACAAATCTCCGGAGGGCAGAAAGCAGGATCAAGGGCAGGGCTGTGATGTTGGAAATTACAATGATCATAGTAGCGCTAATTACAACGGAGGGAAAGAGCAAGAGCGACATCGCCGATAGATTGACGGGGCTGTCATTTGTTTAGAAGTTTCGTCATTTCTTTTTTCATAGTTTCTCCTCGAGGAATCTCTAGCTCCGTTCGAGCCGTTGATGAACTCTGTACAATGATTCGTCGCAGAGTCATCAGCTGTCAGATCCAAAATGCCACTTTTGATTTTGACACTTCTCGATCCGACCAATTTCCGCCGAGTTATCAATTAAAACACAGTTCCCCTCGGAATTTCGTCGCCATTGTAATTTTTCACGATCGACATCGAGTTCTCGAACGCCCTGTATACTACGTGTCCGATTCTTCGCGAGGTTCGACGCGGGCTAGGCCCAGTTCGTTATTATATCCTCGAGGATAATTGTTTCCAAGGAATCGACGCATGGCGAACGGCAAAAGACCTCGCGCCGCTGGGAACCTCCGAGGTGTTACACACCCCGAACGAGCACTCTCTCCAGGGCGTCGCAACTAGCGGTTCAGCTATATTGCCCGCAGTCACGATCGTTGATGCCGCAAAACTCGTATGGGTTTGTTTTTTTTTATTTTTATTTTTTCCTTCATTTCCTTTCTATTCCATTGACGTCGCTCACCCATCCGGAGGAGGGAACCCGCGCGGTATCGAGGATCGGAGTGCGACTACTCGGAATCACAGAGAGAACGAAAGGACAAAGCGGCAATTTTGCTATTCCTACCCGCGTTGTCGGACTCGCGATGATACAGATCGCTGATAAAAGGGGGCGCTGCTTTTCTTCTTTAATTCCCTTTCGATGTTCCCGAGTTCCCGACGAATGGCTCGCCAGCACGACACCTACTGCGGATGCCCGCGTTTCTTTTTCTCGCGCTCTCGTCTTAAGGAGTTTCGGTAGTACTTTTGAAAATATTACCATGAACTCGATTTTTTTTTTCGTAAATGGCGAGTATACAAAATGTAGACGGTTCAAATTTCAAGTTGATCCACCACGTCGTTTTTTTGTAAACAATTTTCAAAAATTCGGCTTATACTCGGAAGTAAATGGGCGAAATATTCGTTTGGGCTGTAAATTCTTTTAAAATATTACCATTTGCATAAAATTTACGTCAGATCTGAATTACATCTGTATAATGATTGTCTACAAATTTGAAGAGGTTTTTCCATCTGGTTGATGAGATACAGGACAAAACACAAGCCTTTGCATGAAAATTACACATGCCGACTTCCATCTGGATGCGATGGGGAGTGCATGCGCATGCGCATTTCTAGTAGTAGGTTGGCCAACCGTAGCATTGAACGCCGCGTATAAAAGAAAATTTGGCGAGCAACAGTTGCAATCCTGCAGAAATACAATGAGATTTTCTGTAGATCTTGCTACCAGATAAGTAGTACCGAAACGCCTTAAGGGGGTTTCCAAGCTTTTTCCTTCGTGAATGCTCTTCCGGCTAAATATGCGTTGATAACTTGGGGTCGGTCCAACTTTCATCCCGGTTTTTTCACCCTGGACCGGCGGATAACCGGCCACTTTGCCGATGCAATTCAAAACTCTCATTCTGGGTCGATGAATTCCTTTTTTTCGCTTTTTTCGCAAACGTATCCGCAAAAGCAAGACATTTTTCAGCGCCATGGCTGATTTCGCGACGCGGGGTTGGCGGGTGCGTTTCTGCGGTAATTTTAACACGCCCATGTGCCAGACGCACGTCCTTACCACCGCTTAATCGCCGGTACCGCGTTTTTTTGCACCATTTTTCGTCGCGAATCGCCCCACATCAGGGCAAACACCAGGACCGCCCTTTACCCTACGACCCACAGTGGGACCTTAAGGTTTTTTTCCATCCACCTTTTACCGTCCGATTTCCACGTAACTCGGACTCGAAAAACCTTCGAAAAGGACCCGTTCTCTCCCCACCCGAATGGGGAACTGTCTCGCCACGTGGTAGCCAATTCGCTTTAATCCCATCCGGAAACAATCTCCTTTGACGATCGACCCGCAAACGAGCCTCCCGCCAAGGCGGTCAAACTTTAATCCTCTCTTCCATTCCGACCCAATTTTCTTCTCTTCGCAAAAATCGGTTTCAGATCGACTCATCGCTGGACCAAAACAGCCAATGGTACTCGCAGTCTGAGCCAGCTTGGCTTCCGCTCAAGGTCGTGGAACGAGGGAAGTTTCGAGGGAATCGCAAAGTGACAAGCCGGAGGAACGACGAACGCTTCAACGTGTGTTTTTTCTTTACGATCGACGGATGCTGGATGCTCGATAATCGATTCGTTTTCGTGAGAATATTTCGGTGATTGTACACGGAAAGTTGAGAATAAAACCGTGAATTTCAATGGGCAACGTCGTTCCGCGTTTCTGCCATTTGCTCCGCCATTTTGAAGAGCGAAGAAGAGATCCCTCTCGTGTGGGATTCTGCAAGGCGGCTTTGCAGCCCGACGTAGACCCACGCGGGAACCACACGTCGTTTGTTGGCAGAGGAGGATCGAACGAGTTTCTTTTCAGCCGGTTCTCAACCACCCACGTATGAATCTCATTGGACGCGATGGGAATACTCCATCTCATTCGAGACTGCCACATATAAATATGTATATTCCGCACTGCGCATAAGATCTGCGCACTAATGTTATTCATCGATGCGAGTTTTTATCGCCCCCTGGCCGGCTCATTCGCGAAACTACACACACGCTTCGATCTTGTATCATTTTTTATTCATCTCCGTGCAAATTCTCCATTGTTCAAATTTTTGAGATTAGATCAAAAAATCGTGCTGAATCAAGTACATTGTTTCATTGCCCTTTCAATTTCATTAGATTTCAACACTTTTCTTCTATGAAATTCCCAGAGTCGACGAGTAAAGTCCGTCGATGCAAAAACATAACCTCTATTTTATCCCATATCGGTTTACATTTTTGTTCAAATCGTTCCTTCCGTTTGTGTATTCTTTTCATCTTGAATTAACCTTCTTTAAAGGCCAGTAATTTCCCTGTCCGAGTGCCGGTCAAATTTTAAAACTCGTGGATTAAAAAAAGCGACGATAAATAAATACATCGCGAGATCGTCAAGAGCGCTTTCAAACGGCGGTCGTGACGGTACAGTCACACAGCGGGATGGATAATATTTCAATTACTTGTCAATTTAGATGTCGGCGCCGCGTGTGTCTTACCTGATTAATGTTTGGTTAAGGTAGGAGCGGCCTGGGGGAGGGGAGGAGGACGGGTGTGTGTGGAGCGGCAGGGCGGTGAAGGGCATACATGTGTATAAAGCGAAGCCAGCGCGAGGCCCACGGTGGAATAATTAACAATAAATGATCTCTCGCGAACGATGAGGTGTATCATTATCGCAAGCCTAGCTAATCGTGAGTAAATTGACCGTTATGTTATTAAGCAGGTTGGCGAACGTTAATTGGCCGGTACGTGTGAATCGTCGTGTTGTAGAGGGCGCGAACGATCGTAGCGCCGCGCGGCGGCGCGGAGGGGGCGGCGAAGACAAGAGGCTCGAAGCTCATTAGAAGAGGATGCCTGCAGTGGCGATGAGGGTGACGCGAACGTTTCTCCCTCTCTCTCTCTATCGTTTTATACGTACATGTACGGTAGTTTCTCGGTGGGGGAGCGTGAAAAGTGTGCTAAGCGTGTACGAATCAATTATTCGAAGCGACACTCCGTGAACTCGTATAATTGTTGGACAACTTTTACATTACTTGTATTATACGTACTTTTAAATATATATCCTGGATGACTGTATAAAATATATTCGATATACATCAGAGCTGAACATGCCACATCGATATTTTACGGGTTGCTGACACGGGGATAATCAATTGAAACAAAAAAAAACGCGCAAAGAAAAATTGAATAAACGCCCGCTTGTTAAAAACACGTTATTTACACGAATAATTTTCATTCTCTCATTAATGACACTTGACACGAATGTTCCGATTGAAAAACACAATGTTGTTCGTAACGAGCTTCTTTCAATGTGTTATCTCGCGATCGGAGCTAATTTAAGATCTCTCGGGAGCTCCGTAAATCTCGAAATATCATTTATTTAGAAGAGTCATTGACGAATGAGAATTTATCGTGAGAAAATCGATTTTGGGTACAGAAAATGACGTCGAAATAATTCAATCAGAATTTTCGCCGCCGTTGCGAACGGTTTGATTTTTTTTTTTCCATTATTTCCAAGCCGGCGAGTGTACAAGTCGTGATTTGTATTTCTGCCTTTTGAAATATCGAAACATCGTTTTTTTTTTGCATTTATTTCGGAGTGTTGATTCAATTCAGGGGGATACGTTTGTGGGAATTAAAGATGGCGAAGAAGACGATGCTGACACTCGAAACATCGCGCGATGGCATGCCAAGCGATGATTACGAGCAGCGAGAAGAAAACACTCTCCGATATCGTCGAGTTGAAACAGCGAGGGAGCGAGATTCGTTCGAAAAGATACACATTTCTCCCTCTCTCGTTCGTTCTTTCCATGGCTTGGGAAATCGGCCGCGAGATGGCGCCACGCGTCGCACGAGCGAGTCGGAGCTTGAGCGCGTCGTCGAGAGATGGCGCCACGCGGCCCGCCCAGCTCCCAACGTTCGTGCTCGAAATAAAGATAAGACGGGAATTTCTTCGATATTTTTTTATCGGACAGAAAACAAGATTCTCATCCTTGAAATTGAGTTATGGGGAATATCTGAAAATACGGCGGAAAATATTCCTTGGAAAGTAATAAAATTCCGATGGTTTTATTTATGATCCGTAATGAAATATTAATTACTTTTTGCCTTGTAATTAAAATTGATAATGTAATTGCGAACAATTTTTCAAAAATATACAAGATTATTTTGCGACCTAGTGTGTTTCTCAAAATTTTTTAAAAATGTACTGTATATATATATATATATATATATTAAGTATATAATCGAATAAACACGCGGACGCAATCAAGTACGATCAATTGATTTTATCGCACTAATAAATGCCACGTCATCGACGTGACGTATTATTAAATAATACTTGGCCAGCACATATTTTCACACCACGAGACGCTGTCGTTTTGTAGGAATCTGCACGCTTACGTATCTACGAGTGCGTTATATGCATGTAGATGTATCCTCGTTATTACGTACATACAGTCCGCATATGGGTGCAATCGAAATGATGACTAGTTTCTCTCGAAGGATATACAGTCGCGCGCGCGCGCGCGCGCTTGGAATTGTAGAAAAATACAGTGATCAAATCCAATCGCCTTATTTCCATCTCTTTCCGCACATTGCCGACCTCTTCTTTCTCTCACGGAAGAATTTCGAGTTTAAATAAAATGTCATATATCGTCATCAGAATTTTTCCGTTTATTTCGTACCAGTAAGCGTGAAAAAAAAAATTGATTTAAAAACGAAATTGAGCCACGTAATTTAACGCGAACGGGAATTTTTTTTTTTTTCGTGCGAAATATCAAGAAACGCTCTATCGGAAATGTAAATTCATTGGAAAATAATGTCGCGATTTTTATCGAATTTTATTGACCGACCCGCATTACCCCTTAAAAAGCGCAACTGAGAGGGTTACGCACGTACGCGTTCGTACGTACTCGCGGACGCATTCAGCGAAGCCCGGGAGTCCGCGGTCTCTCGCTTTGATGTGGCCGCGTGCGAGAGACGGACGAAGCTGGAGAGAGACAGAGCGCCCCCTTTACCCAACACCCTTCATAGCGGTGAAATACCTCTGTGTTCTCTCTGTCGGCGTTCTCCATACGCGTTGCACATTTAACGATAATTTTCCGCTCCGATTTTCCGCTGGGATACTTATTCGCGGCGTAAATTCGTCACAATGTCAAAATCAACTTTCAAAGTGATCTCTGGAGCTCTTAGCATTATCCTGAAGACCCAAACTTGGATGATTCTTTTTGAAAATAATTAAATCGAAGATATACTCGTGTTAATCAGCTACGCGATATCGTAGCTGATTAACACGAGTTTGCGCGTGCTTAAACAAGTTCTCCGGTCAAACGGTGGTTTTTATTAAGGCCGAAGAATGATTCTTTTGCTCTAATTGTAGAAAATAATTTTCGAGTATAGACGTATAGGAGCAAGTGCGTCGGTAGAGGGCACGGCGATCAAAGGGCTCGGGTGACGGAAAGGCAAAATCCACGTCGATCGATAAAACGTGCTCGGAATGTTTTCTCGTTACGAAAATAAAATTAAAAAAACAAATAAATAAAAGGGACATCCGTGCCACTCTCTGCGCACTGCTGCGGGTCGTCGTTCTCTCTCTCTCTCTCTCTCCCTTTCTATTCGGCACTAGCGCTGTATCCCCTCTCCTCGCTCTCCTGCGCGCTGGATCTTCGCGTCGCGCGCGACCTCATGCGCCGTGGATCGCGCGCGACGCGGATCGAGCGCGCAGGAGGGACGAGAGGGGGAGAACGAGTGGCAGCGCACCTGTATCGGCACAAACGCATTGCCGCGCGTCCCATCTGTCCGTCGCTCTCCGCGCTGTGTCTCGTGGCATCGGGCGATACGGAAAGGCCCTCACAGCAATGTGGTTGCTCCATGACTCTTCTTGCGCAGCAATCAATCGAGCCGCACTTTTTCATTTGGTATACACTCTCACATACATCTATATGTATACATATACACCGAGATACACACGTACGACGAATGCTTCACTTTAATCTCCCTCTTCTCCTTTTATTTCGACGTTCCATCACCGGAGCCCCATCTCGTCATGTTTGTCACCGATTGTTGACCTCGCAGTTGTCATTCTTTGTCAGATTTCCTATACACATCTATCCTACAATAAATATTCCTACATTTTGGTCGTCGTCCTGGTTATTTTGCGCGATGATTGAGTGATCAGTACTATCGAATATAAGTGAAAAAATTAATCAAACGCTTCATTAGAAATGCGTATGCAGATTTGTGATTGCGGACGATAAAAATTGCGGAAAATCATCCATAGCCATATGAAGAATGTTTTTTTCCGATTGCGTAATTCGTTGGGATCGGTAGTGGATCGAGAGAGTGGTCAGCGGTACACGGAAACTAAAATGCCTTCCGTTTGGCGCAACCTTTCACGTACGGAATATTTTTTTTTCCGAAAAAAAGCCACACACGCTTGAGCATCTTTCTCGTTAGTCAATTTTCGGACGTTCCAGTCCTTCTTCCGCTCAACCCTCGGGCTACTCAACGCGCTCTCTCGCGGACCTTCATTACATTACGCAACATCCATCGTCTTTTCCCTTTTTTTTTTTCAGACGAAAAAAAAAACAATAAAATTGCTAGCCCTGCCAAATGACCATTCTCTCCCCTGAGTGACTTGTGTGAAATTGCCTCTCCAGTTCCGACTCGTCGGAGGGGAAGGGGGTGGTTTCTTAATGAACAATCGCGTGTAATTCGTTCGTAAGTGATTGTAAGACGAATAAAAACCGTTGTTACATCGTTGTTTTTTTAAATCATTTGTAAACATTTTTTAAATGACTGTAACATCGATCGGGTCTTTTTCCCTCGATCGTGAAAAGGAAAAAAAAGAAAAAAATCAATTCTTTTGATTTTTTCAATCCGTCGATTCGCCAATCGTACGGCCGGTGCTGGAATCTCCGTCGGCGTTGAGAGGCAATCGATTATCCTTGTGGACGTCGAGGACTCGAGATTGCCTCGACGACGAGGCGTCTATGGATGTACGTCGACCGGAAAACGGACTTGGATATCTTATTTCAGCTTAATATTACACTCGCAAAGCTCGTCTCGTACAATTATATTCGTTATTTGCCTCGTTCTGTCGTATCTCGTTGAATAAAATTTTCTCTTTTTTTTTCCTTCGCTCTTGAAAAATCCCACCGTCCGGCGATCATAATTTGTCTCCGAGAAAATACCTCTTCGAGAAACAATTGCGTAAAAATAAGACGCCACGTGAACACGAAGAAAAAAATTGTCTGAAAAATGATTGTTCCTTCTTTGGTCAAATTATTCAGCAATTATCGTGAAAATTTGAGCAATTTATCGAGGCGCTAATTGGAAAAAAATGAATTTTCCATACTTTTCCTCCTTCAGACTTCCTCTTTCGGCCACTTTTTTCTTCCTCGTGGGGATTTCTCTTCCACACGTAAGTACGAAAAAAAAATGTACGAAAAATAATAATAAATGTTCTCCATCGGCCGAAATATTTGCCGTTATAGAAAACGTTTTTATCGAAAAAACGTTATTGCTTTTTGTCATACAGCCTTTTTTCAAAATCTCCCGGAATTTCCCGCATTTCCATCGCTTTTGCAAAAATCCTATTGCGCGACGCGACTGATCAGCTTCCAGGAAGGCTCGTCTTCGAGCGTCAATTATTCAAAGGAACGATACGAGGATCTGAAAAATATGAAGAACGATTTTAATAACATCATGGAGCGTTGATTCAAATAAAAAAACAAAACAAATTGGCAATTATATTTTTCTCTTCCAATATCACTGTACATTCCGAGAAACGACGATTATCGTTGACGCGAGCTCGTCCAGGGACGAGTGGAAAAAGAAAATTGAGAAGAAAAATGTGAGGATAATTTCCTGAAGAAGATTCGCAACGCTCGGACGATGCAAATCGTCATTAAAAATATTTACGAAGCCCGGCGTCGCGCGCATAACGGAATTAAACTCCAACGCGGGGACGCGCGCACACACACGCACACAGTGGCACACTGCACACGAGACTGCAGTGAATTATAAATACACACGCGTCCTGTCAGTGTTGGGGTTGCGTTTGGAGCAAAGGAAGGACAATCGCGGTGAATTTTTGCATGCACTTTATTGCGAAAGAGGATGGGCTTGGCTGACACTCTGACAGGCGATGGTTCCACGCTCGCGTGGTTACGAAGGTCTCGCTGGTTCACATTTTACATCCACTGCATTTACAAACGATGGAAAACGTCAAAATAATATTTCTCGCAATGAAAGTAACGCGCACAAACGTCCGAGAGCCTAAAAACGAAGGGAACGTTGAAATTCATATTTTCGAAAATTAAACAAGCTAATCGATGAAATTCGCGGAGCAAATCGTTGATTTTCGACGATCAATAAGCCACGCAGAGACGCGGAGAAAATAGCGCGAATAATTTTGATAATATCGCTGTTGGAAAAAAAAAAAAAAATTGAAAAATCGACGATCTCGTAAATTCATCGATTTTTCGCAATTGACGACGAAACACGATGAAAATAACGCGAAATTTATTATCAACGTTCTGCTTCAAGAATAAAAATGTTCATCCTCACCCGAGTCTTGTTATCATTATTATAATACAAGTTTAAAAAAATCATTTTTAATCAAAATCGCAAAGGTCTCGGCTCATAAAGCGGTCGGTCCCAACTTCAGAACGACGCCGCTCTTCGTATTCCGGCCGGCGCAAAACCGGAATCTCATTATCGGTTGACAAAGGTAAGTCGATCAATCAAATCCGCGCACTCTTTTTATCAATATTTCATCCGCCATTGTTTTTTGCATCAATTCGCGCCGTGTGCAATCATTTTCAAAAAATCCTCTCGGGGAATCATCGTTATTATCGATCGTTTTATTTTTTCGCAAAGAAAGTCGATTTTTGCATTTTTCCTCGTGCTTTTTCGCGGTTTTCTCGAGCAGAGAGAAAGAGAGAGCGATCGTGGCGTATATATCGCACACCCCATGTGGAGAAGAGGGACGGAGATATTTTGCGGCGTTAATTTTCATACGGAGGCAGCAGCGCGGCAGTGTGTCACACCGGAGGTGGTCCACGAGATGATTGATGTCAGGTGCGACGGGGAGTCCCCGCGGGTGGCTACGAAAGCCACGGTTAACAAATCGAAAAAATGAACGCAAAGAGAGAGAGAGAGAGAGAGAAAGGGAGAAAAGTTGTCATCAGGTAGCGCAGGTAGCTGGCATCGCTCCACGGGGGGTTTTCCTCGCCCTCTCGCCTCCGATCGCGCTGCCGTTCTCTTTTCTCGTGCCCTCATTGTTCGACATAATGGAATAGCAGGTTGCAGACCGAGGTTTTTTTGCTTTTATTTTGTAGATTTTTATTATTTTATTTTTTCGTTACCTCCACGAAAGTTTCGACGAACTATTCCCTCGGTGTATTAATCCCCTCCGCGCGAGATTTCAGCGCAACGATCTCGAGAGGAAAGCGAAGAAAAATCGAATTTTTTTGGTATTTTTTTGAATTGATCGAAGATCGATATATCGATTCTCCCACGGAATTGAGTTTTCTGTGAAAGGGAGATTGCACCCGTGGATGTTTCTTATTTTTTGAATTTTTTTACGAAACTCGCGTTAAAAGTCCGACGAATTTCGAAAAGTTGTCGTGGTTCGTGCTGAATGTAGGGGTGGTTTTGTGCAAAAAGAAAACTCGAACGCACGCTCGAGGTTTCCGAGGGCAATTTAATACAATTTTCCTTTGAATGTTAATCGGAAGACACCGAGACGATTTATATTTAAAACGATATACACACGCGTAACAAGTCGTCTCGAACGAAGAATTTATTTATAGCGAATTAGCATAAATCAAGAGAATATCCGCGATCTTTCGAGTTGGAGCATACGCGTATGTTAATCGTATATAGGAATAAAGAGTCATTAGGATTGCGGGGAGTGGCTCGCGGGGTTGCCTCTCGGGATATTCCCCGTCGGTATATTATATCGACTCTCGTACGCACTGAAATACATGTCTATATGTTGATCGTGGGAGAACATTTCCCGCGCAACTCTACAATGCATATGCACGGGACAGATGAGACGTCCGGTACGAGAGAAAAAAAGATTTTATTCAATGGGCGAGGCCAGAGAAATCAGAAAGAAAGAGAGAGAGAGAGAGAGAGAGTCAAAGATGGAAAGGGATTATTCTCGATCTCGAGGGAAGCCAAAACAGGTTGTAGCTTCTCCGACGACGACGACGACGACGTCGACAGGAAACGATTAATTCGATATGTTCGCAAAGTTGTCTTTCGTGATCATTAACATACACCACGAACGTATTACTATATACTTCTACAGGATGTCACAAAACACGATGTTGAGCATTTCAGCTGGATTCGGAATGAAATTCCGAGTCGAAATGTATTTTGGAATTTTTTTGTAGGACCAAAACCTGACGAGTTATCGATCGTCAAAGTTTGAACCAATTGGACGCGCGCACTCCCCTCTCCAGGCGCGAACGCGCGCGGCCCATTGGTCCCGCTGTATTCACCGATAACTCGGTGGGAATTGGTCGGATCGAAAAGTGATTAAGGACTTTTCGGCTTGGAATTTACTCCCCGATGTAAAGCATTCATCGGCAGCAGCGTCGTCGGTATTCGGTTTTGGGACACCCTGTACATGTGCGTATTTCTGTCCCGGCAGTCTTTCGCGAGTGCGTAGTAATTGATGCAATCTATGTATGCGAGATAATGTTATTTTACAATGTACGATAATTACAGGTTTTCCTTACGAGGGAGATGAATATTTCTATATTCTATTTGTCTATTCGTCATGATTTGACGATAAATACACACAGAATCTCGAAGGATCGGAAAAATAGCGACGCAAGTTTGATTAATAATTCATCGCACTGTTTTGTATCAAAGTTTGTATTATATTCTTGATTACCGCGAGTGTATCTGGTGAAATTGCCTCGTTCAGATCGATATCTTTTTAGTCATCATCGCGTGCGAACGGGAGGATCGCTCACGCCTCGACGACGAAAGAACAACGCGAGAAGAGGAGAAGATTCGAAAAGTCGTAAATGCAAAAACATTTTTTTTACCATTAAAAAACCGATGAATTTTTTAAAAATGTCCACACCTCGAGTTTGTTGCGTCGTTAAAATTATCATTTTTTTTTCATTCAAAATTCATCGATGGTTCATTATTGGAATCAACGAAAAAACTGATTTTTTAAACCCAAACACAACATCGTTGAATGTTTTGAAAAATAGACGAAAATTTTACAATTTTTACGATTGTCAAAAGCAAAATTTTCACGAAAAGTCTCGAGAAATGAAAAAGATTTCCATTTCTCCTGCAGGTCCTTGATCGTTGACATTTTTTTTCAAAATAAAAAATCCCTCTGGGAGAAGAAAAACACAATTTCCTTCCTCCCTTTCTCATGGAATTTTTTCATTTTTAATTTTGCGTCGATTTGTATCACTTTTTGAAACAAAAAAGCTTAGAGGAGCCAATGGCGGATTAAAATCGTGATAGCTTTCCAAACGCGCACATGCCGAGCAAAAAATCGAAATCTGACGGGTATTCGCGGGGTTAAAAAGATGGAAGGACGAGAGGGCGTTACGGTCGTATCCGCAACGCGGATCATCCCCATGACAACCCACCCTGGGCGTTTGTTATTATGTATTTACGCACATTGGGGTGTTTCGCATCGAGGCAGCATTTTTTCTCGATTTTTCCAAGTCAAAAAAAACGTAATTTCCGATTTAAATAACGCGGGACATTTTTTTTTCACCATTTTACATCATTTTTTTTTTCCGTCCACAAAAATTACCTCAGAGCCAATGCACCAGCGATATTTTCAGTAAAATTTCGAGTAAAATCGCTGGCGGGTGTTTCAAAATAAATTTTTAGATCCAGTTTACAGAAAATTTGTTACTTCAATTGGAAGATTAAACCTTCGCAACGCATTTCGTTTTTTCGCGTTTTTAAAATGAATTCCAAATTTATTCCGAACCCGAGGAATTTTCAGTCGCGAATTTATTTATTCTCCCCACGGGACGAACTTAATTTATTACAAATTTCGTTCTAAACTAAAAACGAAACTAATTTAAATACTTTGCGACCTCTTCAGCGGCAGAAACGTCGCTTTTTCATGCTCACCGCGCGTTCCTCCGTCTCCTCTCGATGTCGAAAAAGTGCGACGTCAATTTTCCCGCCGATTAAGAAAACTCGCGTTCGCAAAGAACAATGAAGAGAAAAAAACCTTCAGTCGCATTCGACGAACGGTTTTTTCCCCGGGAAAATTGAGAAACAAAAAAAAATGAAATTTTCAACGATATCTTTTTTCGCTTTTGCTCCAACTGTACGTGGAACGAAGAAAATGGGAGCGCCACCGCTTTCTTCCCCCCTCTCGGCGAGAAATCCTCGGCCGAGTGGAGATGCTCGTGGAAATTGAAATTTTCTTTTCTTTTTTTCACTTCATTTTTCATTCTCGTATCCATTGGCGCGAAAAGACGCGCGGGGAGCATTTCCGCTCGCGGTTGGCAACTCCATATTCCGCGCAAATGTATCGCAAATTGCGTCGTCCTCGTACATATATATTTATGTATATACGGAGACGGGGGCGCGGGCTAAAGTGCTTTAATGCACAAGGCGACGAGCGAGCAGCGAGAAATTCCGCGCGCGCGAAGGAAAAACGGGACGCGAATTTGTCTACCTTTCGCGCGTTTACTCGAGTAGGAAGAAGCCCCCGTGTCTGCACAGCCTCTTGTGCATAACCGGAGCACGAGACGATCAACGAGAGGGAGAGAAGTGCCTTTCGAGGCTCTCTCGTTGGCGGCGACATTTCGCAAATTCGCGCGGAGCAAAAGGGCGCCGGTGAACTTCACCAATTTTTCAACCAAAAAACCGCGAGTGCAAAAAGGCTCATCGATCCCCACGTCGGAGAGAGACTCGTTTTTCGTCAAAATTCATCAATTTTTCCCACCAAGATCGTCTTTTTTTCCCCCTTAATTCCGTCGAAACGTCTCACGACTTTTTCACGATGAAATTTCATGAAAAACGCGTGAACGTCTGTATATATTCGCGGATGTATCTTTTTTTTTTAATTTTGAGCGATGCGACGATCGCTCGCGTACAGGAGAGGCGAAATCGTCGTCGCTCCGACGACGAGCCGCACTCTGTGTCATTTCGTCTTCGGCGTTAATGGTCCCGCGGTAATCTCTCGGAGAGGAGATGTGTAATATAATCGAGCACACGAGACCTTCGAATTCGCGACGTTTCGCGAAATTCCCGATGAAAATGACGATTTTAGGGTGCGTAAAATCCACAAATCCCGACGTAGAATCGTCCCTCAATGACGCTCGAAACACGCGAGGAGAAATTTCGAAAAAAAAAGAAGAGCGAATCTCGTCGTTTTTTCATGCTCCTCCACGCCTCCACGTCGTCAAATCCCTCGTGCCTCCGCGTGAAAAATGTCGATTTTTGATTATACATTTTTTGTTCTCCAGGGGCGAAGATTTCGTCGATTTTACACGGAACGCTCCGTACAGCGTTTCCGCGCGACTAAATTTGCGCCGGAGAGGTAAGACAACTGTGAGGGAAATAATACGCCAGGAGGTAAAATGACGAGAGGAATATATACGGTAAGTGTTGCTTCCGCGTGTATCCGCGAGTGCCTTTACGGCTCTCGCAGCATCCTTGCCGCACTCGCGCGTCTCCATCCCCCGGCTGCTTCGATGAATAATCACCGCGAGGGAGCGAGCGAGTGCCGAGAGAGGGACGAAAAAACCCCAACTAGATTTCGAGTGAGAAGAATTGAATTTTCATATATAGATAAATGAGTATCGGGGTAAAAGCATTCGATGAATTATTATCACGTTCGAGAACGACGGCGCCAAGTCGCGGAGAGGAGTTTTTCACATTCGCTTGTACGTATGTATGCGCGCGTGTGACGAGAGGGGCTGATAAAAGCTCGCCTCGAAAAATTACATCATCCGAGCACTTTTCCAGCTGGAGAGCATTAAATATTCAACGGTACTCCGCGACTATCGAAAGTCGATGAAGAGGCTCGCGTGATTCGACGCGTCTCGCCATTTTTTTTTCTCCGTGAAAATCAACGAAAACACGTTTATAAAATGCGAATGCACGAATCCGCACGAGGGGAAGTGCAAATTGACGGGAAAGGATCCCCGTACGAGGCTCGAAAAAAATGGACCCAACGGCGTCCTGACGAGACGGAAGGTCGACGAAATGATGAAAATTTTCCAAGGAGAATTTCTTCCTGCGACCTTGGAACTCGGTGCTCTCTCCGTCTCGACAAATTTCCGTAGACAAAAGTTATCTCCGAGCCTAGACACTGTAATTTGATCTTTTTTTCGAAAATCTCATCCTGGATCGCCCGTCGGTGCAGGGTCCCCTTTGCCAGCTTGATAAAAAAGCTGTTACCGCGGACTGTCCTCCCTGACCTTGAAACCTTGGCCAACAAGTTCCATAAGCTCGCGAGGAAGATTCAAAAGAGTGGCAAAGTTTCGAGAGGACAACCGTCGGCGAATCGTCGGCGGACTCGCGCGTCCGTCGGTAGTGCGCCAGCGAGAGCTCATCTCTGTGTATTGCGGGCAGCGTCATAATGGCTCGGGACACGAAGCGCCGGATCCAGTGAGCTCTATGGTCCGCACAGCATCCGACCTTTTCTCTCTCTCTCTCAATGTCGATCCGTCCGTCCCTCTGCCGAAGAACCGAAGGAAATTCCGCGCCGGACTGCGGAGCATGAACGGGGTTACCCTCAAATCATCGAGTGGTATGGGGTCCTCCAAATGACGTCCATCCAAGCGGAAGTAACGCGATAATGCCCGGCCGTGAATAACCCACCCACCACCGTGATATCTGGCCGCTTTGATGTCGTCCTTCCTCCCTTTTCTCTCCTCCACCCAACACACGTAGGACAAACTCA
Source organism: Heteropelma amictum (assembly GCA_959613375.1). Taxonomy (NCBI): domain Eukaryota; kingdom Metazoa; phylum Arthropoda; class Insecta; order Hymenoptera; family Ichneumonidae; genus Heteropelma; species Heteropelma amictum. The sequence goes on from OY390721.1 coordinate 33,043,400, forward strand.
CACACACACATCCATGCACCCACAATCGCGATATCACGCTAACAGCGCGATCGAAGGTTCGCGAAGATCCTCGGAAGTACCTTTTTCCGAAAAACTGGGGTTCAGAGCCGGAGAATCCTCCGGGCGAGCAAAGAAAACATACCTCCCCCACGGAAAAAAAAAATATTTTCGAATTTTCCTAAAATGTATTCCAAAGTATATAATTTATATATTTTCAATTATATAAATTGTATGTTTTAAATGATATAATTTATATAATTTAAATTATATAATTTATATATTTCAAAATATACAACTTTTTGCCGCTTTATTAATAGAATATAATGAAAAATATAATCATAAGCTACATTTGGAATACAATTAAATATAAAGTCAAAATATATTAAATTATATGTAATATTATAATGTTTGAAATATACTTCCACTAAGATATTTTTACCTATATTTAAGAAGTACATTTTTTTATAATCAATTATAATAACCTGCATTTCAAAATATATTTTTTTTCCGTGGGGGTCGAGAGACTCCCTCTCGATCTTTTTTTTGTTATCGAGGATGAACGAGGTGATGGTTCAAAAACTCGCCGTACCGAGGGCGTTGAAGTCGAAAATTGTCCTCTCAGGCCGAAGAAGAGTCGCCTTGTACTCGCTGACTCGGATTTTGCGTCCAATCATCGCAGCGGGACTTTGTTAGCTCGCTCGTTGGGTATCTTGGCTGGCACGTGTGCCTGAAAAAAGATTTTCTCACGTATCCTGCAAAAGTGAGAGAATTTGTAGGCAGTGCTCCTGGGAGGCCGTGAAGGTAGGCTCGTTTCGCGGTCGATCGCGACTCTGTATCAATTTTCACGCAAAGTCTCACGGCGCTTTCGTCCCCTAGCCTGCCTTGATCTCCCATTGATACGATTCGCTCGAGCGTCGCAAGGTTAATTCGCATTTTGGCCACTCGTTTTTTCACTCAAAGAACACATCCGAGTACGCGTATTCAGCAACGACGCAGACGCGATGGGCGAGCTTACCGCCGAGTCGAGGGTGTTCACACACTGGAAGGATAATGAATGGACCCGTTAGAGATGGAATACAACAACGTCGTGAGAATACGAGGCTCCCCCGCTGCGAAAATGCAGCTAATTTCGTTACGATAGCGACGGATTCTCAATGGACCGCTTGATTAGAGTCGGCAACTGCCTCGCGTCCGCGAATAAAAATGTCATTCAAACGCGCAAACACGAAGAACGCAATTTACCCAGCTTCCATCGGATGTCGAGGACCGTTATCGTTGCAAAATTCATGGAGATTTGTCTCGGAGCGGGACGGACATTTCGAGAAAAATTTCTTTGAGTTTCCATCGTAAAAATACAACGGAGATGCGAATTCTCACAGTTGCTCGACTTTGGGACGGGTTTATCCTACCTTTCGTTGAATCTTGGTGGAAAATTGATATTGGGGTATAAAAATTTTTCAAAGACGATACTTTTTTCGTTTCGAAAATAGGAAAGCCGCGCTTCTATGGAATCGCAGACGAAAAGATACATCGCGTCGTACCGTCACTGAAAAATTCATGGCGGACGAGACCGAGTTAACGACGACCCCGACAGCAATGACACACCAACAAGAGGCGGTGAATTGCCATCGATGATGACAGGATCATCGAGCGGAGCCTGTCCATTTGTGGGTTTAACGTCCAAAGTCCCGCAGCATCGATTCCATCTTCCCGTTCTTTTTTTTACGTCTGTCCAGCCTGCCCGCGAGCGGGATTATCGTTAACCCCCAGAGGGGATCGTAAAGGTCGGTTCTATGCGGTTGTACGCGGGGAGCGAGGTCGGGTTATAGACGATAAACGCCGGCTCGTACGCGAATGACACACGAGGGAGAGCAGACGTGCTCTAATACCTACCGAGCAAATTTCACGGGAGTTTGATAAGTTCCGTGAAACTCCGAGTTCCGGTAGTTTCGGCGGGATTGCGGGTTGCCCCTGTGTCTTTCCGAAGAAGGAAGAGACCTCTCTGGGCGAAAAAAACGTAACTGAAGAAACCATCGAACGACTCGAGGTCACGCCGCGACGAGTGTGTCGGTGGAACTCAAGGCGTCCCTACCGCAACCTCCAAGGAGACATTCGCACTCACACACACCTGATGACGACGACGAGAGCGGAGAAATCGTGACTCGACAATCGCGAGCACGCGGAGCACATGTGATGCCATAACGGAGTCGCGCATAGTGGCTTTGTCGGCCAATGATACCAGCCGGAAACGCAATCGCAATGCAGGCCTTTGCTTCGTGACCTCCTCCGCTCTCGCACAGTGTGCTGTCCTCTCTTCCTTCAATGTTCCCCCCTCGCAACCTCGTTTTACCTCATCTCGGATTCTCGTCTCATTCCCGTCGTTGTATCCATCTTTCTCGTCGTCTCGCACTCGCAGCCCCCTCGTGTGTTTGTTCGTTACGACTCCTCTCCATACCCCGGTCGCCCCCGAAACGGTAATGACAATCATTACGCGCGGGGAATGATTGCAGCTCTCTCGGTTGCGGGGTCGGGCTGCTCGGGTCCGAACCGAGCGCCGTTTATTTTGCCTCTGCGCGCCTCCATCGGGGGATGGTATGTCCCACCTTATATAGAGTCACTTCGGTCCTCGATCCGAGCGGATTGTGTCACATGGCGGTCCCTCTGGCGCTTCAAACTGCCCGCAGTTTCGTTGCTCCTTTTTGTCTTTTGCCCGATCAGCGAGATCATCTCCGGTCGGTCGAAAAGTTGCGAATAGTGTTGCCGCGAGGATGTCTAAAGGCGTCGCGCACCTCCGATCCGTCGGAGGACGAGCTCAAAATGGCGCGAGGAGCCGCGGAACCGCGGTGTTTCGTTTCGTAACGTGTGTGACCGCGTGTTTCGTATTCCATCGGTGGGAAAAACATTGACCGCGACTTTCAGCCTCTGTGGGCAGCTTCATCGACGACGATTGAATATCGCGATCGTTTCGCCAGTGCGGTGCCGTTCGTCATCGTTACCGGGGGTAATCGCGATGCGGACGCTGTTTTTTCCTTGTTTTTCCACCTTGGCGAGAGTGGCTGTTGGTTGTAAATCGCCACGCACGCACGCGGCGCGCTCGCGAGTTGCGAGCGATAAAAAGAAATCAATGGCAAGGGGCACTCGAGGGAGCAAAGTATCGTAATTTGCGTTACGCGCGGCGCGGAGGAGCTTTGAGAGAAAACGAGGGAGGGAGCTCGGCGCAACGGCGAATTCTCCTTTGCGACGACTTGAAAAATCAGCTTTGAATATATATCGCCTTGCTCAGTGCCCCCTCCGTCCTTGCCCCGCTGTTCCTCGGCAACTCGTGCACCAAGACGCTCGGCAGAGAGAAATAACAATTACCGATGCATTCCCGGCAGTGTCGGCTGCCGGGAATCTCTCGAGCGGTATCTTTTACGAGCGCAGTCACACGGCGCTCTCGAGAGTGGTCCGCGAATGACATACGAATGAAAAAAAAAAAACAACAAAAAAATGCCTCCGGTTCGGCATATCTCGGTTGTGTGTTGGTGCAAGTGCGGTTGGTTCCTCGCGGTGCTTTTCCGCCGCGCGGTTTAACGCTAGGAGCGCCGGCATGGAGATTCGCCGGAGCGAGAGAGCGAAACAAATTTTCTGGGTCGTTTTCGTTGATCGCCGATGCCCGAAACGCTCGTAAAAACGTGAAGGGCTTTACCCACCGTCGATAATCTCCATTGTGCTTTCTTTCCTTTTTTCGTACTCTCTCGTGACTCGCGAAACGCGAATTTTACGCCTCCGGAGGGATAGCAAAAGTTCATTTAGCGATAAGCCTTCCCAGCAGGATTACCCGCGCGCCAGTTCTTATCGCCCTGCCAATCACGTTTATGTACAATGTACATGTGATGTTCATGGCCGCCGCCTTGCTCATATACATGTAAATACCGCTTGTATGGCTCGCCGTTCTCCGGACGAACCTCCCGTCCCCCTCTGCGTTCCTTTTTTTTCAAATAACCTCTCCTCTCTGCGCTATCTCCAAGGAGCAGTTGGCTGCAGTTGGCTGGAGTTGCGCTTCGTTCCCTTGGGAAGGTTACGTCGGGCATTTGCGCGGTAAAACTCCTTCTAATGGCACGGTACCTCGCTCGCGCGCTCGTGCGCATGGAAAACGCCCGCGTCATCGTTTCGTTCTAGTGCTCTTCCCGCTCCAGCTCGGCGAATTCCTCTTCCGACCTTTTTTTCCCTCCCTTTCTTCTCCTCCTTACTTATATCCTCGTCGAATACGCCGAGGTTTTAATAGTTTTGCGAGAGGGTAGATTTCCCGACGGCCGCCATTTTGGTGCACTTTGCATGTGTGCTTTCTTTCGCTCGGATTCCCAGAGATTCTTCGACGAACGCTGCGCGGTTCTTTGTCCTTTGTTTGCAGTGGAACGATGTAGGAAATCTTGCCTGTTTTTCTTCACAGTCAGCGATTACATTTACGGAGCAATGGGAAGCCGAGAAGACTTTTTTTCATGGTCCACCATTTTACTCACCACTTTGGTCTACACCGTTTCTGCTTTTTTCTGCTGTTAGCAGCATTTGAAGGGTCCGCTTGCCATAGACGTGACTTGGATTGTTCTTCGATCGGCTCCAGCGAAAGCTGCAGATTACGGTTTGGTTAACTTTGTTTCTTATCCAATCCATGCTGGCGGGTCACGCTGCAACCATGATTTATCCTCGAAACGCCACAGTGTCCAGGAATGGCGTCTTTGAAGCTTCAAAATGGGTTTTGCCACTTTGGTACCAGCTTATCCGCGTCATCCATGCCGAGATGGAACATCTATTTCGGTGACATGCCTGCCATGTCCGTTTTCCCACGCAGTCGGCTATCGAAGCGTTTGTCGGACAATGGGGGATGACCTTGACCATTTTGCTTGGTACTTTTGTCGTTGTTTCGCTGCTGTTTCTCTTCCCCAATTGCTGGTCACTGGAATGGTGCGTTCTTCAGGTAGATGGATAGGCCAAGTCCAGAGGCTCTTAATCCGTTGGAGCACGATTGATAACTCTGGACCCTCATTTTCTTTCGAAAAGTCCATCGATGCCAACCAAAGACCACTACTCTGGCAATCTTTGCTTCTTATCGGCAACCGCCCGGGTCCCGCAAAACATGCCAACACTTTCATCACGATTCATCTCCGAGCAAAATGCCAAAGGATCCAGGGTCTCCGCCATTTTGGTACCGACTTTGGAGAAGACACACACGGAGATGGTTGTTTCTTGTCCACATTGGCTTCGACCGTGGCATCTTGGAATCTCCACCCATACCAGCAACGAATATCCATCCTCGTTCCCGTTTTGCTCCGAGGTGAATCCGCGTCTTGGAGTGGGACGTTGGCGAGAGGTTCCTTGCACACCGCTCTTGTCGGTTTCCGTGCCTCGTATTCTTCCATATCCTAGTAGATCCTGTACCCTCGCTCTTGTGCGGGCCTCTCTCTTTCTTTCGCGCTCTATACGCCGAGAGAGTATTCTTGCGTCCGCGAACGGAAAACATAATGATGGCGAAACCGGGAGAAGGAGAGAGGCAAGCTTTGGTTCTCGGAGCTTCCCCAACGAGAGCGAAGGAGATGGCAACTCACCCGGGCGTTGGAAACCCGCGATAAGGAGGGAGTGTCTACTGCCGCCATAATCATAGCCCTTGCTCGCCTCCGAGTCCGCTTCTCTTTGGCACGAGACGGTGTGCATAACGTTTGTACACCTTACAAGGAAATGCGCGAACCGTGCATGTGCGTTCTCTCGATCTTTTTCCATTCCTCCCTTGTCCTCCTTCTCCTCCTCCGGCCTCCTTGGCTACATCACAGCAACAAACCTGCTTGCCGGGAGGGGCATACAAATTCGTTACCTGTTATTGCTCTTTGCCGTCTTGTTGCGAGACCAGCCTGGGTCGCGAGTTCCAGAGGAGAAGAGACGTCTCCGAAGGGCTGTCCAACCCGCCCGGAATTGTCCTCATGTTTGGGACGTTTAGAGAGACTTGGTCCAGCAGTTTGGCTCAGAGTCCAATGCAGTTTCCAGCGAATCGGGGCAAGATTCCATCGTTGATCCCTCTTTTCGCGGGATACCGCCAAGGGTCCTCTCCGACAGGCATATACTCGTGGCACACACGAGGCGAAAGGGTGATGCAAAAGAGAGCGCATTTGCGGTGCATTCTCCCTCTCTTTCTCTCGGGATTCCGATCTCTCTTGCAGCGTCGCAATCGTCGTGAGTGCGAGCGTGTTTTGAGGTCTTGGTGGATTGGCCGAGCGGGTTCGGTTTCATTAGCGCGCCCATGCCCATTGGCTCGGCGGTCTTTTCTCTTCGCTCTTTCTCTCTGCGCTCTCGCCGTTCTTCTCTCTATACACGTATCTCGTTGCCTTTTTGCCGGCATTGGATAATGACCCTCCGCTGCTGTATATATATCGTTGGCCACCTTCTCTCTTGCTCTCCTGGCGAAGCAATCCACCGCGAACCCGACCGTGCACGTTGGACATGGCTTCCCTGCGCTGCTGCTGCTGCTCGTTCTTCGGGTTCCTGCGAGTTGCAAGTGCGGTACCCATCACCGGGGTACGAGTCGCCGCGGAGAGCGACGTTTCGGGGGTTGAAATTTCACCCTGAGAAATTTCACGCGCGCACTGACCGCGCTTCCTTCACCAGCGGGCGATCGCGGAAATCACAAAGTCGTTGGGCGTCGCGAGGTCTTTCTTTTTTCGACCCTCGTCGGGAATTATCAAAATTCCGAGGGACCGCGACATTTTCATTTCCATTTCACTCGGCTGGAAGGCAAAATGAGGGAGGGCAAAAGTATTTTTTGCTGCCGGTGGCTCGAAAGTTCTCCCAGGAGGGTCGAACGATGCACCTCTGAATTCTAGGTAGCAAAAAGGGGTGCGGAGTTTCAAAGACCAATGGCAAATGGTATCTCACCACGCACCTCCATTTCGCGATATCGTTCGGCGAGTTCCCTCGAGTTCCGCCGTTTCATCCCTCTTCTTTCGCTTCTTCTCCCTCTTTCCGAGCGATCCTCCGAAGCACGAACGACCGGGGGTGCTGGTTGGTGCGCCATCGGAACTAATCGCCCGAGTCTCGAAACTCGGTTAAATGGAATTTCTGATCAATTTTTGATTGCCGCAAAAATCGCAATCGGAGTATCATTCCACCCTTACGAAATTGCACGTAAAACGTTCACCACCGTTCCGTATGGACTAATCAATCAGAGGCCACGCTGTTTCGTGGCGAAATCGTAGAAATCCTTCCGCCTCTCGAAAATATTCACTTTCCAATCGTCGAGTCACTTTTTTCTTCTTTCTTTTAACCCTTTCGCGATGAAAAAAGGCTCTTTGTCCGTGTACAGCAGTAGGTGTATCGTTGAGTGAGTTTAATGGCGCATGTAACACGCGAGGATCAATCATCGAAAAAAACAATTGTTTCCAACGCATTAGTCACCCTCAAAATCTCCTCGGGCTCTCGAGTGTGCTTTTTCGAACGACTTTGCCCAACAATGAGGGCCCTTCAATTCACCACCATATATTCCGTACCCGCTGGCTTCTCGTTACGATCTCATCCCTCAACCCCCACCCCTCTCAGCACTCTCCACGTTTCAAGGGTTGCAAAAAATCTTACCGAGAGATAGGGGTGCACTGTCGTCCATCCGACACACTCATCGTCGTCCGTATTTTCACCTGCAACACACTTGCAAAATTACGTAAAAATCGTCAACTTTCTCCACACAACAAAAGTATTGATCACGACTTTAGCGCGGAATACTCGAGGGGATAAAACGTATCAAAAAATCTAGACAACACGATTTGTTTCGTTAAACATTAATAAATAAATTAATTTCGTCAATAATTCAACGTAAATTAAATCTGCACGATTCGCCATTTTTTAAATAAAACGATAAAGAGTATTATAATAATAATACTCTTTTTTTATCGTGTTTTTTCTTTTTTTTTTTATTTTTTTTATTTTTTTATTTTTTATTTTTTTTATATTTTTTATTCTTTATCGTGCATATCGTCGGGGAAATAATGACGTTTTTTGTTTTACGTACGGTTCGCGAGACGTCCGGGAAATATTTCCGAATGGAGAAGTCGATTGAAAAAGAGGAAAAAAAAATGGAGGAGTCAGTGGAGGGTTGTAGTTTCATGGTTGATTTTCGTACAAAATGGCCATTGAAACGTGACTGTACATCGGAGTCGGGGAGATATGGATCGCGACGAGAAACGGTCGGCCTTGCCACCAACAGGAAAAGGGACAGCGAGAATACGATAAAGAGGGCTGTGTGTGTGTGTGTGTGTGAGTCTCCTGTACGTAGATTTGTGTACATATGTATATATACATATATACAAATATATATATATATATATATATATATATATGTGTGTGTGTGTGATGTATAAATCGTGACACCGGAGGGTGAATAGGCGAAAAGCGCACCCTCGGAGGACGGGGTTTGTGTCGTCATGGCAACAACGATCCCTCAGTAGCCCGAAACCTCCTACACAACCCTTCGATCAACCCTCGTGCACATGCATGCGCACACATAATCCTCTTGACTCGATAATTCGTCAAAAATACTCCCATAAATCGTTGCTGATTCATTTTCCTTTCGAATCGAATGAAAATTAAACATCGGCGCAAAGACGAAAGATACCTCAAAAAATAGGTCGCTTATTTCCCTCAATTTCCTTTACGAATTATCACAAATTTATTTTTAATTTAATTCTCAATAAAGGAAAACAAACCAATTAAACCACACACGCGAGGAAATCGATGCTGAATAATTTATTTTCCAGCTAAAAATTCAGAAAAACCAAGTCGTTGTTTTTCGTCAATTTTTTTTAAGAATAATCACAAAATTCTTGGTTGATTTCTTTTTTTTCAAGTCCGCAAAGTTGAAGAGCATCTTCCGTTTATTTTTCTCCCATTTTCCATCTACAATAATCTCGAATTTCATCGATTGATTGCTTCTTTCGAGCGGAATAAATCGATAAAAAAAATATCCCGACGATTGTTTCCGTGATAAGAATAACGATTTCGAGACTTTTATTATTATTTCGTCCGGAGGATCTTTCAGCGGTGATGAAACTCGTTTCGCTTCGCGGTACCCATTTTATATAAAACCATATCGTTTGTGTGCGTGTGTTATTAATCCCCCTCCCTCTTCATCCCTCCGACTTGGCCAGTTTTGTTTTATTGTTTTTATTTTATTTCGAAAAAAAACAAGACGTCTTTCCACGTTCTGTATATCGATGTAGATCGTCGTGGATTGTTATTATGCACTCGCGAGGATATCCAGAGATGACGCGGGATGCTGTGTGTGTGTGTGCTCTTGAATATTTCTATATATAGATAAAACTCGCCGTTCTACCGCCCGTAGACGAGACGAGGGATGGGATGGGGTGCAAGTGTGTGGCGAATTCAACGCACGATGGTCGTCGTCGTCGTCAGAGCCTTGGGGCTGATTTCGCGATCCAACGAGGACGATACGCCGCTTGCGAGAGGAAAAAAAGAGGAAAAAACGAACAAATTTTAATCCCCTTTTTTCCCTGCAAGTATGTTGCACAGCCTCGAGGAGGAAAATATGATGTTTTTGGTATAATAATAATGTGCGAAAATGATTTTTAATCCGCGTTTTTAATCCTTCTGATGAAAAGTTGTTTAGGTGCGGAGGTTGATCCTTCTTCGAAAAAATATTGCATGATTGGTGTCGTTTTATCCGTCCCCTGATTGGTGGGTGAAAAAAGAATGAATTTCGAGACGAAATTCCGTTTGCTCTCTGATGCGCGCGGGTGTTTTGTTTATGTTTGAATTTGACAGTTTTTTTGCGATTTCTTACTGAAATTTCGAGTTTTCGCGGAAAACTCGATGAGTTTTGTAATCTGCGGAAAATTTGCGATGAAACACGCTGGTGAACTGTCGAAAATTCGAAAAATAAATTTTTCGTCATTTTTTGCCACTTTCCCAGAATCGTTGAAAAGCCAAGATTTCAAGTGGTCGTAACTACGTTTTGAATCATGCTATATGAATTTATTAGGGGTGTTTTGAGACGCCCGCGAGTAGACTTAAAAAATGGTGAAAGTTAAATGCCGATAGCTCAATTGCGTCACCCTCAAAATCGATGTTGAAAATTCGCGAAAAAAACGCAAAGGGGTATGTATGGGAAAATTCGCGAAAAACGATGGTCCTGCTTTAAAAATCTGCCAAAAATCGAAAAATAAAGATACCCCGATGAACCAAACGGCATATTGAAGCTTTAACAATTGCCCGGAGAATGAGCACAAGTTGGCGTGGTTACCTCACTCAGAAAAAAAATGGCGAGTATTTTAGTGATTTAAACGAATTTGGCAGAAAATGGCTAAAAAATTTGGGTCCTTAAAATCCACTTCACAGATATTTAATCGAAAACTCATCAATTCAATGCGGAATTAAAAAAAAAACCAACAATCCAATTAAACAATTATCATTTTTCTTTCAATTTTCTCATTGAAATTCCATCTCCGAGAAATTCATAATTTGTCCCTTAAAATTAAGGCGCTGCAGCGCAATCCTGCAATCACGAGTATCACAATATTCTGTAAAAAAATTAGGAACGACGCGATAGAAAAATTGGCAAATTTCGTAATATTGGCTGGGAAAATATTTCTCCGAACGTAAGATGAACAAAAATCGTCGGGCTTCGTACGAATTTAATCGACACTCAATTAAATTATAAAGTGTATGTATCTTTTCCGGCGTATGTTTTATTGCGTTTTAAAATTGTGTCCGCCTTCGCAGCGCTCGAAAAAGTGGAAATGAGAGGCGTCAAATACGAAATTGTCAAGCCGTCGTCTATCGTCTGTGACTCTTGATGAAACATTTTTTATATGCGTATACGTACATCAGCATATTATTTATCATAAATTTATTTATGTATCAACGCTCCGAGGAGGATCAGAATGGGCTTTCGTCTCCGTCGTGTGGCCCCCTTCCGCCATTGTTATAACTCATCTCGAGTCCCTCGACGACGATCATTATCATAATATTGCTCGGTCCTGTGGTGATGCCTCGGTCGATTTAGCATTCAAAACGATCTTGTACGAAAGATCGAGAGCGTTCCCCAAATGATCGCAGCCTCTTGGCATTCTCTTCTTAAATATCTCTATACACATGTATGTATATAGCGATATCATAACGTTACCGGCCATCTCGCGTTCATTATACACACTAATTCTAGGTTTAGACGAACGACTAAGTGTATATATAAAATTATAATAAGACGCGACCGACCGAGATCGAATTAGGCGAGTTGACCAAAGTATCTTTTGCTGAAAAACGAAAAAAAAAAAAAAAAACGAAATATCGACGGAGGGTGAATCCCCGCGGACGTCCCTACGGAATTTCGAACGTGTCATCTTTCGCTCTTCGTCTTTACAACAATAACAAAGTAGACTTTGATGTTTTTCAAATTCGATAAGATTTTTTTTTCAATTTTAGAGAATATTTGAGGCAGTTTTATTGGTCCTCCTTGATGAGTGTTTATCGAAATTTGAGAAATAACAAAGAAATTATTAATTCGTCACATTTTCGAAAAATGGTTTTTTTTTCGGAAATGTGCGCGCTTTCCTCATCCCTTGCCGTTCGTCGTGTGATTCTCGGGGAGAGACAAGTGCGGCCATTAGCAAACGAATTGACTGTACACGCGTTTTATGTACGTATGACATTGTTCTCGAACACGAGTGCTTTAGAAGCTCCTGCGATGTTGCACACCGCAGAAACCGCAAAGCGGAGAACGCGCACCCCAGCACAGACTCTCGGAGCCCTCCGGATCAACCCTCATCCCCGAGTGTTTTACCTCCTCTGCGTGCAGCACACATATCGATCTCCGGACTATCCCAGGGAGAGTCTCTCAAAAACCTAACCATCTTTTCTTTATCCATCATCTTTGGCGAATAAAAGTTGCCAAAACCATTGGCTGATAATTATTTTTCTGTTATTTTATATCTGTATGTTATCATATAACTAAATAATCCCACGTTATTTTGTCGTTTATGTTAATTTTACATGAAATGCATCTCGATATGCAGATGCCTCTGGACCAACTATCCCCGCAGATTTCATTTAAAATACAGAATATTTTTCGATGCACAAGTGATCGCCCTCCGGATCAACCCTCATCCCCGAGTGTTTTACCTCCTCCGCGTGCAGCACACATGTCGATCTCGGGACTATCCCAGGGAGAGTTTCTCAAAAACCTAACCATCTTTTCCTTATCCATCATTTTTGACGAATAAAAGTTGCCAAAATCATTGGCTGATAATTATTTTTCTGTTATTTTATATCTGTATGTTATTATATAACTAAATAATCCCACGTTATTTTGTCGTTTATGTTAATTTTACATGAAATGCATCTCGATATGCAGATGCCTCTGGACCAACCCTCCTCGCAGATTGCGTCTAAAGTACGGAATATTTTTCGATGCACAAGTGATCGGCGCTTCTTTCTCGCTGTTTTTGTCGAATGAAATATCAACGCGAATGAGCGAGAACCGAGCGACAAATTCGCGCATCGAAAAAGAAGGAACAAAAACAAGATTAAACGCGGAATAAAATAAAATGACAATTTGATTGATGGGACGTGAAAATGAGACAATCGCCTTCGCGGTTTCCTGTGAGCGCCACTTGTTTTTTTTCTCCCGCGAAGTTTGAAAAAAAGAAATAAACGAACGAGCGGTCTTTCTCGCGTATTTACGGGTAATCATCGCCGGGCTTCCTCGCTGGCGTAAAAAATGCCGAGGATTCGCGAAGATGTACGAGATACAAATGTGTATAACCTATCGTTTCGCGAAACGGACGATTCTCCGGCCAACTTCAGATTAATGCGTTTTTAATAGTGACACTCGGATGTTTACTGTACATATATATTTACACACGTAAATACGTGTGTATAAACCTACAATGTAATTACGATTCATGGTCCGTTGATTTCCGTTTGACTCTAGTGTCATTTTAAAACGGACGTCGAAGAATCTTTTCTTCCTCCCTTTTTTCTCGACGAATTTTCGAAAATTTGACATTCGCGTGTGGGTTGTATTGTTTTTTTTCATCAAAAAACCTGAAATTTACGAAAAAAAAACGAAACTCGCGGTTTATGAGAAAGTCCGCCATTTTGTGGTGCAATTTTTCGTGCGTGCGCGCGCATGCGCACCGAAAAATACGCTGGGTCCGTTTGACTCTAGTGTAATTTTTTTAAAACGGACGTCGAAGAGTCTTTTCTTCCTCCTTTTCTTTCTCCACGAGTTTTCGAAAATTTGACATTCGTGTGTGGCTTGTATTGTTTTTTTTTCATCAAAAAACATCAAAGAAAGTCCGCCATTTTGTGATGCAATTTTCCGTGCTCTAGTGTAATTTTTTAAAACGGACGTTGAAGAGTCTTTTCTTCCTCCCTTTTTTGCTCGACGAGTTTTCGAAAATTTGACAATCGCGTGTGGGTTGTATTGTTGTTTTTCATAAAAAAACATGAAGTTTACGGAAAAAAAACGAAACTCGTGGGTCATGAGAAAGTCCGCCATTTTGTGGTGCAATTTTTCGTGCGTGCGCGCGCATGCGCACCGAAAAATACGGTGGGTCGTTTTAACCGACGGTGCGCACACCCTTGCCGCGTGCTCGCGTCGCTCGGAGCACTCTTTTTTTCCTCCCCCTTGTTTCTCAGGAACGTACATACACGTCCGTCGCATTGTTGTTAAATTTGCGGCGTTTGTTTTTTAATTCACCGAAGATGCCGGGCGAGACTCGCGAGACGAGCCCTCTCCCGTGTGACGTTAATCATTGTTATTACAAAAGGCACGGGGTGGCCATTATTGCACACATGTTTTTTTTTAAAAAGCGTCTTCTCGGGCGGAAGAGAGGCGGAGGAGAGAAGAAATGAGAAACAAAAGAGACGACCGAGCGTCTGAATATCCCTTTTTCTCTCTCATCCCCATGGGCCCTCTTCGATATTAATAATTTTTGGGTGGTTGGCTCGAATTACGATTTTTTGTTTTTCGCCTTCTCCGCCGCCATCGATGCGAGATCGAACGCGAACCGCGCCACTGCCCGAATGTGATCTCGCCGCTGCTCGATCGAACGAGAAAAAAAAAAAAATATCGCGTCTAATGTATAATTCGCCTTGATACTATTCTTGCGATACGAGGGAGGAAAGCGGGTGGGGAAAAAAGATCGTGGATTTAATTTGCGAAGTAACGACGAAGGAATATCGTATTGGAAAAGAAAAAAAAGAAAATGGCGGCGGTGATACAAACACCCTTGAAATCCGCGCTATTTTGTAACGTCATTCGTTTCCAACGGATCCGATGAAATATATCGTGTCGTTGATTTTCGGCGCTTCGGCCATTTCGCCTGCAGCCTCTCTCTCTCTTTTTTGTTTTTTCTCTCAGACGCAGGATTCTCACGGGCAAAAAGCAAGATGCGCGCATTTGGCTGATCGAAATCTGTAAAAAATTAAGGCCGTAAGCGCGGGCCGTAATTTTTCGGCATTTTCTATGAGAAAAGCAAAAAGCGATCAGAGCACGGTTTTCTGGGGTTTATTTTTTTATTTATCGTTGTTTATTTTTGGCGTCACGATCTAGCGTTTTTTTGAGACGCGACGAAGGTGGGAACTACCCCTTATCCTACTTTCTTTCCTATCGCACTTGCAATGTTTGTATAAAAATATAAATGTACGCGTATGTTCGTTTTGTTATTAATATTTTTTCATGTATATTTTTTTTTCATCAAATCGACTTTGGGTATTCATCGAGAGGCTTGTAAATCGTAAGAAGAGTATGTGAAGCGCGATAAAATGTAAAAATGTAACGCCAATTAGGCAAATCGATGTTTTGCAAATTACTTTTAATGTGACGTGTATTACGACTAATGTAATAATGAATATGATACGAATCGCGAAAAAAAGAGCACTGACACACTTTTTAACGAGCTAATCAATCGCCGCACCAGGCTGTATTATAATACATGGGTAATGTTATATATTTGCGTATATATAATATTATAAATTCTCGAGGACGACGCGAGGAGTCCGGCGATCCGTCGACCAGAAAATTGCCACTCGCTTTTGCCCTTTCTTCCTCTTCCTCCTCCTCCTCCTTTTGACTCCTCTGCTTCAGCAGCCAGCTGACGCTCGAGATTGAATTACATCTTTGCCGAGCCACGTGGCTCTCTCGTTAACCCCTGAATTTGTTCATCTCAAGGTCACGTCTCGAAATCTCCTCGAAAAGCTCGGATGTTTCGTCTTCTTCGTTTTCGTTGAATTTTCTTATCTCAAGGTCACGCCTGGAAATCCCGTCCAAAAGATCGGGTGGTTATTTCCCCCTTAAATCGGTAATTTCCACGACAAAATCCTTCCCACTTACATCCCGGCGAGCGTAGTTTTTGCATTTTTCGCCGAAAAAAATGCCACCAAAATTCGTTGACTTCCCTGCCTGCCGCAGCATCCCGAGTGGTCCCCTCATTGTCGGCCATGAAACCACCAGGCTCGATAGACCCTCGCGCGATCGGCTCTGACCCTTCGTCGTATTTCAAACGAGAAATAGCTGCGGTCGCCCCCGCGGATACCAAAAATAAGCCCTCCGCGCGGAGAAACGGGTGGCTCTTTGCGGTCCATTACCGACGAAGCGAGGAGGAGATTCTCCGCGGATGCTGGAGAAATGGTGGCCGAAAACGTGTTCCTTCGGCCGAGCACCCAACTTTTCTTAATTTTTTCCCTCTTTCACCCCTTGACGCTCCCTCGATCCGTCCATCGCATATTCTTTCCGCAAAATCGATGAATTTTTCAAGATCACGGCAGGAGAAAGAAGAAGAAGAAGAAGAAAAAGAAGAAGAGAAGAGCGCAGAGAGGGAAAAGAGCGTCGAGGCGGTTTTCGTATACGAGGCAGGCGTATATCCGGCTAACCAATAGGCGAGTCGCTTGAAATCATTCCGCGGGATCTCCGGAGCTACTCGCGACTTCTCCTCGTGCACCCCCCTGCCCCACCCCGCGCCCACCTACCCCCCTCTTCCCTTCGGCGTTCTCTCCACGGGGGTTACCCCAATTCCCCACTCCTTTGAGGCTCTCTCCGACTCTTTTTATCGGAGGTTAGTCGAGGTGAGCCGAGGTTATACATTCGCACTGCGTGTGCAATCTCTTCGCTCTTCCTCTTGCCATCGTTCCTTCCTTTTTTCCTCGTTAACGCTCGCGTTACGTCTCTCTTCCTCTCCCTCTCTCTCTCTCTCTCTCTTTTGCCTCGATCCTCCCGGAGCGAAAGAGCATGCACACGAGAGGAAAGGTGGAGCTCTTCGATCCTCGCTTTAGCCTCCTTGCTGTACACGGCACTCGACTTGTTCACTTTTTTTTTTCATGCTTTTTCATTCCTTTTTTCATTCTTTTATTCTCCTCCCCATGCATCTTTTTCTTCGACGTTCACTCACGTGTACGGCCATTTTTCAGTGTGTTTGTGTGCGTGTGTGTGTGTGTTTACGACCTACCTTTGTGCGCAGTTCGCCATTGGTCGCCATCTTGGATTTCTCGTCTCCCATCCAATTTCCAATGGGTGTAAGAAGGGGGGTCAAGTTGCCGAGGTTAGGACGCGCTTCCGGAGAACATTTTCGGGCCTGATATTCACTGTTTTTCGGATAGTTTTCAAAAAATCCGTTTTTTTTTTAAATCTCCTCGCGGAGGGTGAAATTCCTTCGTCCGACCAGCCCGTCGTGTTTTTTTATGGAGGAGAATCTCGTAAAGGGCTTTTTGAAAAAAATTTGCCGCGGGGCCGAATAAAAATAGGGGGTTGGCCATCTGAGAATGTTCACCCTGTTCGTACGTGCATAAACGTATCGTTACTATTTTTTACAATATTTTTATTCCTTTCCTAAGCCCTTTTCGAGTTTTTCTCGATTCCGGCACGAGCGTTCCGCATTTATATCGACAATTTTTTTTATCAATTCGCGGACGCGAACAACCCATTCCCGCGCATACGAAAGTCGCGCGATCTTTCCTGGAAAAACGACGCGAGATCGCGCTTTCTCTCCTACCACTCGCATTTACGATCGCTCCAAGGTTTTTCCTCATTTTATTCGTTTTTACTCGTGTCTTTATCGTACGTGTGCGTATACCCGCATTGGCACAAATCTCAGCGGCAAAGCGGTCGTTTCTGCTCCTCTCGCACATCTCGGTCTCGTCCTGCTGGTACAAGAGTTAGTAAAATGGCGAAAAAAAAAGTCTCTTCCAACGCGGAAATACGGCGCGTGGTCCATTTTCTTCTCTTTATGGCCGCGGTCTCTGTTCTCCGGCGATTTATGACCGTGGAAAATCTCTCCGAATCTCGAAAAATGTGAGAAGCCCGAGTGAGGCGCACCCGGAAAGACAGCACTTTTTATCGCATCGTATAAAATCCTTTGTTTGATATACAAACAAAAATGGCGACTAGAATGATAATTCCAGAAGGTAGCGACTGCGAAGAAAAAGTTTTACATTTGTTTACGCTGCAGGGAATACTTTATAGATTTAACGAAATTCGTCGATGTTGGCGGAATAAATCGCGTTTGCGGAAAGACACTTTCGCACGATGGGATCGTCCCGTTATTCCTCATCGATGCCTGCAGTCTCTTCGATTGAGTAATCGAGTCATTAAAGTCATCATCACCCGTATGTCAGGTGGTCAGACGCGCGGAGCAAAAGCATTGCCCACTTAAAACATGACTCTGCAAGTTGCCGCGTCGGATAATCGATGTTTTTGATGTTATGGATGTTTTTACGTATGTTTATCCGACGAGGTCGTCGTACACGTCGGTAAAAACAATTTTCGAGCGAAACACCGAAATTGACGTTTTTCGGTCCATCGTGCATATCGCCACGAGGTTTAAACTCGACAGACTGCTAATATCATTCCGACAGACTGTAATGTACGCAATCGCACTCGTATTTGGAATTATACGGCCCGTCGTCGTTTTTGGTACCGTAGATTCTCAGAGCACTAACTACGGTCACCAACTTTTTCTCCTCGACTTTCACTGTTATCTTCTCTTGAACAAAGAGCCATTTATAAACTGATCGGCCACGCGTTTTGCGTACAAAAAACAAAGAATAGCATCAAATTGCGCGTTGCGAGCAGACGTCGAACGAATAAATGCAGCCGTCCCGTCCAGTGCGGTAAATTCTCAGAGCACTGCTTTTTTTTTCAATCAACTACGGTCGCTCTGTTTTTCGTCAAAGCACACACGATTTTCTTTGCGAAAGGACACGCATACTTGAGTACACGCGCATTTGCATTTGTTTATATTTTATAAATAACGAAAAATGGTGCCGTTTGGTGTCGTAAATTCTCAAAGCGCGCTGTTCTTTGTCTTCAACCGTACGGTCACTTTTTTATCGACTTTTGTGTACGATTGTCTTCAGCGAGTAAAGAGCAATTGCCCGTTGATTACGCAGACATATAAGGATGTATGTAGAATGGTAAACACTTTGGAATTACGCAAATGTCCCGCCCCGAACGAGAGATTCTCAGAGCAACGTCTTTCATCACTGAATATACGGTCCGTGTTCTTCCTTACCGACATTTACCGACGTTCTCGTCGGTAAGGACGATTCTCTTCGGCGAGTGAGAGCCGTCGCTCGGCTCATCATCGATAAATGTACGATGCGTCCGGATTCGGCGGTATTCAACAAAGTTTTCTTTATTGAGCAAAGTTTCGCAGTCAAGTACGTGGAAACAAAACGTCGTCTCTTTCCACACCGCACTAACTACACCCACTTTTATTTTCGCCAACGTTCACACGCTTTTGCTTTTCGTTATCGAAAGAAGAGACGGTCGATCGATGAAAATACGATAAACGAGAGTGTATACACCGCGGAGAGAGGTGCTCGGGCTCGAAAATAATGGCTGCGGTGACGAAAATTCGCTAAAGACAATGTTCACGCGTCTAATGGTAGGCTCGGGGCGCGCTCTCGCGTCGAGTTCCAGGTACTAAAGTCTCGTTTTTTATTAGCCGCAACGATCCACGTGATATTGGACAGCTCCGGTGACCATCATCACGTGACCGTGTCTCAACAGGGGAGCGATAGAGAGGGCAAGAGGGGGTAGCGAAATAACTTTGGCACCATTTTCGGGGTGATACTTTTTGGCACGGAAACTCATCGCTGATCGTCGCAACTTTTCGTCCTCTTTTTTTCGTCGTCTCGTTCTCGGTTTTCGCGACTTTGTTTGAGCAAAGCAACGCGCCAGAAATAAGTCAAAGGGATGTAAAAAAAATGAGGAGAGAAGCTTTTTTTTTCCATGTTTTCTCTCCCTCTCTCCGTCTCTCTTGTTTCATCGTTCCGATACGAGAGCGGTTAGTTAGTCCCAGGGTGGTTATACGATGCTCATAATTGCGGTTTATTGTCTCGATAAATATATACGACAAGCGCGAGATGAGCACGACCCGTGTTATACGCACACGGCTTCGACCGGAGCCGCGACTCGGCCAACGCACACTTTTTACCCCACGATTTTTAATCAAAGCCGATGAGCCCTTTATTGCGTTTATTTCAGCCACTCTCTCGACTCACGGGCTTCCTTCGACCGGGGGACATCCTCCCACCGCGCGTATCCGTCGCAAATTTCTCGAGGCGGACGCTCGTCCTTTTAACGAGCTTCACCGTGATTGAAAAGCGAGAAAAAAATACGGGAGCATCGCGTTTCCCTGAAAAACGTTACGAAGATCGCGGAAATGCAGCGGGGGAAGGCAAAAATTCGCGAAAAAAAAGGCAGTCGCTCGGAGACGGAAAAAAACGATGCGGAAGCTGTGAGCAATTTATCTCGTCGCCGCGCGTCATCTTTCGTCTCGTTCGTCGTTTGTATGCCAAAGATTTTAGCGGTAATTTTGTATCGACTCTTCGATCTCGATAATTACCGACATTGTCGATCGGTACGGCATACATCGAGGAAAAAAAAACGTGGAAAATAATACACGAATAATCGTAGAGGGAAATAAAAAAAAAGTCAGGAAAGAAACGAGTACCACACGCGGTTGAGAGACGGATTTTTCTCAAACGGCGATGGAAGAGGAGGGAAAAGGCAAAAAATTCCTCGTTCTCGCGGGAGTCTCAATTTTCTTGACGAAGCATGCGCATTACATATAAATTCCACTTATATACGTCGAGAAAAAGCGAGAGAAATATGTGTGTATATATATATAACGCCCGTAGAACATAACTATATTTTATTACACTCGTAATTTCCATGCATGCGCCTGTATTTGTGCCGAGTGCTTATTTTCATGTTTTTTTATGTTTTTTTCATTTTTTTTTCTTTTTTTCCGACTGAAACTCTCGGACTTTTCTTCGCTTTTATAGGCTCGCATTTTGCATATGTATACATATAAATATCCGTTTGGCAGTGAAAAAGAATCGCGGAGAGGCATGCCGGGATAATTTGGCCAATTTCGACTAATTAGAGAAAGAATTTAGCGGGCAACAGCCGCAGAGTGAATCAGAGCGAAAACTTTTATGTCTATGAAATTGAACTCGCGCGCGGTAACATTCACCCCGAGTGGCAACGCCGAATGCGCGAGTGCGAGTCCGAGTTTGCGCGTGTTTCGCGCATGCTCAGGGACTCTCGAGAGCAGCTGAGAGTGCCAAGGAGTGAACGGCACGGTTTACGGTTTTCAGTTTTGAAAAATTGTCGAAATGTTGCGTCTTATCGTATGGCGGTGAGCGCGGATGAAAGTCTGTGAGTGCCGAAAGGTAATCGGCGAGAGTGAAAGAGGAACGAAGGAAATCGACGAAAAATTTTTGGGGTGAAGGCAATTTTGAGTTTTCAGCTTTGAAAAACTTTGCAAAATACCGCCTTTTGTACGCGGATAAAACATCGGCAAGAGTGATGCGAGTTTTGTGAGAACTCTCAGCTGCAGTGAGTGCCGAAACGTAATCGGCGAGTACGAAAGAGGAATTTTGAGTTTTCCGCTTTGAAAAACTTTGCAGACACTTTGCAGGCTGCGGGAAGGTCAAAATTTGGAATTTTTAATTTTGAAAGTGCTTCAATGAGCACTCAACTCTATCTTCTCATCTTGCTCGTCTCCACTCGAGCCACTCAGTATGATACACAAAATTTTTTGTAATTTCATGAAAATTAAAAAAGGAGACCCTCGAGACGATTATTTTTCATTTATCCTTAATCGCCGATCGGTTTTCGAGCCTGTCGACGAGTTATCGCTCTGCTGACCTGGAAAAAAGTATGGGGAGAAGATCGGAAACTAGTTTGGCTCGTTTTTTTTTGCCTCTTCCTGAAACATGTATTATCGAGTGATAAAGAGCGCCCGGTTGATAATATTGGCTCGTTTGTCACGTTCAGCTCGTAGGCCGTCCCGCACGACAGATGTCCTCGATATTCGCACCGTCGTCGTCGCCGTCATCGTCGTCGGCCCGCAGAAGCGGTGGGCCAAGGGGGAAAACCTGGAAAACTAGCTCGCACTCTTACAAAGTTCTACTTCGATATGACTCATGGCGATAAAAAAAAGGAAGCAGTCGCGAAAATGGGAGAAAAAGAGGAAAAAGAACGAGCGCGTTACGTGAGCCGAGAACGAGAGGGCGAGCCTGGGGCTCATTTTCACGATTAGGGAAAGTAGCCCCGACGCCTTGGCTATCGTTTATACGCGATAAGACGTAAATGCCAAGAACTCGCCGTAAACGAGCGACGTACGTGCGTGCTCGTATGGAATTTTTTTTTTTTTTTTTCATTCTCATTATTACGGGAAGAAAAATGAGAAAATTATCAGCCTGTCGATGAGGACCATTAATAAAAGACTCTCGTGAGTTTTGGCGCTCGAAAAATTCATCGATGAGGATCGATCTTCGGTGCCCAACGTCTCTCCCACGATGTTGCAATTTTTAATCCACCGTACGACTCGTCGCATTAGCGAAAATTTTCCATCTTCCGGTTCGGTATTTTTCTACCGTGGAAATATTTTATTTGTTTCGTTTTTTCCCACCAAATCGATCGACGGTCACTCTGATCAACAAGAATACGAAAAAGTTATTAAAAAAATCGTTGGAAACGAGAAAATTCGTTCGGAGGAACGTTTTTTCTCTCGATATTGACGCAATTTTTCTGAAAATCTCTTGACATTTTTTTTTCAAACTTTGCTCCAGTCGGAAATTCGTCACAACCATCGACGAACTTTTTTGTACGAAGAATAGTTGAAAGCATCGTAAATTTATTGACGATCCAGTCGCGTTCGAATTTCCAGATTTTTTTTTCCCGTTTAGCGATAATATTTGAAAATCGTTGATATTCGCTGTTATTTTGGTTGGATTTTTTGAAAGATTTTTACAGCATCGCCGAGTAGGCAAAGATTTAATTTTATTTCGATTTCGTCGAGACCGCGAGCATGCCATGAATCTTTGAAAATTACGTACGTGGACGTTTTAATTTTTATTTCGCCACAGCGGGACATTGAACCGCGACGATTATCCATTTTTTATTTCATCATTGTCATCATCATCATCATTGTTATTTCGTGGAGTGTATCTCGTTTGTTTCCACACCGAAAAATAGTCCGTCTCTCTCTCTTTTTCATCAATGATATTATTTCGAGGAGGCGCAGATGCGGCTTGAAAAAAAAAATGAAAAAAAATCCGGGATCGAATTCTAATCGACTTCTTCGAACCTTGTGCTTTTTTTTTATTTACAGGAAAAAAAAATATCGAAGGACCCTAAAATTATGTCCAGACTCGTTTTCCCGTAATGATAGTGTCGCGAGGGAAGTAGACGATGCTGGATGAGAAAGTGAAACACTCGAGTGCCCTCTCGGTCGTCGGTAAAACACGAGCTCGTTCATTGAGAATCGAAGATCAAAGGGGGAGCAATACTTTTTTTCCCTTCTTTTTTAATATTCACCTTTTTTTGTTCCTCGAGAATCGTCGGTCGTCCCGTGCGAGAGAGTCGAATAAAATTTAAAAAAAACCCCGCCTGAAATCCGGTACATTCGCGATTAGAAAAAAAAACAAAAATTCACTGAAAAATCATCCTTTTTTATGGTTTTTGCGGTTGAAAAACCGCCAGCAAAAACGGACGTTGATGGCCTTTTTTCACACTCGAACGAAACACGCAACGAAGAAGCTAAAAGCAAAACGGTCAGTTTAGAAAAAGAAGGGAATTTTCTATTTTTTTTTTTTCAAAATAATTCGCAGTTGCGATTCAGCGGTCACCGTCGACGCTCGGTCGAGGATCAAAAGTCGTTTATTGAATTTTTGCCGATTTTCATGAAATACATCATGAAGACGTTTGGGATGACAAAAAAAATATAGTTTTTCAGTTTTGGAAATGAGAGGGAGTTTTCAGCGATCAGAGAGAGTCTCTCTTTGATCGCTGAAAATAGGAAAGCGAGCGAGGATGCGAGAAGAGAGAGAGACGGAGGCTCGATCGGCCGAAAAAGAGTCGAGCTTTCCATGAATGCAGTCCGATGAACGGAGGACCGTGAGGATCGCGGCGGCAGTCCGTTTGATATAGTTTTTACGATATATTCTTCTGCTCTCGATGCTCGTGTGTGCGTATATTCTTCTCGGGCGATGTTGGTGAACTCTCCGAATGGCAGCAAGACGATGGGAGAAAAATACCGCGCGTATACGTTCCGTTGCAGCATCCTCCCGCGGCCCCGCGAGCATTCGTCGTTTCCGCTCTTTATTCGCGCTTCGAGAGGGCACATTAATTGGCCACCGCGAGCCACGAGAGCGATAAATCGATACGACGATCATTCGATTTTTCATCGATCGCTGCATCTCCGCTCTGCTGTATTTTGATTTTTTTTTTCATTCCGAAAAACCGTAATTTGTCCGGGAAAATGTCGTTTCTCCCTCGGAGAGAAATTTTTTTCAGCGATTTCATCGAAGTTTTTTCTCTTCAGCGGCCAATCACTGTGTTCTTTTCCAGGCGAGGCGCTGGTTTTCTTTTATTCGAACGTCAAACACCCGCAGGATGGTGGGAAAAATATTTGGACGACGCGATCCGATTTATTCGGGATGGAATTTTTTGTTCGTTTTGGAAAATCGTAACGATGTTCAAAAAAATTGAGAAAAATTGAAATATGACTCAGGGACGATTTTCGTTCGGAAATTCATTCGCTGCGTTCTTTTTTCCGGCGGCCAATCACTGTGATTCACTTTTCGCTCGTTTGTTATCAACGCGACGTTATTCTCATATTTTTGACATTTCACCGAGTCCGAGTTTGTCCGCAAAAATTCGATTATTCAATCTCGAAAAGATCGAATAAAAGTTCGTTTATCAAAAAGAAACTCAATCGTAAGAATTTTTCCAATCAAATTGGAGTACTTTCTCAGCGAATTCCCCACGCTCCAAAGATGGTGGGAAAAATGTTTCGAACGAAACGAGAATTTGACCATTTTTCCTCTGCTCTGCGAGAAAAAGCACAATCGCGAGGTTTTTTTTTTCTCGCGTTACAGTATTATGTTTTTTACAGAATTTTCAACAAGCTTGGATCTTACGAATTTCTTCATAAACGCTTTTTGCCAAAAAAAAAATCAGTTATCGTATTCAAAAGGGCGAGATCGCAGAGGGAAATCTTTTTTCCTGTTGAGAAAGAAAAACAATGAGAATAAATGAAAAAATTAATCGTTGGCAGATTTTTTTCTTCGGTGGCCAATAACTGTCACCTCGCCGAGTCTGAAACGCGATAAAACCCCACCGAGGGAATGACTTTCTCTCGATCCTCTGGAAGGACGCTCCGATCGTTCAGGAGAACAGACAATGGCAATTCAGAGCAACCCTACGATCGTTTCCAGTTGACATTCTTCAGCGCGCGTCCTCTGGTATCTTCCTCCGCTGCTGCTGCTGCTGCTGCTGCTGCTGCTGCTGTCTTCGTGTGCGTGTATATGCGAAAATCTCTCGAGGCCGAGGATCGTAAATTTTTCGTCGCTCTTCCAGCAAAACGGTCCATGGGAGCTTCGACATCTCTGTTCGGAGATAAATCTCTCTCACTCTCTCCGAGTTTCAACTTGATTTTCTGCCATTTTTTCTCTGCAAAAACAGCCCATGGATAACATTTTTTGGCAAATCAGAATATCAAAACGTACAAACTTCACCGTTTCGAGCATGAAAATATTTCGCATTTTTCCAGGCTTTTCCAACAGTTCCAACTCGCACGAAATTCAATGCGAATAAAATTTCGAAAATTCACCGAAAAATCCGCAAGTTTTTCTAAAAATTCGAAATGTCCGGCAAACTTGATTTTTTGAAAAACCGACGAATATTTCCATCTTTTCCATTCGATTACTTCCATTCGCGAACGATTGATCGATGAGGGAGATTTTTCGTTAAATTTCGATGAAATTCGCGATGTGCGACTTGACGAGCACCGAGTGCGTATATAAAACCGTTTTTTGAGAGTTTTTTTCGCTATAATCACATCAAATTTTATATATATCACGTTTCACGAAGGACCTCGCCCTTTTTCAAGATTTCTGTGCACGTTGTAGATATATATATAATATCCACACTATATACATATATATACAGTATATACGAGAGACTCGAGAGCTTGGAGCATTGTTGAATAGATGGCGCCAGTTGGTTCTATTGTTACGAGAACCCTTTTACCTGGGATGCACCCTCGGATGCATCCGTTCGAAAGGATCGTCGTAAAAATAAGACGGGAGAAAAGAAAAATAGTCTAATCGCCATAAACGGAGTAAAATCGATCGATAAATCGACAAAATTCATTTTGCATTCAAGCCCCTGTTTTTTTTTCGTTATTCCGTATTTTGACAATATACAGTCATGCATCTACAGTATTTTGCCCCTTGTGGCAATTCAGACCTGCAAGTACGTATTATTCGCGTGCTCAATATCGAGCTCAATGGCCACTCGAACGTGAGGTCTCGTACCAGCAGTTTGTCATAACCACTCTGCGACGTTCGCGTATTTTATGTGCGTGCGCGTTTCTAGAGTGATTTTGCTCTCAATTCACACGTTACAGCAACGTTTGTTATTGATTTATTCAGAATATTCCGTCAGAGTGAGGCTTAACTCGAATGAAAATATGAAAATAATACTCGTACGATGTTTTGATGTTTTCGCTGTTTCGAGCTTTTTGTAATTTTGTCAAAATGGCCTGTTTGCGTGTAGAGTGATTTTGCTCCGAATTTACACGTCGCAGCGACGTCTTTTTCATTAAATCTTTCCAGAATAATTCGCACGAGGCTTTGTATGGAAAAAAGTAATAAAATAATATTGCAAAAGTTGTAGAAAATTTCTTTTCGGCTCTCTCGTCGATGATGAAACTATGAAACGTTCCAAACAGCAACTGTTATTATTACAAATTATTATTACACATTCGTACACGTACTGAAACAAATTCAAAAAATATGTTACCAAAAAAAAGACCTTTCCTTCCCACTTCAGCATCCTGGAGAGTGTAAAATGACTGTACAATGACTCCAAATTGTAAAAAAAATATCATGAAAGCGAGAGAAATAAGAAAATCATGCGGTACGCATATTTTTATCGCGAAAAAATGTGATTACATCGACGCGTGCGGCTGCAATACGAATTTGCGATAAGAGAAGAAGAGAGGAACGCGAATTTGAGTTTTTGGGATGAAATGCTTTGATTTATATTCGGGTATTTTGAAAAATTCAGCACGCGTATCCAATCCCATGGAGCGATTTTACTCCAAATTGTCAAAAAAATATCGCGAAAGCGAGAGAAAAACGAAAATCATGCGGTACGCATATTTTTATCGCGAAAAAATGTGATTACATCGACGCGTGCGGCTGCAATACGAATTTGCGATAAGAGAAGAAGAGAGGAACGCGAATTTGAGTTTTTAGGATGAAATGCTTTGATTTATATTCGAGTATTTTGAAAAATGTCATGTTTTTCCGCCAGGCGGCGATTTTCGACACTGCTGGGCATAAATTTTATTGTTTTATCCGGATTTATCGTGTGTGTACACACAAATACGCTTGAATTTACAGATGTATCAAAGGGAAACGTAGATTGTTACCAAAAAAACGACCTTTTCTTCCCACCTCAGCATCCTGGAGAGTGTAAAATGACTTCCAGGCAGGAATACGACGAGTTGAATGTTTTTTATTTTTAATCAACGAGGTACATCCATTGAGCACGCGTATCCAATCCCATGGAGCGATTTTACTCCAAATTGTAAAAAAAATATCGCGAAAGCGAGAGAAAAACGAAAATCATGCGATACGCATATTTTTATCGCGAAAAAGTGTGATTACATCGACGCGTGCGGCGGCAATACGAATTTGCGATAAGAGAAGAAGAGAGGAACGCGAATTTGAGTTTTTAGGATGAAATGCTTTGATTGATATCCGGGTATTTTGAAAAATGTGATGTTTTTCCGCCAGGCGGCGATTTTCGACACTGCTGGGTATAAATTTTATTGTTTTATCCGGATTTATCGTGTGTGTACACACAAATACGCTTGAATTTACAGATGTATCAAAGGGAAACGTAGATTGTTACCAAAAAAACGACCTTTTCTTCCCACCTCAGCATCCTGGAGAGTGTAAAATGACTTCCAGGCAGGAATACGACGAGTTGAATGTTTTTTATTTTTAATCAACGAGGTACATCCATTCAGCACGCATATCCAATCCCATGGAGCGATTTTACTCCAAATTGTCAAAAAAATATCGTGAAAGCGAGAGAAATAAGAAAATCATGCGGTACGCATATTTTTATCGCGAAAAAGTGTGATTACATCGACGCGTGCGGCGGCAATACGAATTTGCGATAAGAGAAGAAGAGAGGAACGCGAATTTGAGTTTTTAGGATGAAATGCTTTGATTGATATCCGGGTATTTTGAAAAATGTGATGTTTTTCCGCCAGGCGGCGATTTTCGACACTGCTGGGCATAAATTTTATTGTTTTATCCGGATTTATCGTGTGTGTACACACAAATACGCTTGAATTTACAGATGTATCAAAGGGAAACGTAGATTCGTTGGGTACCCACTCCTCGTGTAATACGAAGGGTGAAACAATAAAAGCGACGAACGACAATGAGGATTTAAGTGGCGACCTCAATGATATCAACTGCACGCCGGAATAGAATTCAATTGAATTGAAGAAACGAGGGGAGGCTTGTACTGCTCCACTCTCTCTCTCTCTCTCTCTTACTCTGTTTTTTTTTCTAATTTCAATTCTATCGTGACTGACGTTTCGTGTGTTGCAAGCAACTTCGTCATTGACGTCTGCGAGGAAAAGATTTTTTTTCCTCTCCCTCTTTTTCTTCTGTTTCTTCTTCTACTCCTTCTTCTTCTTCTTCTTCTTCGTTCGACTACGATCATTCGTCGCAACGCGTCACGCGAGTTTGTCGTTGCATGATGAAAAAGATGATAAAAATAATAAGAATGTCTCCTGCCCCAGCTTTTTATAGCCCTTTGAGAAATGGAGAGAATTAAATGCACATTTTTCGAGACAATCTTCCACGAGGCCATTTTCAATTTTTTAAATTCATTTTTCAGACCAAAAACGCGAGCAGGGACTTTCCCATCGATCGTTTTATCACGATTGATTCGCGATTATTCATCAGGCGTCATTTTTTCGTTGCGCAGTGGGAAGCTTCCAAAAGGGGGTGAAAAACGTTGCCCTCTTCGGCTCGCAACGTTTGAGGAAGAGGAAATAAACATTTTCGTAATTCATCAATTTTTGCAATTTTCTTATCCACTGTCTTTTAACTTTGACAAACAGAGCGAGAGAAAAAATTAATTTTCCGAGTGAATAAAAAAAACCTGGCCAAATTATTCGAGAAATTTATTTGACGGATCGTGCGCAATTCATTTAACAATCATCGAGTTGTGTGTCTTTTGTTTTTCTCGTTTGTGATGAATAAAAACGTCGTATACGTCGTACTAAATCCTCTGGTGAACATACGTGTACCGATTTATAAACATATTTTATTTATCTTTTATATCGTATGGAAGTATATTTATACGTGTAATATAGTACATAAGATACCGCAGGATACTTTAATTACATAATTTATAGAGCGGTTGATACACTCTGTAACTACAAATCGGTATAGCATGCTGATAATTTTGCGACCAGGGCAGCAGAGGAGCGAAGGGAGGGCAGGGAGAGACTCGGTGTGTCGATCGCGTCCGATTACCAGCATTATTACGTACATCGTTGCACTTTGTACTTGCGCACGTCCGTACACAGATATACACTCGTGCAAGTGCAATGTATGATCGCATATAGCCATCGTATGATGGTGCACACGCTTTTGTGTGTTTCGTGCGTCGGTGGCTCTTTTGTCGCATTCCGATATCGCGTACACGAGGAAATTGTATACACAAAGCCTGCGTTATTACATATTTTACGATTTATATATACGTGCAACCTGCGTACGACTTTAAATGTCATTTCTGATACGAAAAACACGCGAAATTACACTCGTTTCGCAACGTTGCGAGTTTGCGTTAAAAAACATGCTGGAAGACTCATTAGTTTTGTGATTAATTCGACACAAATCCTCCCTCCTCGTGAGATAAACGTTTGACGACCCGAGAAACACCGTTTCGAACGCGATCCGTCGATATCATCGTTGAGAGACTCGTCGGAGCAATTTTTTTATTTCCCAGCATCGACCGAACAACGAACAACGAAGTGGGAAAGTTGGTTGCAACTTTGCAATGTCGCAACTCGCTCGTTGTTGGGTTTGCGGAAAATTTTGTGGAATACTTTTTTGTGGGAAATTTTACGCTCCGCAAAAAAGGTCTCTTGCGTCTTGGGGATTGAAGCGACCGTTTGGGAGATAATCGTACTTTTGTGCATACGTGTGTCTGAAACATCGCCGATTTGTTGAATTTACTTTACATTCATCAGCACACAAGATTATTGCATTCAATTTGAAATGCTGGTGAGGAAAAGACGCGGAATGTGATCATAACGTCATTAATTTATCGGAATTTCATGAAGAAAAAAATTCAATTAATGTCGCAATTAATTTCACATAAATAATTCATGAAACGAGTGGTTGCGTCGTTAACGCCGCATGCTGGATGCTGAATTCACGGACAGCTTTGAGGGATCAAAGACACTTTTTATACCGAAATTGGAAAATTTTTCAGTACACCTGTATGCTTATTTGTTATTTGCCTATATAATGTATATATGTTTATACATACATGTACATGTTTATATACGTATATAACATGAGAAAACGAGGAGAGAGAGAGAGAGAGAGAGAAACCGCGCTACTTGTAACCAGAACGAATTTTGCCGAGGGCTCTTGAGGGTTTTGCACAGTGGTCGGGGTTTCTGTACCGACTGGAGAACCCTTCGGGGTATGCGAGAGCGCAAGGCCTCGCACTCTTTTGCGGTGCAATGCGAAAGAGTTTTCTGTTCGCTGCTCTCTCTCTCTCTCTCTCTCTCTCTCTCTCTCTCTCTCTCTCTCGATCCGTTCGGCAATTCTCCGGCAACCGAGAGAATTACACATGTGTTAAAAAATGTGTATGTACGTACGTATAGACACGCATATGGGCCATTCCGTGCGAAATTTACCCCTTTTTCTCATTTTTTTTTATTCATCGCCAAATTCGGCATAAAATCAACAGGATTTTTTTTTCCTTCTCGACAAACACGAGTCTATCAATTTTGCGAAAAAAAACACCGCGAATCTTTCCCAAATTCGTCCGGCGCTTCGAAATAATCGACGTTCGACAATCGATGTTTATAATTCGGATACCTCGCTCGTTGAAGTCTTTACGTTTCGACGAAACTGGAAAATATGAGAAAATCCAAAGACGACCGGTCTGAATTTTGAGTGAAATTCTCCATCTTTCTTTTGCTCTTTTTTTTCTTTGGGAAATCTTCGTGATCGTGAGTGTCGGCGATTTTACACGGAATGGCCCATGGGTATGGGTATAGTTACATTTCATGGAGCGACGAAGCGACGAAACGCACTGCCACATGAAAACGTGTATGGAATAATGGGGCGGAGTGAAGTGCACGTTTTTTCTCTCCCTTTCTCTCGTTTCGTTCCTCGCGAATTGCTACCGCGAGATATAACTCTCCCTCTAGTGTATAACACGAAGTGGGCATTGTTGGCCCACATGCTCGTTCGAACAAACCGAGCTGATCGACTCTGGAGGAACAACACATGGGAACGAGAGAGCAGCGGCGGTATACACACGTACTCGGTGCCTTCTTCCTTTTTCTTTTTCTTTTTTTTTTTTTTTTTCATTTCTTTTAATTCATTTCTTCATCTCCGCCACCCTCTCGGAGTCCTCGAAACTTCAACGAGGAGCCCCCATTTCACCCCATTCTCGAAAAGAGGAGGGCGACCTCCTCTTCGTCCTTGGGCCAATTCCGTCTCTGAATTTCTCTCGAAATTTCGAGACACTACTTTTTTTTTTTTTGCAACGTCACGAAATCGCGGTTTCTCCCCGGAAAGTTGTCGAAGAGTTTATGGAACTTTTTTGCAACGCGGTAGGCGATCGTTTTTGCGGGAAAGAGTCGAATTCCGATTTTGGGCAGGGTTTTTCGATGGGACTCGAGGCTTTGCCGGTCTTCGTCCTGCTGTTATTGACGATCTTCCATGGGGGAGGGTGACGTTTTTTCGTGAAACGCGTTTATTCGAAGGGAAAACACCTTCGAAGAGCGAAATTTTCGATTTTCATCGTTTCATCCGAAAAAGTGGTCGCGGAGTTTTTTTCTTTTTTTTTTTTCGTCGAAGGAACATTGCTGCGTCAATGAAATATCGTTCACTGTGAGAAAATTGCTTTTCGAATGGGAAAAAAAGCTTTTCGAACGAAATCAAAAGTTGAGAGAGAATTTTTGAATAAATAGTCGCAGACTTCTCCGACGAGATGAAGCGGCCAGTCGAAGAAAAAGTCGAAAAAGCCACGAAGAGAATCCTCCACGGATCATCATTATTTCGGACGCCTACCGAGAGCAACCCCCCCAAAAACAAAATTATGCCATTTTTTTTCGAAAAAGACGCGACGCTGTGCACGTAACGAAAACGCGATGGCTCATTCGCGTTAATTCGAAAATTGCCAAACGAGGCTCATCATGCGATCGTGATTTTCATCCCCTTCATCCCTCTCGTGCCGTCAAGTTTATCCAAATTCCACCCCCCACGAAGATTCGTCGGATCGTCTAGAAAAAAGACGTGTCCTCTCCATCAGGCATTTACTTTTTTTTTTGAACCTCTCGGACACGCAAATTACTCCCTCGTTATGCATACAAGCTTTGCACGTGGGTATTTACACGTACGATATAAAATACGCGCGTACATCAGCGGGGATCACCTCGAAATTCGCTTGACAATTACACTTGATTCGGGTCGTACGTATGTATACGTACATTCAGAGACGAGCTTTATTGATGGAGCGACGAAACGTCTCGTCTTGCGAGTCCCCATCGTCGTCGTCGTCGTCGTCGTCGTCGTCGTCGCCTTCGAGTCGAGATTTACTGAATGAGTACGTAACGAGATTCATAGATGTGTATTTGTATGTCTATAGATATTTAGCCGACCGTAGGGAACTGGTTGGAGATGGCCACAGGGGTTAGCCTGCACGTGTCGATCCTCAATGGACCAATCAAAGCTCACCCTCTTCTCGCGAGATCACGCTGTGTGTTGCCTCTGCGATACGTGCATATATATACATAAACACATCTCACCGACACTCAATTTTCGTCGAGAACCCCTCTCCCCCCCCCCCCCCCCAGCCCCTTCATACCATACGTGTGGGAGATTTACTCTCGTGTATACACCCGACATATTAGCCTAATACGATTCTCGTAATATGGAGTGTGTGCGCGCGCGTTTATCGCTCGAGAACGTCAAGAGGATCACGTGAATGTACTCACACGGGCCTTTGTGTGTGTGTAAAAAGTCCCCTCGTAATGAGAAAGTTCCACGGCCTTGAGCAATCGAATTTTCCAACAATGAAAATTAATTTATCGTCATCCGATTCGATACTCTCTTGATGATCGAGGGAATCATAATCTCCGATGCCCCTCGACGTTTCACGCTCGCAGCATCCTTGCGGGTCCATTGAATTCTTCTCGTGGCTTTTTTTTTCTTTTTCTTCCGCTCTCCTTTCAATATTCATCGGAGCACTCTTCCGGATATTCCGTTTGGGTCCGATTGATGAGCAACTTTTGTACGATGTGAGAATATTCCCCCGAGTGCGTACAACGACGCGCGGAGTTTGCCCAATTGGATGCATCTGTTTTGTACGCGAGAGAAGTCACCGGGTGACCTCGGACTCTTATCAAGACAGTTGATGCAATGAGAATCGAGTGAAAAGAGGTGGGAATGATCAGAGAAGAGAAGGAACGAGGGAGAAGCCCGAAGCGAGCGG
This sequence comes from Heteropelma amictum, assembly GCA_959613375.1. NCBI lineage: Eukaryota > Metazoa > Arthropoda > Insecta > Hymenoptera > Ichneumonidae > Heteropelma > Heteropelma amictum. Next base: position 33,076,725 of record OY390721.1, read on the forward strand.
TTGATTCGTCGCGAGCTCCACTTAAACATCGGACCCAAATCTCTGTCTCAGTATTTTTCTCCGGCTGATTCGTTTCGTTTCATCGTCGTCTTTGTCCCATAAACGAGAACGCAAGTACTCCAGGCGGGTCGGCTGAAGCTCGGATCGAAAAATTCGAGATCAAAAGTGGCATAGATTCCCAAAAATCGTCGTTTTTTGAAACTTCCAAAACCTCGGGAATTATTTCGAAAATTTCTATCGCAACGATTCCATACGAGTAATTCCTCCCCCCGATATCTTTTCAATCCCGCTGACGGAGGCAAAGGTGAGTGGCTGATCAGACCCGAGTTCCGCTCGCAAAGATCAGGCTCGAGTGTCTCCCTCTGTGTTTTTCTCTGCTTCGTTATCGCGGATAAAAGTTGATTCCTTTGTTATTAACAACGTTCCACCGTCAATGAGAATTATCGAACCGATAATTGGCAATTCCAATGGACCGAGAAAATGACGGGTTTTTTTTCGAAGAATTCGAAAGAGCTGGATTCGATCGAGGCGATCGGCGAGTTGGAATCGTTCCTGCAAATGTCAGGATGCCTGTGGAATCGACCGTCGCGATTCAAACATTCGTATCCAGCTTCTGACTTTTCTTCTCCGGCTCGCCGTGCTCAGGATAGTCCGTCTCATCGCCTTATTATTTTCTCAAACTCACACTCAAACTCGGACTTGCGGCTGTCAATAAAAATGCCAGCATAAATCAGAGCGAAAGGCAGGCAACGATGAATTATCCGGCAGCGGACTGTGGTCCGTGATAAATGTCACGACAGGGGAATCAACGCCACGATGTATTTCAAACATATGTACAGCTTTGATGAGCACCAACGAGTACATTTCATCGTGTCTGCTGAGAGAAAGAGAAAAGTGAACGTCGACGCACACGCACAGCCTCGCGCGCGAGAGTCTAAAGGAGCTGGTGCAGAGTCACGTTTAATTCCTCGCTTCCGGCCACTCTGCGTTACGCGAGCACACACACACACACGCGCATCCGGTGGTCCAAAACGAAATTCCACATTCGGATTGAATTGGAAGGTCACGGAAGCAAAAAGGATGAAGAGCGAGCATACGGAGAGAGAGAGAGAGGAATCTACAGGTTCCACGATCTTCCACGCGGCTCGCGATGACGTTTTTCTCCTCCGCGGCGATCGCACAGCCGAGGACCACCCACACTCTGCTATCCAAGCGCGGTAAACGAGACGAGAGCGAGTTCCTCCTACCTTTGGATAGTCTCATCTTTGATCTCTCTTCTCCGAGTTGCTTCATGCGCGTCCATCTAGCCGAGGACGTTTGGGTTCGCCCCGCAGGTCGCCTAACGGTGTTCCACAACGAGTCGGGAATCCCGACGTTCGCCACTTGATCCTGAGGGATTTCATGCACCGTTTTTCGCTCTTCTCCTTCTTTTTGCACATGCACTTTTTGAAATGCCGGAAATTGTGACTTTTCCTCATTTTGCGGGCGAAAGAGAGCGAGAGGAAGGAAAGCAAGCGGGAAGGGGCGAAAAGCTACGAAAGCGCGTGGCTGTGTGCAACCGCGTGTATCTCATCGTCGTTGTGTTGGCGACGTCGTGCGGAGGGTTAATTGAATCAAGCGGCACGCAACCGGCTCTGTGTACACACAGCCGGGTCAGCCGAGGTCAAATCGGTAATGGGACCAAGAGCCCCTTAATTTATATACCATGTGGTCCGTTTCGAGAGCCACCGCGAGAGTAACGGAGAAACCTCGCGTTTGAGCGATGATAGCTGACGTGTACGCGGACGCATGCACACGCCAGCTGTGCACGTTCCGCAGCAGCGCGATATTGCTTCGATTGACGTTCGACCCCGCGACGCGATCCCCGGCTGACCTTGAACTCTGAGCGGCACGCATGCCGATCGAGCCGATCAACGAAAATCGAGAGAGACAAGCGGTCAGACGGTATTATCGGAGGAATCGGGATTTCCAATCGTAGTGAAAAATGATGAAAAATTGTTGAAAGGAGAGGAGAGAGGGAGAGGGAAAAGGGACTTTTCGCAGCGCAGGAAAAATCTCATCACGGTCCACGGCTTTGATCTGTCGGCGCTCGGAGCGCGGCCGAGGACAAAAACACAATGTCAAAATGGAGAAAAAAGAATATATGGAAAAAGAAAGCGAGTACGAAGAGAATATAAGGGCCAAGTATCCCATCTGGTTCCACACACTCGTGGACCACTCGGAGCGAGTATCCATCAATCACGAGTGTCCCGCACACCTCTCGCGGGCGCACTCTCTCTCGCTCCGCTTGACGGTAGCGGACTCGCAAGAACCGTCCGCGGATATACCCTCGAGGCACGAGTGCGGCTCCACAGAGAAACTTCTTTGCCTCCTTTTCACCTTTATACGTGCACCAACATGCATATGTATGCGCGCACACTTGTCCAAATATGTATATACATATACGTACATGTCTTCCTCGCCTTCGGGGTCCTCTCGCAAAAACCTATAATAATCTCCAGCGTTGTATGACTCTTGATTCAAACTCGAAGGAAAACGAGGAGTAAGAAGCGCTCGAATAAGAGCTAGGAAAAAAAACGGTCAAAGTTAACGCGCCGTGACGCGCGAATGCGAGGCTTTCGCGCGGACATTCGTCTCGTTCATCCCGCGAGATGTAGTCTGCGAATTTGCATCTCGATTCACGGCGTTACCAGCGATTTACAACGACGGAAATCAATGGACCCAATGATCGACCCTGTTTTCTCTCGGGGGACGAGGTCGCCCTCCGCGGAATCCCGGAAGCTGCGCGAGGAAGACGGTAGGACCAGATTTCATCTCGCGGTTCTGCCGTGACGATGAGAAAAGACGGTTCGCGTCGCGACTCTGAATGGTCCTCGCGAAAAGTGCAGCGCTCAGGACTCTGAGAATAAGACTCTCCAACGACGATCTCGCGGAGAAGCCGAGCGAAGAGATACGAGAGGAAACACGAAAACAGGAAGGGGAATGAGAACGGAGAAGATTATCTCTCTCTCTCTCTCTCTCTCTCTCTCTCTCCAGAAGCGCGCGAGATTGTGTGTTAATGTATGGCTGGCATTCGGACGACAACCATGACAAATTGCTTTATTAGGTCGGTCAGTCCGGGAGCCCCCGTTCCAGGTCTCACCCGTATATACACACCGCTCCCATCTCGCCTCGCTGCTGTACAAACTTTGCCGTAGGAGCGTGATTGTCTTGAGACAAACGCCCCCTCTACCCTCCAGCCCCTCTTCATTCGATTCAACTCTGTATTCTTCCCTTCGTTCTTTCATCGTTACCGATTCTTTTTTTTCTTCCTCTTCATCTCCTCTCTCCTCCTCTCTAATTCACCCAGCAGCATCCAGTTTGCCTTTTGTATCGGCGTTACCGCGTTCCATCCACCAGCTGATTCTTCGCCTTGCGCGTACGTCAAACGGACGAAACAAACCTTTCCTATATTGTGTTACGAAAATGAATAGACGCGATGCAACAACGAGATCTCATGGACGATTCGAGGCACCCTGCGGGAAGCCCGCGTGATCCGCCACAAAAAGATGGATCTCTCCCTCGGGAGATGAGAGCATCGTATGCAACGTTCGGGCCCGTTCGCGACTTCATCAATAAAAATCGTTCCGCGCAGCTTCCCGATCGCTGATGATTCCACGTTCGCATTGTACGTCAGATTTATCACGATTCACTTTGATCCAGCCGTGTGTGGAGGCTCGCGAACTATTCAAACGTACGAATTGTTCCTGCCTCGTTGGATCCGAATATTCTTAATCATGTATCCTGGAGACTTTTGATTGAGTTGGCCATTTTGAATGGACCAACGATGATGTCGACACGGATGTTAAAACGGATGCTGGAAGCGAGCATTGCGGCGAGAAGGTTCTGTAAAAGTCGTTCAGGTCACGGGAAGGTCAACCGAAAAGCGTCGTCAGAGCGTCGACGGACCGTCTTCGTTGTTCTCATCCATCGGCTAATGCTCCGTTGATGGACCCGAGGATCTCTTCCAGCAACGGGAGCTCCGACACGGACGTAGCGAAAGTTTTGACGCTCCTGTCTTGTCTTTTTACTCGACGAAAAGACGGTGTGCCCGCGTACGCGGTCCTGGGTGACGAGACGCGGTGTCATTAGGCCCGCCAAAGTCCGATCCACGCTCGATACCCGTTTCTCTCGGAGACCCGCTCCTTCCTCGTCTCCCCGAGACGGGAGATTTCTTGCTCCGTCTCGAAAAACACCGGCAGCCGAAAGTATCAAACGCCATCTCCCGCTCTTCCTCTCCGGCTGGTCCAATCCTTCCACGGCGCTCGTATCAACTCCCGTTCCGCGAGGTTATTAACTCCCCGGGATTAATTACCCGGCCGGCAGTCGTAAGCCGCGCTCAATCTCCCGACCGGGCGAGTGCGGAGTCGTGAGAGGAAATCCTACGACGCTCTCGATCTATCGCCACCTTGCCACGCAAAGGTTCTCGCCAGCACCGTTACGACACCTTGGACTCCTGGTCTTTCCTCTCATCTCCGGGAGGCGATGTTTGACCCGTCGAAACGCCGACCGGGTGATCGATCACGCCCAAGAGCGAGGGAATCTTCATTAGCCTTTGTTTTTTGTTGCTTTCCATCTACCGTTACCAACCAGCTGGAAAAGTGGATTCGGATCATCCGTGGCTGCGATCCGGATGCCCCAACGAAAGGCGGAGAAAAATGACGATCGGGTGGAAGCGCTACGGGAAACAGAGCCGCGTAATCACGCTGACTCTCTATCGAGTCGGTTGCGGGCTTGGTTGCAGCGCTAAGGATTTACGTGTCTTGGCAATCAGGAAGTCGGATGATAATTCAACATCAGCGTCAATCACGGAGACCAACCGTCGAGGGTCATCTCAGCTGATCTTCGATCCGGATCTCCCGGCTCTGTAATACAATCGCGAGCACACGAAGTATACACACGAGGTGGACTCGCGTTCTAATGTCAAATAGAACATGGGAACGGTCCGGATTTGTCGTCAGGCGTCACGTAGCTCGCGTCGAGTCTCGTCAATGAGCGCAATAACGAAGGAGAATGAGCGCAGTTGAGACGGCTTGATACATCGGCGACATCGCCGCGCAACACCCATCTGCATAATTCATTCTTATCAGTATGATTCCACGCCAGGGATCCTCAACCAACATTTATTCCGGATCATCCTGGCTGCGGGTCGTTCTTTTGAGGCAAATTTGAGCAAAACTCCGCGGCGGAGAGGAGATCTCGGCGTTGAATTCGCGACCATGTGTGCGTGAGTGAGCGAGAGACCTTGGAATTCCACGCTCCTTGTCATCGACAGATTCGGTCGTAGCGAAAATAAATTCATCTCGACAATGTCGTGGAAATTGCGATGCGTCGCAGCATCGCAGCTGCCTTGCTGGTTATTGAGTTTACCGCGGGAACAAGTTCCCCTTGCCGCTCTCGAGACGCCCACGATGCGGTACCGGGTCTGAATTCCTCGTTTCTCGCCTCCTCGCGAGATCTCGAGCAGCGCCACGGAGATAACTCGAGTGCTCCTCCGAACGATGTACCAAGTTCCGACGTTGAGCAAAGCCGTCCAGCATTGTCCGACACTGGATACGGAATCAGACTACGTTTCGAGTCGCGGCGACGAAGGAAAAATGTTGCCGAATGTTTGCAAGGACATCAGCGCCTCTGACGAATCTCAGCGCCGAAGGAACCTTTGACGAGAGCTTCCACAGCTCTCGCGCCGTTTCACGACCGGCTGTGGCTGTTGATGCAAAAATGTCTCGATTTTTCCGGTCTCGGTAAGACTCGCAGCTACTTTGGGGACACCCCGTACCAACCCAGATGTTTCAAGAGGCAAGCAACCGCGGGGGACACTCGTGTACGCCGTGCAGAGTGAGTTGATGCGAAGCCGCATATCACGAGAAGGAAGTTCAATTTAACCCAATAAAGGACAATCAGAGGCCGACGGCGAGTAGAGAGACGAGAGTACCTCCGTAGAGTCCTCTCTCCGCTGGTTGCTCAATGGGCATCGTTCCAATGTGTGCCTCGCTCGAGACACACTGGCCGGCTGTTTATCTTTCCAACGCGACTCTGCACGTTTCACCGTGTTGGTGGGTACGCGCCGAGAGAGGCCTTGCCAGCTTCGCTAGCAGCCTCTTTTTCGGTGTCAAACGTGCGGATGATACCCAACGACGGTGTCCGTCGGAAGAGCGCCAATCCGCACAGGATCCGCGCATCTGCTGGTCCTTCATGGACTCTTTGAAGACGACTCTGGCTTCCCACGATATTTGCGTTGATCGCACGAATAACTTCGACGAGTCTGGATGCCGGACACCGGGGCTGAAACTGTCACGGGAATCACCGAAGAACATACGAACCCTTCGGCGATCGATGCTCCGCGGGTTTTTTCAAGCCTCCTTTCGAGCAGCGACGATGCTCATACGTTGGATTCCCATTGATCGCGACCAACCATGAGAACGGAAGAGAGAAAAAATAAAGTAAAATAGAGCCACGGTCAATCAGCCCACCGTTGTCATTCTCCAGGCTCGACCTTGCGCGAGGAGTTCCCGTCCCCGATCCGCTCAAGCGCAAAACCGGTGACACGGATCGAGCGGATTTGCTCGTGGTCCATTCTCTGCCTCCGTCCTTCCATCCTTTCTGTCCCTGATTTTTATTCTTGCGGAAAAACCGGCGAACAAGCTGCGGGCGATGTAACGGGCTCGGAAAATACACAAGCACGCGACGTTGCGGATCGTATCGATGATTCGTCGCTGCGAAAAGGCCAGTCGGTCGTCGGAGGAACTTGCAGGAGGAAATTTGAAAACTTTCCACGAGATGTCGTCCCTCCGGCCTTGATAGTACGCACTTTTGTCGAGGCTACAGGGTCGCTCCAACGGTCCAGGGAAATATCGAGTGCGGTTCATCGAGCGCGGATTAGCAGGAGTCCGCGTCCACCCTCTTCATCTTTTTCACGTGTTGCGACGTTTCTTTTTGCTACTGCGTGTGGCATCCTCCATCTGAGTGTATATAAGGGGGTTTTTGAGCATTAGCGATTACACGCCCCGAGGCATCCATACATCGGGTGTCTCCGCGTGGAAATAAGCAGACAAAATGGCCACGCTCCAGCTCACCCTCTCGATTCCTGCTTTCCCTCTTTTTTTTTTCATTCTTCCCAGCATCTTCACCCATTCCCTCTCGCGTTCTTTTCACGTACTTCGGTTGCTCTCCTTGCGCCACGCTGCACGTCGGATGTCGCGAAGCCAGGGCCATTTCGTTTTTCTCCCTCGTTCTTTCGGGCTATTCATCTCCCTCTCTCTCTTTTGATTCATCCTCCTCTTGTCCTCGGTTGAATCTCGATGAAGAAAAAGAATTCAAATGCTCCGAGAGGTGGCTCACCGTTCTCTGGCTCTCGTCTATACAGAAAGCTCACCGGTTACCAGCCTCGTACGAGCTACCCACTCGTACACCCCGGCTCTCAACGATCGGACATATTTTCTCATAAAAAAAAATCATTTTTCACCAACTTTCATCGTCATGGACTCCACAGCCATCCATTTTCCACAGCCGAGCATCCGACGACTTCTCGCGTCCTTGAAACTTTATCAAAACCTCCAGCTTCCATCGACGAGTCTTGCAAAGTTTCGTGATGGTAAACACCCCTTAAAATCCATATCGAGTAATTTCACGTACGTACACAGGGGTGACTTTTGCGTCCGTTGGAGAGATTTCGATGTCGTTATCGGTATCCTAGAGTGCAAATCACCTTGAATTCAAGGTCCCTCATCGTCGACCGGATACGTCGATCGGAGCAGAGGATACAACGTTTTCTCCTTTTCTCCGGCAATGTCGAACCTCCCTCGGCTGTTTTCTCGATCCTTGGTGCGCGTTACAAAGTAGCCAAGACCGTGAAGAGACGCGATAAGCCGAGAGGACGTTTTGGTATACACGCGGTGTCATTTCCCCATTCATTCCGCACAATGGCGACAAATCCGATTTTCGAGATGATCGCGTTAAACGCGTCCGGGAGATTTGCCGCTGTCGGGGGTTTTTCCCCCAGTCGCCATCTCTCTCTCTCTCGCAAGGCGGCTTGGGGATCCCGCAACGCGCCTCCTCGCCACAATGGTTTCTGTTTACGCATCTCCCGAAAGGGATTTAACCCGGTGCTCCACGAGCCGAGGGAGCTCCACGGGTCCTCGCCGAGGCAGAGTGGAAATCTCGTCCCTCGCAGCGGGACATCGCGCGCGCTCGTCTCCAGGACGATCCTCGCCCTGGAGGATGCTCCCACGACCTGAGAACTCACGAAAACACACGCGTGACGACCTGGATCCGCGTTTCATTACGAGCGGAACGTCGAGGCGTGACCTTGAATCTCGAAGAAAAAAAGCAATCGCATCGGCGCTATCGTTTTTCAACGATTTCCAGCGACCCTCGAGGCCTCGAGGCCTCCGATTGTTTCATCGGTTGGCAATTTTTCGATCAATCTGGTGTTTTTCGTCGTTTTCCATCTTCGGCGTTCGGGGGGCGAACAGAGTCTCCACTTTTCTTGCGCACTTTTGCGAATTCTTGGATTCTCAGGCTCTCGCGTTTGTTCGCAAAGTCGATCGGGAATGAGCTCGACGTCGAGGAACGCACCGTGACGAAGAGCGAGGCTGCGCGCAGCGGGAAGGAGAGTGATCGAGAAAGAATTCGCGGTCGCGTCTGCCTTTTCGGTCCAGCGACTGTAACGGCGACGTGGGTATACTACCGCGGGAGTGCTGGGAATTGATGCCCGTATATCGAGCACCGAACGTGGCTCTGATGGGATTCTGCGGATTCATTAGCGTAATTAGTGGACCCTCATTAAGAGGACTGCGTTATTAACTCGTTGGTGGAGTCGAGCTTCGAGAGCAGCTGCTCTCCGGTCACCGTTCGCGGTTATCGCGCGTGCGAGTGCATACATTTTCAGCCTAAAGATCGTACAGTCACCTGACGTTGGACGTCAGGCGTATCAACGACGATCATTCGAGACATCATCGGCTGATCACGGGGGACACTCGGAACCAAAAATGACGACAGTTTTTCGCTCACGAGGACCTGCTGCTCGATCTTTACACTGATTTGCGTATTATTGCATAAATTTGATTTGCATAAATTTCCAGCCTGGAGATCGTACAGTCACCTGACGTTTGACGTCAGGCGTGTCAACGACGATCATTCGAGACATCATCGGCTGATCACGGGGGACACTCGAAACCAAAAATGACGACAATTTTTCGCTCACGAGGACCTGCTGCTCGATCTTTACACTGATTTGCGTATTATTGCATAAATTTGATTTGCATAAATGTCCAGCCTGGAGATCGTACAGTCACCTGACGTTCGACGTCAGGCTTGTCAACCACGATCATTCGAGACATCATCGGCTGATCACGAGGGACAATCGGAACCAAAAATGACGACAGTTTTTCGCTCACGAGGACCTGCTGCTCGATCTTTACACTGATTTGCGAGTTTCTATCGTTACCACGGGTCTAACCCCTCTCGCAGCCAATTCTTTCGAGATTGAGAGAATTTTCGCGTCTCGACGTGGACCGCTCTGATTTTTGCACGAGAGGGCAACTTCCCCGTGTGCGGCGATGCACACCGGGTATACAAAAAAGTCTTTATAATATACTCCGGTTGGTAAAAAAAAACTCCCGTGGCACGTGGCAACTGGAATATTCTTCCTGGTGTGTTACACATTAGGGTGTTTCATTTTTTAGCGACATTTTCGCTCCTTCAACCAAGGACAAAACGACGAGACGTGGAGTGACAGTGACAATTACAGGCTCGACCCACTGGAACACTCGATTACATACGTGTGGTCGAAAAAAGATTTTTCTTCCATTCGACACGCTCCCAAAATAATTTACAATCGTTTCTAATTAGAAAAAAATAAATTATTCGTTATTACCGATTTATTTTCAATGCCATCTCGAAATCGCGGTTGTGCTCTTATTCAAATGTGTGTTTTCGATTCCCCTGCACATTTTTCGGATAACACGTACCGTTGGTTTTCCAATTTGGCAAAAAAAAAAAAAGAAAATCTCGCCTAAAAACAAACCCCCTAATGTACTCATTATTCTCGAGGATCATGAAAGAGGAGGCGACGATAGGGTGAAATCTTGATCTCGGGCGTGACTGAAAAAAAAAAATGGGGGAAAAAAAATGTTATCGGAGTATCCGCGAAGGGACGCCTCTCCTCACCCCTCGTCATTCATCCCCTGCGTTGCTCCCGATGTGTTTTCAACGCGATCTCAAATGCAACGGCCGCGTGATTGCGATTTTTTTTTTCGAAATCCCCGATATCTCACTCGCAATCCGCGTACAAACTTGAAAAAAAAATCCAATGTGGAAAACATTTTATTTTCATTGGCAATATTCTCGTAGATTTAATTTGAAGAAAAAATGAGTATAAAACGATCGCGAGGGAATTATTCGTCGACGTCGTCGTCTGGAGGGGGCGTGTTTTATTCCGCGGAGGGTTACGAACCGTCCTGCAGCTCTCGAGGGGCATGCAGACTCGAATATTTTATAAATTAATGTCAATGTGTTTCCTCTCCCTCTCTCTCTCTCTCTCGCTCTCTTTTCCCCTGGCTCCTGATGATATCCGGTTACCGGAAATTCACAACAATACCGTGGCACGCGTGCCTCTCGGCTAAAAAAGTCACCGACAGAAACGCGACATTGACGACGACGAAAAAAAAAAAATGAATAAAATGAAAATGAAAAAAAAGGTATACCGAAAAGAGATTTCTCCCACAGAGTCCCTTGAGCATTGTGAAAACGACACCACCTCTCTCTCTCTCTCCGTGTCGCATGTAAAACAGTAACCGTAATTTTTCCTCCGGTACAGCGATTTTTGGCTTTTTTTTTCGCGGCTATTTCGATAATGTTTTTTTTTCTCCGCGTAATTCGCAGACGGGAAGAAAAGCGAACGAAAATTTTCGTGATTGCTTCGCGAAAGATTATTATCGCTTATTTCGGAATATCGCGTGCCGAGCTCATCGTTCGATAATTTCAGTCTCAAATACAAACACACACGATGAGGTGTGCCATTCGATTCTCAAACGATTTGCCGAGCTGTTTCCAATCGTTTTTTTCTCCTTTTTCGCCTTGGAGAAATAGCGGATACGAGGGGGAAAATGAAGGAAAATAAACAAGAAAAAAGGAGAAGATTAGCCCGAGACGACGAAAGTTTCGAAACTCTCGAGCACCGATAGCTCACCAATTTTTTTCTTTTCTCCTCTCGTCCCTCGGCTCTCATATTTTTCCTACTCAATTTCGTACTCGTGCATAAACAAATATTTCTCTTTGTGCCTCAACGACGGCCAAAGTCCTCCGGACGTTCGCAACTTACCCGCACGAAACGATTTATTTTTATCGATTATGGACAAACTGGAATTGAAAAAAAAAAAAAATTAAAGCACGAATAAAAGTTTTTATCTTTGCTCGTTGTTGCGGTGGAATTATTTCCGTTGTCGCTTTCATCGCTGAGAAAAGTGGGTAAAAAATAATGTCGGCTGTGTGCGTAAAAGCGTCAGCTCGTTGATAAAAATGTGTCGCTTTTTCTGAACCGGAAAAAGTGACGGAAAGTTGATTTTTAATAGTGACATTATGTTTCTCTCTGCGAATGAGTATTTTCTCTCGGGTGCTGCTCTCCGCCAGCGGGAATGAGTCATGTTTGATTCGAGAAAAAAAAGGGAAAAAAGTAACCCCTGTGCCAACCCTTACGCTTTCTGTAATATTGCCATACGATACTCAAGGCGTGGTCCTTACGTCCGTTTTCCTTCTCTCCTGTGAGACCTTTGTCCTCACCGTATATATCAGGTATATAATACATAATACATACATATATATAAAACCACCTGGACGTTCAGATTGCCACGCAAGGCGAAATACATGTACGAACATGTGTATATAAATATATTTTTCACCGTTTGCTCCCTTACTGGCGGTTCAACGTTCGTTTCGACCGCAAACCAATGGCAAAAAATTCATTCGGGACATTGGAAAAAAAAACACATTTTTAACGAAAGACTGTAAGGCAGATCCTCGAGAACGAGGGGGATATATCGATGAAAAATACTTTTTTGGTAAGAATAATCGATACGTATTTAAAAATAGCAATAAATTCAGGAGATAAATGAGAACAAATACGAAGTAATATGCATTTTTCATTGTTTTCGCACTCGTGGGAAAAAGACACGAAAAAATTGAAAATAAATTTTGGAAACTCGAATTGTCGGTATGAACAGATACTTTGGTGCTGAGAGAAATGATGCAGGTTTAGAAATGCAAAGAATTGGAGGGAAATAAAAGTTGACGATGTCATTAATCGAGGACTTCATTGGAGGGGTTGAAACAACCCTGATAGTCATAAGGGTTGGTGAAAAAAATATTGTCATGCCAAATTACACGCATCTATGTGTTTTTCCTCATTTTCTCCCTTACTGGTGGTTCTACGTTCGTTGCAACCGCAAGCCAGTGGTGAAACGTTTGTTCGGGACGCTCTAAAATCCCGGGGAAGAAGGATTATAGGTATAAAAAATATTGTACCGTCGAAAAAAAATTATACAAATTTAATAAAGTCAATAAATGAGGGGAAACGAGAATTGACGATGTCATTAATCGACGACTGTATTGGAGGGGTTGAAACAACCCTGATACTCATATGGGTGGGTGAAAAAAATATTGTCATGTCAAATTACATGCATCTATGTGTTTTTCCTCATTTTCTCCTTTACTGGTGGTTCTACGTTCGTTGCAACCGCAAGCCAGTGGTAAAACGTTTGTTCGCGACGCTCTAAAATCCCGGGGAAGAAGGATTATAGGTATAAAAAATATTGTACCGTCGAAAAAAAATTATACAAATTTAATAAAGTCAATAAATGAGGGGAAACGAGAATTGACGATGTCATTAATCGACGACTGTATTGGAGGGGTTGAAACAACCCTGATACTCATAAGGGTGGGTGAAAAAAATATTGCCATGCCAAATTACATGTATCTATGTGTTTTTCCTCATTTTCTCCGTCGTCTTCGTTGCAACCGCAAGCCAGTGGTGAAACGTTTGTTCGGGACAATTTAAAGATCTCGGGGAAGAAGGATCATGGGTGTAAAAAATATTGTGCCGTTGAAAAAAATTATACAAATTTAATAATGTCAATAAATGAGGGGAAACTGAAATTGACGATGTAATTAATCGAGTACCGTATCAGAGGGGTTGAAACAACACTGATATTTACGCATGTGGGAGTGAAAAAAATGGCCACGCCCTTCTATACGACGTGTGGAAACGGCCACGTTTTTTTTCACCCTCCTGCTTGCACCCTCCATCGTCTTCAACCCCTGCGCATGATCCCAGAATTGCTTCATCTTTGCCATTCGACATTGACGTGTGCAACTTTAGAAAAAAACACGCTAGTTTTATTCAATTTCCGAAATAGAAAGTATGCAAATTTGAAAAAAAAAATGAATTATGAAAAACGAAAGAAATTAATTGTTTTACAAACGAATATATACGTAGCTGTGGTTTTTAGCTAATTTTGGAGTTTTTCTGTACAAGTTTCTGCAATCTTTGGAACGTTTTTTTTTTAATCGCTCACACTCGCGAGGACGTGGGATAAATCGAATTTTTGAGAGGTTCGATAAAAGGCAGGCGAGTTTGCAGCGAGAAGAGCCACGTAAACATCCACTCGAATTTAATGTCTCGCAGGGTTTCCCGCTCGAAAGAACGAGAGGAGAACAGGAGAGCTCTCGTCGTCTCTCATCGGCGTCAACTGCTCCCGGGGCCTTTTGAAATAAGGGCCTTTTTTTAAGGGCGCTTGATTCGCATCCCCTTTCACCCAAGGTAGCATCACATAGCGTCGGTACGTTTTCTTTTTTTTCTCAGCCAATCTTTTCTTCCTCAAAAAGGAAAAAAATAGTTTCGTGGTAAATCAAAAATATCCCTCAGTTATCGAATCGAAAATTTGACGATTCGAGAAAAATCTGCAAAAAAAAATAAAGAACGTAATTTTTCGATCAACGATGATATTAAAACGTCATTCAAAAATTGCGACGAAAAAAAAGTGGCAAAGACATTCAGCCTTTTTTTATTTTCATTATTCATAAAAATCGCCCGTTTTCTCCGAATATTCCCGAGTTTTTTCAAAAGTGTTGTCCGCGCTTTGGGTTTTTTTTCAATTTCGCACGAATTGTGCCATCAACTCGGATTTTTTTTCAACAATTTTTCGGTTATTTGTTATTATAATTTTTACTCAAAAACACTGTCCTCGCGTTATTGCGATATCCTGTCTATATTTTACGCAGCACATTTACCGAATCGATCGGAAACATTTGAGATTCTGCGAACGAACAGTCGCGTGCCATAATTTCTCGATAAAATTGCTTCCCTTTTTTGAAATCATTTTTTTTTTAGCAATTTTCCAATATCGATGAATCCCCGATTCGAAGATTTTCCTTTTCGTCCCTTTTTTTTTCGTCTCTGGAAACGACAAGTTTTTTTCACGCTTCGATGAATTGCTGCTTTCCCATTTCTAAATACACGCCTCTGCGTATACATATACGTGGATAATTGTATCCATAAAAGTGGAGCAAACGCGTGCTGGAAGACTCGAGTGGCAGGTGGTGTTCAAGAAAGATGGAAAAAAGACTCGGAGAGTAAAAAAAAAAAAGAGAGAGAAGAAAAAATCTGCGTTCGATTCGCAATGCGGGATCGAGATCTCTTCCTCTCGATCTCGATCTCGCGCGCCATCTTCCTCTCCTTCGAATTCTCACCTGCGTTTGAGCTTTCTAAACAAAACGATATACGTTTTACGCGCGCACTTACCTCTCGACGTGTAATATACAGCAGCGACACGGAGAATCGTATGAGTAAAACAAAATTTGAAACGAGTTGGAAAAAAATTGTGTAAATCGCTTATTTTTTTTTTTTTACATCGATTCGCTCATGGCAGCCTCTTGGAGCGTCAGGAAGAGACTGAAAATATGTTTCTCAATAACGATACCGATTTCTATAACGTACTGTTTTTGGGCCAATTTTGAAAACGAAAAGAAAAATTGGTCACAGTTTTAATAAAATCGAATTCGCTACAAATATATTTCATTACGAGTTTCGTACAAAGTTCGACAAGAATAATCGAATAATTGCGAGAAACAACAATTTCTAATCAGGCTTCTCACTGAAAACTTCCAAAGTCACGTTTGGCACTCGCGATGGACGATGAATTAAGCCGACGGAGCAAAGATTTTGCGAATTACGCTCGAACTGAAATTTGTAAGCTGTACGATACATTCGAAGTGCAAACTTACCTCACACGATGTGAACGGAAGTGGGAGAGGATTTTGAAAAATCGAGTGGCAATAAAAAATGTGCGAATCGGAGTTTTCTCTTCACTTTAAATCGAATTAATTAGTTATTATTCATATTTTATACAATAGTAATCATAGTTAAGGTATTTTAGTTGTTTTTTTTTCTTCTCTTTATAATATCTATATTATTACAAGGACGAGGACAGAGCCGTGTGTGGATCGGGAAATGGAGGGAGGCTGGATTTTGGTAAATTCGCGTTGCGTGGAGGGGATCAAGGGGGGGGGGGGTAAGGAAAAGTCTCGCTAATTAATACCATAGTAGACGACATTTCGCGCTCTTTTTTTTCCTCTCGAGATTCTTTTCCTCTTGACGCTCAACGTGTATATTCAACATTGAAAAAAGGAAACAACGTTTTTTTTTTTTTTCATCACAAAATCGTTTTCCAAAGTTCGATCGAAAAGAAAATGGAAACTTTATCGAAACGAGAGTGGAATGAAAAAGCGTCCGTTCGCTCTTTTCTATATATTTTTTTTGAACGTTCGTGATTTCGTTGAAATTTGAAAAATTCTTTTTCGTCTCGCAGTTTTCTCATTCTCTCGCACTTTCTCTCTCTCTCTTTCTCGTTCATTATGTAACTCATTTTCCTTATCATTTGTTTCTTTACAATCTTAGATCACAAAGTTATATTTTACACAGATCCACTTAAGACTTAACGACTAATTAGTGTGTAATTGTATGTGTGTGTGTGTGTGTTTTCTCGTGTGGTCCCGGTGCACTTTTTGTCAATTTGAAAAGAAAACGAAGAAAAAAAAAATACAATTATTTACAAAATTTTCGAGATTCCGCGACGTTCGGAAGAGAGAAAAATGGCCAAGTATTTTTCTTCTCCCACCGAGAATTTTCGCAAAACCGAGGAACCAAAATAATCGCGACTCATCTCGCCTCTTTTTTGTCTTCTTTTGCTCCGGGACTAGTAACGCTAGAAACAAAACTCTACCGAAACATCCCCTCGGGATATTTCTCCCCCCCCTTCTTTTCGTCTCTCTCCCACTCTCTCTTTCTCTCTCTCCCTCCTGCAGAGTACGTTAGCCTCAATTGCGTCGTCCTGCGGTTACGCGCAACCAGTTTGCTTCTTTCCCCTCTTTTTTTTTTCCTTTGTTTTCAAATGTTTCCCTCTCCGCGTAAATTGGCGAAAAACTCGTTTCTTTCACGGTGAAATTCGAGGAAGAAACGTCCCAACGACAAATACGAGTCTTTTCCCCCCTTCGCCGTTTTCGACGTCGCAAAAAATTCGAAAGATCGAGAGAAAACGGAAAAACATTTCGCCCGTCGTCGTCTTTGAGACATTTTTTTCTACCCCCCCCCCCCCCCCCCCCCTCGTCGATCGAAAAATTTCGATTATTGCACAAAATCGCAGCGACCCAGGTATATTCTTTCCCGCTTTGTTTTTTTTTTCTTCGACGCGCGACTCGCGATCGAACGAATAATTTAAAAAAAAAACGAAAAAAAAGCGACGTTTCCCTCTCTCGCCGCAGGATGGCGCGACAAGCTCTCCCGCCATTTTGTTCAACGAGAAACGAAGCAAAATGGCGTGCCGTTCGCCCGCAGCGCCATCCTTCGTTTTTTCTCTCAACGACGATCGCACGAGAGGAAGCTGAGCTGGCGAGGAAAATGCTCGCGAATTCGCCACGATCTTTTTTTCATTTCTTTTCCTCTCTCTCTCTCTCTCGTTTGTTTTTTTTTCCCGTCAACGCGAAAATGTCATTACGAGATTTCATTATTCCAAAACCGCCAGCGGCGTGTCGTTCTCCGCGTGGAAGAGGGACCGGAGGGACCGGAGGGTGTGCGCGAGAGGGAAAAGACGATCTTGAGCAATCGTCGCGCTCTCGCAATGGCGTCCGAGATCAAGAGAGAGCGAGAGTCAGGAGGGCGTATGTCGCGTTATTCACGATCGCACGAGCACGAAGTAGGTCGTGTCCGGTTCTCCCCGTTTTCAGACGCACCTCCAGCATCCGAGAATCGCTCTCTCTCTCTCTCTCTCTCTCTCTCTCGAGAAAAAAGCGAGAGAGAGCGCTTGACGCGCGTTTTTTTTCCTTCTTTTCCACCACACCGAGGAGCTTTCCGCGCGAGAAGAGATTCCCTTTTTTTCGTCACAGTGCGAAAACTACGAGAATGGTCGTCGCTCGAGGAGGGGGTGAGGAGTTGAGGGGGTTGGAGAAAAAAAAAATACTTCTCGCGGCATAATCACACACATGTACAGGGGGGTGGGGGCCCGGGGCGGAGGGGGTCTCGGCGTATACACGCGGCAGAATCGCCCATCAGCCCCGCTGTCTCTCGTTGGCGCTTCTATCGACTTCCGTACGTTTATTAGTCTTTTCGTACGATTTTTCGTTTCCCTCTTCGTCCACCGAACGGACTCACGGCAGAAGCGACCGAACGACGCACGTCGCGACCGTATGATTGCCTTTCTCCCGAAATTCGGGCTATCGAATCGCCGTTTTTCTTCGTTAGACCGCCGGCCATACCCTGCAACAACGATTGTTTTTTTTTTTTTTTTTCTCAAGACAATGAAACTGAATGAAAAGAACGAAAAATCGGCAAAATCTTCGAAATTCTTCGACTCTGGATAAATCGTCGTACGGGTGAATGTTTTCTCGTTAACGAGAGGTGAAAAGAAATGATGGGAAAAAAAAATCAAATGAATGAATTACGAGGAAGATTAGTGTAATTATCGCTCGGATGAAAAATGGTAACGACGATCGTCATTCGACTCACGTGAGTAATCCTGGATTAGGATCGGCCTGGTACCACGAATATTGCGGCATGTATCCCGCGTGATGTGGCGGGGGTGGAGGCGGAGGCGGATGATGACCAGGCGTGTGCGGATGATGATGAGTATGGGGTGGTGCGTGTGGGTGAGGATGGTGCTTCATCTCGCCGGGCCATGATGGCGCCGGCGGGCTTTCGTTGTGCTGCGGCGACATCTCACTTCCGGGACTCGAACTTCCCGGTGTGTGTCCGCCGCCACCGCCTCCCATGCCCCCGAGGTAACCCGTCGTCGGACTTCCCGAGACCGAACTTCCACCGCCTGGAAACACATCGCAAAATCGCTCGTTCAACATTTTTTGCACATAGCAATTTATCTCTCTGTTCATATAATATAACATAAAATATAATATATAATATATAATATATAGAATAATATATAATATATAATATATAGAATAATATATAATATATAATATATAGAATGATATATAATATAATATATAGAATGATATATAATATAATATATAGAATGATATATAATATAATATATAGAATGATATATAATATAATATACAGAATTATATATAATATAATATATAGAATTATATATAATATAATATATAGAATTATATATAATATAATATATAGAATTATATATAATATAATATATAGAATGATATATTATATAATATATAGAATGATATAATATATAATATACTATACGTCCAATTATGATAATAAGGATATTTGTCATTTTCACGATATCGACGATGATATTACAATATGAAATAAAAGCATTTTTCAATGTTCTTTCGTTCAAACGTCGATGATTTTTATTTTTCAATGTCAATTCAGAGTCTGCCGCTGATGGAATGCTGAAAAATTAGCGACACCTACCTCCTTGCATCAAACCACCCGGTTGACCGGGCTGCGGCGATGGTCCACCGGGTAAGGCCGTACCACCGGCGAGCAAACTGCCGTGCTGGCCGCCGCCTCCGCCACCACCCTGCTGCGCCGCTTTCATCATCTTCTTGTACTTGCTTCTCCTGTTCTGGAACCAGATTTTCACCTGCAACAAGACGGAAAAAAACCCCCACGTTTCATCAGATTTGCCGTATACCAATGGGGGGGGAGTGGAAAAAAGTCATCACACAATTCCTTCGAAGAACGAGAACGGAAACTAGGAAAAGTTCGCTTTTTTTTCTCGCTTGGGGAAACAAAGCCGTCCGAATTGAAAAAAAAACCGACTCGTCACGTCGATGGCTTTTGTCTTCGCTTTTTCGAAATGAGCGAGGTTAATGCGCGAAAGAATTGTCACACGATTTTCAGCAACGTCGCGCGAGTGGCTTTCGTCACTCGGAGAATCACGAAGCTGCCGCTCGCGAGATGAAAGACGAGAAAATAGACGAAGCAAACGTGACAAAATGCGCGAGATTCATATTTCGTCAGTATCGTCGCTTTTGCGGCGCAATAATAAATTATCTCTCTCTCTCTCTCTCTGACACTCTCTCTCTCGAGAGAAAAATAACAGACAGAGAGGGAAAGAGAGAGAGAGAGAGGAGAGAAAAACTGCACGATCGCTGTCGGAGCGAGAATCGCGCGGGTCTTTAGGCGAGAATTGCAATTTCGTTTCGTAACGGATTGTACTTTTTTATCTCTCTCTTTTCATCTCCAGTCTCCGGAGATGGTCACGTGCAAAGACGCTCGCGCTGGAGAGGCGCATCTTCGCCGCAGAGATTTTCACCTCCCTCGAACGCGCTGCGTGGTACATTCGAACAACAAGTCGCACAAAAAAGTCACGAAAGATTCGTCCGTCCGCGTCCGTTTTTGGTTCGCGTGGAAACGTGAATTTCCCTGAGGAGTTTTCCGGAAGAGAGAAGAAATTCGCGAAAAAGTTTTGGCGCAAAGTCGCGCGCGGGGGATGTTTCTGCTCCTGCGGCGTTCGAACGTTTATTTTTCCTCCGATCTATCTTTCTTCCTCGATCGGTTCGCCTCATCCCTTTTCCCTCAGCGAGAGACGAGAACGGAAGAGACGCGAAGATAGAGAGCAGAGGAGGCGAAGGATAAAAGGATGAGGATGAGAAGGCCGAGGGGGTAGATGCGTATACGTATTCTCTTCCCTCTCCGCCTTCTTTATAATCCCGAGGATTTCATCTGTGGGCGAGCGTGCGTCAATCAAAAAACCTTACGGTTAACTTTAATTAACCAAGTCGGGACGATGGGAGAGACGCGATCATCGGTGAGAGACGGCGCGCGAGAGACGAAAGCCGCGGATAGCAAACGCGAGGAAGATCTGTGTATGATCGCGCGTGTGTGTACGTTCGCCCATCCGCGAAGACACATATGCGTGTGTCTACTATATTGAACGAAAGGAAAGGTCGAGGAGAAGATACGATTCTTCTTTGCTATAAAATAAATTGGTATAAAATGAACCACTTTGCCTTCTTATTATTTTCTATATAATCATAATAATCACAATAATGATATAAACAATAATATAATATAATATAATATAATACAATATAATATAATATAATAATAATTATAATATAATATAATATAATATAATATAATATAATATAATATAATATAATATAATATAATATAATATAATATAATATAATATAATATAATATAATATAATATAATATAATATAATATAATATAATATAATATAATATAATATAATATAATAATAATTATAATATAATATAATATTTTGTTGTGAATGAAGATATTTGCGCGTACTTTTTACCAGATTGAGTGTAGGCCGCGTTGAAACTCGAAATAAATGATATATTTTTACAACACACTCTTCTTCTTGCAACTGACGAATGAAATTACGAATATTCATTGTTGATCTCGAAAATCTTTCTCCGGCAATTTCGCGGTGTGTTTGATGTGCAAAAGCGCGCGACAGACGCGATCGATGCCGCGGGGAGAGTCACCAGATATCGCGCTACGGCGCTAAATGCGGAAGGTGCGCGGCGGGAAAGCTCTCGCTTCGGTCAGCACCACGCAATTCCCGTGGTGTGCAAAAACAGTCGGATATGTCGCTGCGGGAGCTTCTCTGGTCGATATAGTATGTAAATCATAAAGCTTGGAGGGTTTCGGCGCCGATATACCGGAATATGATGACGAACGCGGATTGTAAAGGGCATCGGCTGCGATAAACCACCCGGATATAGAATGTACCGGCGCCTCGTACTTTTATATTCGGTTCACCTCCGTTCATTCACTCTCGACGTAAGACTCGACAAGTTCGCGACAACCATTTTCAATGTGGAAACAGGATGAATATTAATAATCGCAATTTTACGTAAAAAAACAGAGCCGTGCAACGTATTTCAATTGAAAAATCGATTTTTTTTTAACGCGAATGTGACGAAGATTTGGTGAAAAACACAATGTTGAAAATTCGCGAAAAAAACGCAAAGGACTATGTATGGGATAATTGGCAAAAATCGAAGGTCCATCTTTAAAATTCTGCCAAAAACAAAAAAATAAAGATATCTCCATGAACCAAGCGACATTTTAAAGCCTCAAGGATTGACGAGAGATTAAGCACAAGTTGGAGTATCTACCCCGAAGGGGAAAGAAATAGGGATCCTTTTAGTGAAAAAGCTCAATCCAGTGAAAAATGAGGAAACATTTTTTACCTCAAGAATTATTTACGAAATACATCGATTTTTTATCATTCAATCACTATTTTCTCATTGAAACATGGAATTTTCAGGAAAAAGTCGGTGGGTTTCGTAACCAGCGGGAAGTGTCCGATCGGATAAGTTCTTTTAGCGCTTTTTCCTTCGCAAAAGCGAGAGCACGAGGTTAGTTTATCTTATCGCAAAATGCGAGCGCCTCAACGAAATTTCATTGACACCTCGATGACGATTGTTATTTTTTCGAAATGATAAATTATTGTTTATCTTTGAGCGTTTGCAATAACCGACAATTAGACTAATTTTCGCGAATAATGAGAACGCGATAGGCGGTTAAACGAGCGCCCAGGAACGATAAAACGGCTGACGCAAAGAAAAATGCTTTTCGCACATTTATTTATAGCATATTGCAGCAATAATATAAATGACGGTGAGTGCATGAGAAGCTAAGCTAAGACACCTGTCATGAAAATATTCATACACGTTCAAACAATATTGAAACAAAGAAATTTGATTTTTAAATTTAATTTTCTCGAGGCTTTGTTATTCAGTATCAGATTTTCCACCATTTTTTTCACCTTTTTCACCCCATCAAACTGGATGGCTAAACGTTGAAAATGTGAGAAAAAATGGCCTTCTTTTCCATCTACTTTTCGGCTAATTTAGCGCACTCGTACTATTTAATTCGGTTTATTCGGTGTCCATACAGTTTCGTATTAATGTTCTTTATTTCATATATACAAGTTCAGAGACGTACAAAATTGTGATTCAAGCGAGAACCGCACTTGATCGGCCCATCCAGAATACAGATTTCCCCGGAGTTGATTTTGATTCTATGTAATGGAGAATAAAGAGATGAGCAAAAGGGAGGAGAGAGAATAAATAGAGATCGTTGATGAAACGAGAGTCGCACCGACGAGGGGTTAAGGGCCACACAGTGGTGTAACCGACAACATAACGCTTATCTATGTACATATGCATATACATGCATGGATACACAATGTATATACACATATACATAACCTCGTACGTATGTATAGCGCCCTCTGGCGGCACGCGAATAACAGAGAAACAAGAAGAGACCCCCGTCGCTCCTCTCGCTCTCAATGATCCAATCTTGTTGATGTACACGTGTACGTCAACCGTCTGTGTACATAACCTCATCGTATGTATGTACATAATGTAAATTAGACGGAGGAGAGAGTCTCACTGCGCGCGGTCGAGTGCCGTACGCGCGCGATAAATAATCAAGCTTATCGCCTCGGTCTATGTGTATTGTACCTGATGTCCCGTGCCGAAACGCGTAACGAACCTAATCCGTCAGCCATGCGCGCGGGGACGGAGCCACGGAGCAGCGCGCGCCCCCTGCTGGCTCTCTACCGCGCATGCACTGCGCGCGCCGGCGGTACACGCGCTCGGCGCATGCGCCGACGCGGAATTCGGGGAATTCACATCCACCCGCGAATTTCGAACGATCTTTTCGAAATTTCGTGATTTTTTCTTGAAACGGGAAACTTGCACGCACAATTTGTCAATAATACCGATAAAAACTGGGCGATAGTTTCTTGAATATCGTTCCAAACGTGTGTAACGTCACATTTCGTAACATGCCTCACGTGACGATATTAAAAATGCATTTGTGAATATAAATGTTTTTTTTTACGAGAGGGCCGAGCGAAAATTTTTGTAATCTTTCCTCTCTCTAGTTACATTTTCCTCGATTCTCGCTCGTTGCTTTTCGAAACGCGCAGTTTCAAAGGAAAAGGCGATCGGGGCGCGGTGCAGGAGTGCGTAAAAGGCATTTCCGAGATATCGCAAAAAAAAGGGCGCAGGGAGGCGGGCGAGCATGCATGTGAACTCGGCGATATAAATAACAAGAGAGAGAGAGAGGTACAGAAAAAAACGAACGTCCGGGTGAGAAGGGAAGGAAAGAAATCACCGGTACACCGTAGGGTCGGCTGGAATTCGGTCGTTGTTAAAAGTGTGGCACTGCGCATCACCGGTGCCGGGCAGGAAGCCGAGAATCCCGCCGTCCTCTCGGGTATGCGATATGCGCAAAAGAGGGCTGTGAAATGTGCGTTTATGCACCCACGGATGTGAATATACACTCGCGGCGTTCCGATGATGGCTGGCCGAGAACTCGCGTGTACATACGTTTCACATACGTTCGCCAGAGGGACGATCAATCGCCGAGGTGTACACCCAACGTACATCGCGCGGAGTTGAAGCTTTCGCGACCGAAATTGCATCGGCGGATGGTCAAAAAGAAAAAAAAAGTATGAAGAACGCGGGGAAATTTTCATTCCCCAAATTTTTCATCCCCGAATGTTTTTTTTTTTCAAATTCAGCCGTGAACAGCCGTAATTTTTGAAAAATTCCAAGGGAGGGGTGGATTTGCTCGCCATGTCGAAGGGAAATTTATCGATAATGACGAAATAATCGCTTCCGGTTTTGTGCCACTCGGAATATTTTATTATCCACGTGTGCATGACCCTCGAGGTTTTATACCGTCTTGTATACCCACGTGCTCCTCTTACACGTGCGTGGGTGATCCTCCAAGGGTTGGAAAATCGATTGATGACCTCTTATACATGACAAAAAGGGTCATCATACACGCAGCTTGAATTCTTAATTCGAAATGAATAAACAATCTTCCGTCCATCGATGTACTTAATTCCCCGGAAGAAAAGTAACGAAATATCGAATCTTTCGGTTTTTTTTTAATCGAGGAACCCTCGTGCACCGAGTTTGGCTTTTCGATGTGTATTATCAAGAAATTTTGGAAAAAGTTTGATATGTATGTATTTATGTACATATGCGCGTGGCTGAATAAAAATAAAAGCTGAAATCGTCGAATTTTCGAATTATTTCTTTTTTCCAACCGTAAATCGAGGTACCACAGTTTGCCAAAGCCGCCGGCGTAGCTAAAAAGACGAGAAACGGAAAAAACGCCGTTCAAAGTGGGATCCCGTCGGACCATATGTGCACACTCCCGTTTCGTAGGTGGATACCTTCGTCATGGTGAGCGAGCGGACGACGCGACGCGTTGCTTACCCGGGACACAATCCGCGGAGCTTTCTCCTCGTCTTTGCGTTTTTTTCCCCCCTTTTTTCTTCTCGGCAAGAGCCCCGAAGCTCAGGAGACAGGCACGTCAACGTTGGATGACAGCGACGAGAAAGAGAGAGAGAGAGAGAGAGAGAAAAATGAAGAAATGAGAGAGGAAAAAAAGTCCCTCCTCCTCTCCATCTTCTTCACCTTTGTTTCTTTTTATCTCATTTCATCTCTCCATCCTCCGCGTTTTCTCGCATCCCGAGAGAGGGAATTGGCACACAATAACGTGTGCGTCTGTGTAGGAACGAGGATGAAAAATAAAAAGGACGAGAGAGAGAGAGAGAGAGAGGAAGGAGAGAGAAAAAGGAGAGATTCCGTCGTTATATTCCGCGTGTGCTCATCGAGGTGTAGTTCCTTGTCCCTCCGTGTAGATGGACTGTACAAGCAAGAATCGTGGTCAGCGTCCCACTGAGCAACGTTCGCGTCTTATTCTCCTTTTCGCCAAATTGCTCACCCCACACGTGACCCTCCACAACCCCTTAATTTTTGTACACAAAACAGCCACGGATTTTCCGCATCTTTTCGTTACACAGACTCCTGGCAGGATGCATCGAGTCCTGGCACGCGGTCCAATCCTTCAAACTCATACAACAACCCCCTACACAGCCCCCTTAAGGAAAAAATCCATATCCCTCGGAATCCAAAAATATAAAAATATACTCCATCGATATAATTGCTGAATCGATCGACAATCGCTCATCGAGTACTTTGAACTTATCGAAAAAAAAAACACTGGAATAATTCGTAGATACTTTCGAATTTCGGGTAAAATTTCAAGTTTTTCGATTTTCGAATTCGAACGAACAATATTCTATTATACGTTATTCGTTATTTCGAACAAAAAACGTGAAAATTTTGAAAAAATTTTATCCCGTTTTCGTAATTCACCCTTGTTGTGGAGAATGGGGTAGCGGCGTCGGGGAAGGGAGGAAGTTAAATCTCTCGCGGAGTCAAGCCTCGTAATAATTATCGTAGCTAAAGTGGAAGGCACCACGAAGGAATATTACGGTAAATTCTCCCCTGTCATTCACGAGTAACAGTCTATACAGTCGGACACTCCATTTCTCTCTCTCTCTCTCTCTCTCTCTGTCATTCTCTGGTTGGTTAACGACACCGCGAGTCCCCGAGGAACGTGCGTTCCCATGAGAAACTGTCCACAGTCCTGTCAAAGTATTGTATACATGTAAAACTACATGTACATATTATAATACATACACATATGTATTATGTACTTGTGTATATGAACGTTAAAGTATATATGTACATATATACGTCGACATAATTCTGTTTCGTCGCGATAGAGCGACAGGAGGCGCCGTGAGAGTCTCACTCGAGCGAGTCTCCACCGACGCGCGTTTATACAGGGCCATTCAAACTTTACGGTCAAAAACGACCGATGGTTTATTTTATAACAGCCCATTGCAGGATTCGCTCGCATCGAAAAACTCCCAAAGACCCTTCGATATGAAACTTTGGCCAGATTTTGAAAAAAAATAATTCACATCGAGTTTTGAAACACCCTGTATATTAAGGCGGTTTAAAATGGTCGAATATTTCTTTTGCTGTACCGAAAAACTGATCGCTCGGCGTCATAAGAAAATCGAGTCGCAGTTTTTCAACAACACGCGAGAATTTCATACTAAAATTTGGAATTTTCCTACTCGCTGACCTTCGAACTTGGGGAAAATTCTGTAACGTGTTTTTGCGGGAAATTTGACGCTCCGCAAAAAAGGTGTCTTGCTTTTAATCGATAAAGTCGACCGTTCGAGAGATAATCGACGCTGAAGCTCGATCCGCGTCGTATTCTTAAACCGCAAATGACAGACTGGCTTGTGAAAAAAATGGAAATATTTTTTTTTCCGGGTGACTTTCAGTGAGAAATTTGCCAATCGGTCAAAGACCCGCCTGGGGAACATTTCTCCAGCGTTCGAGGTTGTCGATTCTTGACTGGAAAAACGGGGGGAAAAAGAACACGAAAAGACAAATTAGCCAATGGAATAAATTCGAGACAGCGTTTGGAGGAGTGAATGAATAAATAAATATCAGATCGACACACGCGGCAACATATTTATTTACAATTTTATTACGCTCCTCGACTCCATTACAAAATATTCAGCAATAAATTTGTTGTAATTGCTCATAAATTACTCTACCCCGAGATACACATATACATTATTGATCCGCGTGTGTGTGTGTGTAATTATATTTATAGTGGACTTTACCGGCTTATTCTTTTTTTCCCCCTGGAATAATAATTGACGCCAGAAACATTCCAGCTACCGTATAATAAAATCCATTCCGATTAAGATGTAAAAGTACGCTGGCTCTCGCTCCGACGAACATCGTGTTCGGTCGACTGTCGGAGCGCATCGTTTTTTCGCTTTTTATTCACGCGCGCGGACGAAAAAAAAATCCAAAAAGCGACTGGAAAAAAGGTTCCTACGGACGTGGCGGGAAAATCATTCTTCTTCGCGACTCCGTTTTTTTTCCGTGTTACACTTTTACGGAAATCGGGAACCTGGGAGAATTCCTCGGTTCTTGAGGGGAAAAAAAAAAAAAAAAAATTTCCACGGTGAGTCGCGCTTCGATCTTATATGGCTCTCGTGTGCGCGGACGGTATACGCACGCGGATGCGTCACAGTTCGCGATTACAAGAGACCCTCGCACCGCGTAACACGCGCGTGTGTATATGCTTTTGTCTTTTGGCGTTTCTTCTTCAATTGTTTTTTTTTTTCTCTCTTCTTTTTTTCGTTTGACACAGGCCGAATTACAATAGCCGAGGGAAAAGTCGGAGAGAAAGACAGAGAGAGAGAGAGAGAGAGAGAGAGAGGGAAAACATTACGTGTGCGGCAACGAGAAATTGTCGACCCGCAATTAGCGAGATAGAGAAACGCCGTTTGCGGGAAAATGTGAGTGCTCGTGAGAATTTCGAGTCGACTCGTTGACGAGAGAAGACATTCGATGGTCGAATTAAACCCTGGGTATATCGATCGGTGCTGATGAAAAAATCAATATTGACACTCAAAAATCGCTCGCAGCCACTCGTAATCAAAATTGCCACTTTTGAGTGGCAATTTTGACACTCGTGCTCGGATTTCGTCACTCAAAAGTCGTTCACCTTGAAAATTCGCTTGGATTACTTAATTAGAATTGAGTCAAAGTACTCTCTGAAGCATCACTCAAAACAGATTTTTTTTTTTTTTATCATCGCTCACAAGAGAGTCGTACTGCACAGATCGAAACGAATTTCTTTTCGGCTCGCGAACATGCCTTTTAAATTGACCGAAAAGTCTCGATGCCACTTTTGAGTGGCAATTTTGACACTCGTGCTCGGATTTCGTCACTCAAAAGTCGTTCGCCTTGAAAATTCGCTTGGATTACTTAATTAGAATTGAGTCAAAGTACTCTCTGAAGCATCACTCAAAACAGATTTTTTTTTTTTTTATCATCGCTCACAAGAGAGTCGTACTACACAGATCGAAGCGAATTTCTTTTCGGCTCGCGAACATGCCTTTTAAATTGACCGAAAAGTCTCGATGCCACTTTTGAGTGGCAATTTTGACACTCGTGCTCGGATTTCGTCACTCAAAAGTCGTTCGCCTTAAAAATTCGCTTGGATTACTTAATTAGAATTGAGTCAAAGTACTCTCTGAAGCATCACTCAAAACGGATTTTTTTTTTTTTTATCATCGCTCACAAGAGAGTCGTACTACACAGATCGAAGCGAATTTCTTTTCGGCTCGCGAACATGCCATTTAAATTGACCGAAAAGTCTCGATGCCACTCAAAAGAACCACTCTGAGCATCGCACGGATGAGGAGAAACTCGATGCGCGGATACAAACGCAAAATTTGACGAAATACGCTGATTATTCATCAGCCAATGGCGATGACTCGCGAGGTCGGGTACGGACAAACGCGCCGTACATCCGCGGGATGGTATGAGGGGGACGTTGGGGGGGGGGGGGTAGAGGCTATGCACCGTTACCTTTTTGCAACGTCCTTCGCGTTCCTGTCGGTTAATGTACGAGGCTTGGGGAACTCGTATAAAAATAATGTACATATAACGCCGCGGCGCACAGTCGCGACCGAGTGGAGATGGAAAAAAAAAAAACGAAAAAAAAAAAACGAAGAAGAAGCGCAAGATCTCGATACAAGCGTCCGCGTATATGAAATAGCCTATATATATGTGCCTCTACGGTATATAAAACGAGTATATACATACAAATATGTATGTACATACATACATGTATTTGTATATACATACAAATATGTATGTACATACATACATGTATTTGTATATACATACAAATATGTATGTATATATGTGTCCATGTACAGATATGTATATAATGAGTGTGTACGTAACAGGGCCTATGGAGAAGCAAAGGCTCGGTCACTGGAACGCGACGTTTCCTTCGTCTCCTTAACGACGAATTTACGTCATGGTTCTCTGATTATTATTACCCCCCCCCCCCCCCCCCCAAGCCCGCGCTCTTTCGTGGCCTATCTCGTCCTCTCTGTCTCTCTCTCTATCTCTCGTATCTCTCTTATCGTGGGATAACGCGATTTTGGCTCGGTGCATTTGAGGAAGCTCCGCCAGTTTCGTCCCAACGATTGCGCAAACGCGCGCGCCCCGCAGTGGAAAAAGTCAGGATGAACGCGGACTCTGATGCTTTCGAAAAAATCGTTTTTTTTTTTTTTCAACTTTTTTTCCAACGATCCTACTCATCGTTTATTATAATGTTGATTGAACGAAATTTCGCGATGATTTAACGCGAATCGTTGAGAGAGCGGCGGATGATTATCGTTACGATTATTACCGCTGTTGCAGGAAAAAAAAAAATGGATCTCGCCTCCGTTGTCGAGCTTGACGAGAGGAGCGATTCGGGTTGCACGCGGATATGCCTCTCGCGTTCGCAATTTCACGCTTTTACCGCAGAGAGAGAGAGAGAGAGAGGAAAAAATCAAAAAGAGGATAAAAAAATGTCGTACGTCGGCGGAGCACCCATTTTTTTTCATCGACTCTTCGATCTTGCGGTTAATTTGCGAATCGATCGAAGGAAATGTCCAGTCGAAGGGAAAAAAAAGAGGCAATCCGATAACGACGATCATAAATTACATTTGCCGGACGAGTTGCAATAATGATAACATATAATTTCATCGTATTTGGGAGAAAATGAAAAAAAAAAAAAGTGTTCCTTAAAGGGCTAATTATATTCGGAATGGCTCTTTTTCGTTCCGTCCACTTGCCCGATGTTTTTCCACGAGAAAATTACAAGACGCACAGTCATAACAATGATGCGCTCAGATGAATTTGTCTCGGGTTGTTGAAAAAAAGAAAAAGATGAAAAAAAAAGGAGAGAAAAAAATGTATGTATCTCCACGGATTCGGATTTACCGAGCGTGACCGAGCGGAAGTAAAAAGTGTCGTCCGTGACTGTTTCGCGTGGCACTTGGCTCCTTTAATAGATAAAGGATCTTTCCTATTTTTCTTCCTCCGTTGTCTTTTTTTTTTTTTCCTTTTTCTTTACTATTTTTCTTTTTTATTACTTTGGATTTATTCTCCGGACAAATCTGCGACGCGAGACTCGAACAACCCGCTCTCTCTTTTCCTCTCGCTCGTTCGCATTGAGGCCATTGTTCGCGAAAATTGTTGCAAATTGTTCCATTTTCTTCCAAGAACGAGAGAAAACAATTTCCGCGCTCTCCGGTCAACGTTTAAGCGTTGATTTTTTTTACCCTCTTGCGCTGCGCGTACCCCTGCTCCCTTTTTCCTTAACGGTTTTGATAAATTTACGCACGCATGCGTACTCACCACTCCGCGTACCGGAGTGTTTTTTTTTTTTTTTTCATTTTTCCAACGAGACGAGACGAGAACGAGAGGTGGCTACGATGAATGAATAACGAGGCGAGGAACATCGACGAAGGATCGAAGGAAAATCGAGGGAAAATCAGGCGGGGAATTGTTTAGAAAAAATCGAATCTCCATCTCGTCTTTTCTTTATCGATAATAAAATTCGATATTTTCGAGCGACTGTGTACAGTCCCAATTTTTTCCTCTCGCTTTTCCTTTCATCCCCATTTTTGGAGTACAAAAAGAGAGACGTCAATGAGAGAAAAGCGACGAGAGGTCTTCAGAGTAAAATTGAAAATCGGATGATTCCGATTCCTCGCTGGATAGGCGATCTCGTTTTTTCATCTCTCAGCGCAGCCTCTCTCGAGAATCATCGAGACGAGGGCGGCTTTGAGAGCAAGATCATTATTTCTTTTGACAAACACGAAAAAATCAATCAATAAAAAAATCGAAAAGTGAAATTTAAAAAATTGTCATTTCCAGTCGGGTCCAGCTGTTCTCTCAATCGTATCTTCCTCTCCCCTCCTTTTTTTATTCTTTCCAGTCGGAGAATCATCAAGACGAGTGCGAGCTTGGTCTCGTTTATTTTTTCTCCTTTTTCCGTTCGTTTTTCTTTGATGCTCTCAACGCACGTGCGACACTCGTATCGCTTCAAAGAGCCTCTCTGTACGTATATATAAAAATACGTCTGTACCTGTGGTTGTCCGCCACCGAGAGGAGGTAATACCTCCTCGTTCGAGTACGCCAGAACGTTCCTTCGGTCTCGATCTCGCTCTCGCTTCAGCCCATTGTTTCGTGCTCGCGGCAGCAGCAAGGTGAGATTATGCAATCGTCGAGGAATATAATGTGGAAAAGGAAAAAAGGTGCGAGAGATCCTCGAGAGAAAATGCGAGAGAGATACGCGAGATAGATTCGTATCTGCTGACGTCGGCGTCACTGTTGTGCACGACCCGAGTGTACGACGTGCATCGAAACCGCGTGTACTCCATGTACGTTTTGTATCTCGCAAGAATTGTAAAGAAAAACGAGAGAGAAAAAAAATACGACCCGCAAATTACGAACTCTTTGCGATATTCGTCAGAGTCCGCGCGAGACTAGCCTCGTGGCGAACCGTGACGAATTTGACGTCGCGTATGGAGGACAAAAAAAAATTAGCAGAAATTTCGGATCGCGAGATCCATTCGTCGATTTTTGGAGACGTTTTTCTTTTTCTTTTTTCAAGCTTCTTTTGTGCTCTGACGAGTCCTCGAAGAAGGTTCCTTGGAGTGTAAAAACAATGACGGCTGGGAGAAAGTTTTTTTTAAAAAAAAAAAAACGAAATTCGAATTTTGCGCGTTTTTCGGAGTTTTTAATATTCTCGAGCGATATCTTAAAATTGTTCGATCGCTCAAACCCTTTTCGGAGGCTCTTCCGATACAAAAAGCTGACGTATTGCTTTACGATATTTGGGAATGAAAAATCGTCGGTCAAAATGGGTCACCTCCGTGTTTATGTATGCATATGGTTATTTATGAGGGTATTTAAATTGCTCGCTTATGGAGGACAAAAAAAAGCAGGAATTTCGGATCGCGAGATCCATTCGTCGATTTTTGGAGACGTTTTTCTTTTTCATTTTTCAAGCTTCTTCTGTGCTCCGACGAGTCCTCGAAGAAGGTTCCTTGGAGTGTAAAACAATGACGGCTGGGAGAACATTTTTTTTGGAAAAAAAAAAGGAAATTCGAATTTTGCGCGTTTTCGGAGTTTTTAATATTCTCGAGCGATACCTTAAAATTGTTTGATCGCTCAAACCCTTTTTGGGGGCTCTTCCGATACAAAAAGCTGACGTATTGCTTTACGATATTTGGGAATGAAAAATCGTCGGTCAAAATGGGTCACCCCCGAGTTCATGTATGTATATGGTTATTTATGGGGTATTTAAATTGCTCGGTTTGAATATTTTTCTAATGCGGCGGTTTCGATGGCCGCCGGACATGCTCGCCCTTTTTCGTGCGCATCGATGCACGCACTCGCGCCCTTTTCCCTCGCTGTTCGTCTGTCATCCGGGGACTTTACCTACTCCCGGTACGAAAAAACACATGTGAAACCCGTAATAAATTCGTGTAATACTTCAGGTACGATCCGCACAAATGGGACTCGCGACGAGACCGAAAATCCCATTGTTGGTTCGAGCATACGTAAAAAACAAATTGTGCAATCGATTTCAATGGCACTTGAACACGAAATTTGTTAATTGCATCGAGTTTTCAACAAAAAATAATAGTACAATAGAATTTATCGAGGTCACGAGGTCCGGCGAGGAGAAAAACATTCACGGACGTACGCCATGATAAATTTATATCGCACTTGACACACGAGTACAATAAAATGCTGTTGTGGAAAATTCCATTGTAATTTCGATAGAAAAAGAGGACAAAAAATGTGCGATCGAATTTAACGCTGTTCAAACACGAGATTTCTCATAATTGCGTGAATTTTTTTTTTACCAAATAAATAATACGGAAACGAGCTTTCGGGTGACGAAAAGAAGAAAAAGAAAAGAGTGCAAAACGTGACGGTCAATTTCGTCCCGTTGGGAGATAGCGGCGTTGTTAATTGGTGAAAAAAAAAAGAGTACAAGGAGATAAACGAGAAAAGACAACCGATATCGAGCAAATCGTCCGCAATTACCCTGAAAAACAGGCGAAACGATAAGGGAGCTCCGGTTAATTGTTATTGCTCCTAATTTCCGACTTGGAGTTTCCCCACGCTCGGAGGGTGAAAAAATATTTTCACCAAGCTCTCGCGTGTTTGCACGCATAATCGTAGCTAATGTTAATACGATTAATAACCGAATGATCTTTTCATAAAAATGTATTATTTATTGTCGCATTATTCATGCGAAATAACATCAATATATTGACAATTCGGTGTAATATTTGTCAACGTTTTTATATTATATATATATTGCGTATGAAATAATTGTCGAGTTAGAAAAATTCGTCGCAATTCCCGTTCAATTCTGCTTGTTATTTGCAGTGATTTTTTAAATTATAATTTGAATGGGGAGTGTGTTGCAACTATGGGAGATGAAAAAGGGCAGCCATGTTAAAACTTGCGATGGGTGTGGATCGTCGAACGCGGAGCCATTGAGGACGACAACGCGACGATGAGTCGATCGATTTTTATCAATAGGAACAGGCGTCCCGATACATGCGCGCGTTTGGTGAAAGCTCGTTATATACGGGCTCTCTCTCTCTCTCTCTCTCTCTTCCGACTCCACGTTCCTTCAAGTTTTTACATGACGATGCATAAAATAGCCAAGTACACCTTCGAAGGAGTGGGCTGAGCTGTAATAAGCTGATGAAATCGCAAAATTTCGATCGCGAAAAGAAAATGGCGGAGGAATCGACGGAGCAACTTTGAAAAACAATAACGATTAAAAACGAAGGAAGAAAATATGGGAAATTTCAGTGGCGGTGAAAAAACAAACTTTTCGTTCAGTTTTCTCCAATTCTTGAATTATTTTTCATACGATCCGGTAAGTAAGACTCCATTAGCGTACTTTTTGTTCTCTATTTTTGTAATTCGCGGCAGGAACATACATTCCGGTAACGTTGAAAAAAAAGTTTAATAGCGAGTTTATATATTGATATATTTTGATATTATATTGATATATATTGATATATATTGATATATTTTGATATATTTTGATATATATATATTGATATATTTTGATATATATATATATATATATATATATATATTGATATATTTTGATATATATATTGACATATTTTGATATATATTGACATATTTTGATATATATTGACATATTTTGATATTTTTTGATATATTTTGATATAGATTTAAATATATTTATATATAAGTAAATACATACATATGTATATACGTATATATAGTGGAAATTCACCGGCTCGAGTGATTCTAATCGATGGATCTTGGAACGCGATGAGTGCGAGCGCGGTCTCATTACAAAACCGCCTGTTTGCGTCTCTCACAGCGGCATCTCGTCGTACGACGCGCTTACGCGGAGGCTCTTATATGCGCTTTTTTATCACGATTTTCAACTCCTGTTCGAGCCTGCGGGAATTTATACAAAAACAACAGCACAAGACACATTTTTGTCGAACTCGAGTACAGAATCTGCCAACGTCCGTTTGCACGTGCGCGGCGAAGCCCCCTTAATCCGTTCTTCACCTTGAGATTATTGCAACAACGTACAAGTCTCTTCGGAAATTTTTCGAAAACTTCCCACCTTTTTCATGAGAAATATTTTCAAAACTTTCGAGCGGAATTTCATTCCCCGCGATTTGCGCAAGGCCCGCCGGAAATGGGCCGGATTTCACGAATAAAATCTTCGAGAAAAATAGAGAGAGAGAGAGAAAAGGAAAAAAAATCGACATACACGAGTATTCGGGAGGATGACTAATGACAAATTTTCCGTGACAGGTGTGTTTCGACGCGGTAATTACACGATGTATTCGCACTTCCGTAATGACGATCTTTCGTGCTCGGAGGTTTTTTTTTTTCGTCGGACGGAGAGTGGTTTTGAAAAAAAAAAATGTTTTTTTTTCGACAAAAAGAAGTGGGTATAATTATCGAAGCGGCGCACTCAGAGACACTCCGAATCGAGTTTCAACGAGGCGATGCAGCCAAACAATGACACCTGAACGATGAGTGGCTTTTTTTTTTTTTTTTTTTTTTTTTCGTTCTGACTAGGTATATAATGTTATAAGCTGGTCTGGCATACAGATGGCTTAAGGAGAGCGACCTCTATCCGAATCGCCCCGAGCCATTCGATATTTTCTAGTTCCTGGTACTGGCTTTTATTTTATTTTCATCTTTTTTCCATTTTTTTTTTTTTTTTCATTTTTTCTTCCTCCTTCACTTCGAGCCCGATGCAATAAGAGGCAAATGCACAGCGTGTGCAGCAGCACAGCACACTGTCATGAGAGTTATTTCGCGTATGGCGGAATTATACATATACATATAGAGAGGCGCGGGCGTGGGGGAACCTCAAGGTTGAAAGAGAAACTCTTTGCTGCATTTTTTTCCTCTTATTTTCATATGCAGTTCGTTTGTTACGATGTTGAGAGCATTTTCAACCGTGGCTCGGGCGCGAATATTAGATTAGAACGCTTTGAACGACGAGGGGCGATCTTGCGTATGCTTGTATGCTCGTGACCGTAGTTTGTCAGTTGAAAATCTTTCGAAAGAAGGATCAATCGGGTATACAGTTTTTTCAACCAGTGTATTTGGAGTTTTTGTTAAATTTTTCATCAAGCAATATAATGTAATAAAAAATAATATAATGTATTATATTTCGCGAGAAAAAATCGCGTATGGTTTTTCTTTTTCGACCAAATAAGGTCGTCGGTTGAGAATCTTTCGAAAGTAGGATGAATCGAGTATGCAGTTTTTTCAACCAGTGTATTTGGAGTTTTTGTTAAATTTTTCATCAAGCAATATAATGTAATGTAATATAATATAATGTAATATATTTCGCGAGAAAAAATCGCGTATGGTTTTTCTTTTTCGACCAAATAAGGTCGTCGGTTGAAAATCTTTCGAAAGAAGGATGAATCGAGTATACAGTTTTTTCAACCAGTGTATTTGGGCTTTTTGTCAATTTTTTCATCAAGCAATTTAATGTAATATAATATAATATAATGTAATATACCAAATAAGTTCGTCAGTTGAAAATCTTTCGAAAAAAGGATGAATCGAGTATGCAGTTTTTTCAACCAGTGTATTTGGAGTTTTTGTTAAATTTTTCATCAAGCAATATAATGTAATGTAATATAATATAATGTATTATATTTCGCGAGAAAAAATCGCGTATGGTTTTTCTTTTTCGACCAAATAACAGTCTCTGGAACTTTCGACAAATTTTTCTCGATACCGTAGAGACAATGAACAGGTTTCCTCTCGTGCGATTCGCTCACAATGCGTACGTGTATCCAGCATCCCCTTTTTACATTTCGGTCCATCGCGCTCGTTCAAACGGACGTGCAATTCGTCCCGTGGTCCCCAATTCAGACTGGACTTTTCGAATCATTCAAATTCATATTACATCCATCCGTAAGCCTGCCGAATAATTCATTCCGAAACGTTTTGAATTTGACAAAATAATATGAAAATTCGTGTATAATTCAACTGAGATTTCGAATCTCGATTTTATTCGATTCCGATGTATCTCGGATCGTTAAAACTTAACACTCGTTCCGTACAACTTTTACCGTTCAACGAGCTGTATCATAACGACCGAAGCTTTTGAATCACGAGCCTGCTCTTATTGTGCTCCTCATCCGCGTCTCCGTCTCTCCCTCAATCGGCATCGATATTCTCCGAAGAATAAAACATTCAACCCCTTAACGATTCATCAGTGACTGAACCGCGCGTGTATGCGACTCTGCTGGTCCATCTCTCACGATCCTCACCGCTTGCATCTCCACAGCATCCCTTTTTACGTGTAAACTCTCCGTTTGGTCCATCGGGCGATTTTTGTCTCTCCTGCCATCCGACATACGCCCTTTCGATCTTTCTCCCGATTCGCGCGGATGGATATATATGTCTCTTTTTTCTCTCAACATTCGCATCCCGATCTTTCCGGTGGCTGCGCGCGTTTCTCCGTCTCTCGGGAGCGAAGGGAACGCGCGCGCGGCAGCTTTGCGGAGAACCAGTTTCTCTGCCGATCATCGCGCGATTTTTTCTTCTTTTTCGTGCTTCCTTCTGTTTTTTTTTTCGTTTTTCACTCGTTTTCTCAGGACGAAGCGCCTCGATCGCCGTTTACGTTCGCCGGCAACTCGCATGTGTGTACAAAAGATCGATTTCTTTACACATGCACTCGGTAATCCAGTGCCGAAATAATTCCGCAAGCGGAGAAAGACCGAGAGAGAGAGAGAGAGAGAAGGCGCGTGTGCGATTCGTCGCACGACGCGTGCCGATCGAGACAAACTCCGCCGGAATAAAATTACAATAAAATATATAGTATTTCGAGAGCCCACGCGCGACGCCAGCGTGTCGTTTATATTAATGCAGTTATGCGAATGCGCGCGTATGAGAACGATTAAAAGATGAAATATTCACAGGCTTCGAGATTTTTATTATTGAAACGTCAGAGAGGATCGATCGCGAGATTTGATAAATCGATTCGTGTCTTTTTCTTCTTTTTTATCCATCGAATTGCCTCCCTGTCAGGCTCTGCACTTTTTTACTTTTTTCTTCCTCCCACCTCTTTATCTCGTCGTTTTTATTTTAATAATTTTATTTTATTTTAATTAATTTAAAATAATTTAATTTATTCGCACGAATTTTTCATGAAAACGTCGAAATGTTTCATCACCATATGAGATTGGTCGAATTGCTCGTGTCTTTATTGATCCTCCATTATCGGAAACTCTTTTATCGTGCCCTGGAACGCGCGATAAAAAATACGCGGAGCTATTCTTTTCGTCAATTCCCACTCGGCGAGTTTCTTTCAGCGAAGGTTTCATTCCTCGCTGTGCTCCACCTCGATCGCGGATGCGTCTTTTTCTTTCCTGTTTTTGTCTTTTTTTCTCGTACTTCTCATTTTATCGCTGCGATTCTCGTTTCTCGCGGAGCAGACGCCTCTCGCGTCCGTGTGCAGGCGCCCGCAGAATTAAATGCACACACGCGGTCTAAATGGAGTACACGCACTGCATAGAGGAGCCTCTCGTCTTGAAAGGAAACGGGGGAAAAAAAAATGGCGAAAAAAAACATGATCTGCTGCCTGAAATCGTTTTTCACGATCGAATCGTGTGTGTGTGTGAGTGTGTGTGTGTGTGTGTGCACGCTGCGGGTGCGATCTGACGTTATAAATTTTCGCTTCGCTTCTTTATTTTAGAAAATACTCATCCAGCTGGCGTAATTCATTATACGACGTAAGATACCACGTCTTTTTGTCGTATCGAAAAAATGGAATTTCAATTAAAATTTCAACCGCAATGAAGATAAAGATTTTATTATTATTATTTTCTTTTCACTCGAGAATCTTTGCAATTTTTGTCAAAGTTTTCTTCATGCCGTATTTGAGTATATATAATATATGATATAATAATAATAATAATAAGAATAATATAATTATATATCGTTAATATATAATCCAATATTATTATATAAATTATAATAATATTGTTATCATTATTATTATAACATCGCGCGATATATTTGTGCGTGTGTGTGTGTGTGTGTGTGTGAGAATCCCGTACGGTCAAGATTTCTTCGGAGGGTAAATATTTCCTCGTGGCTTTTTAATGGGATTTTTAGCCGAGCGTCCGGCCGTAAAACGCATTATCGTGTGCGCTCCGATGACGAAGGGGGAGGTTCTCTCTTGCCGAAAATCAGGCTGCGCATCGGAGGCTCATATCGTACGATGTAATTCGCCTCGCGTGATCTCTCGGCTGGGAAATCCATTTTTTTAAAACAACGCAATTTTTAAATTGAAATTTTCAATTAACATTTCCCACAGCACAATAATTCGAAAGACGAGAGAAAATTTCAAAAAATTCAAACGTCGACGTCAATTTCGATTTTTATTTTTCCGCTGCTGTCTCGGGCGGCCTATTTTTTCGGTATATCGAAAAAGAAAAAAATCGTCGGTACTTTTGACCCACCCGGATACGCAAAAATCTGCAGATAATGGTTTTGCAATTTGGTTCACGTGTGTTCAAAGGCAATTATCGTGTCGTATATGCAACGCGATGTCAATTCGCAATTCGATCACCGGGAGAGTGTCAAGTGTTGAAACAGATCCATTTGATAGAGAAGCAAAAATAATGTGAAAAAAAAGAATTGAGCCAAAGATTTATCTCGCGTTTGTTTCTCCTTTTTTTCACGATAATTCATAAGATCTTTCGATAAAGTGAACAAACTCAAAGTGATGTATGAGCTCGAGTTTATTCGTGGGAGAGGGAGGGGGGGGATAATCATTGGCGCGCGCGCTCGTTAAATCTAAATCCTAATTACTAATTAGCATCGAGCCGTATATATACACGCGTTCTGCTGTCATCGTGCGCGTTCTCTCGAGCGCGTTAGCGCGCGACTCGACAAATTATGCTAATGGCTTTTTGTAAAACACACACAGCGGCGCAACGCCATGCGGTCTATCCCTGCTGTTCAACGGTACTCGTATACAGGCTGACGCGTTATTTTTTTTTCTTTTTTAATTAATTCATACTCAAACGTCGAATTTAAAGCGCGGGAGAGATAGAATCTACGACATTTTTCGCTCCTCTTTGAGGGGAAAACATTTGTCACGGCTAGATTCTTTGTGATTTTTCTCTCGAGGATTTAAGGGGGGAAAGAGAGGGATGTTGGCGCGTCTTCACGGTTGTGTACCTCGAAAATGTCAAGATGCACGTTTTGGGGGGTTGATAAATTTCTAGCTCGCGAAGGAAGCAACACGCCATTTTTCTTTTGAAATATGTTATTTGTTCGTCTTTTTTCGCAGAATAAAAAAACTGCATCGATCTTGAGGCTCCGAACTTGGTGTTTTCGACCGTTGTATACCTCGAAAACGTCAAAATGTATACGTTTTGGGGGGTTGATAAATTTCTAGCTCGCGAAGGAAGCAACACGCCATTTTTCTTTTGAAATATGGTATTTGTTGCGTCTTTTTGTACAGAATAAAAAAACTGCATCGATCTTGAGGCTCCGAACTTGGTGTTTTCGACCGTTGTATACCTCGAAAACGTCAAAATGTATACATTTTTGGGGGTCAATATAAATTTCTATCTCGGGGACCCTCAAGAGTACCGAGTTTGTGCTAAAGTGTATTAATCAGCGGAAAATTAGCAATCGAAGGTGCGATCAACGGTAATCTCGAAAAACGATAAAATCAATAATTTCGGAAAAACTCGGGGAAGAGATTCAAAATTTTCGAAGCGGTTAAAAAAAAGTGCAAACGCATAATTCGAGATCGTCAATTATTCGTTTAAATCACGTTCGAATTCGAGGTGGACAATAATTCGTACGCTCGAATGAAATTCGTACTTAATCGTCCATCCGTAGTTTCCATCCTGGATCACTTCGAAGAAAAAAGGAAAATGACCGAGCGTGTCGCGGTTAATTCCCGCTGTTTTTTCGACGCGCGTATAACAATTTTTGTATCGAGCTCGTCGCATCGTCGATACGAATGGGGATCACGTGAGATCTTAATGACAGGATCACGTGCCGAGTTTGCAACACGTGTACATATATGCTCAAATGATAAACGGGTTATGTGAGACAATTATGTACAATATGTATGTACATCCAAGTGCGTCTGTGCGCACGCGTATGGTCCCAAAGTAACCGAGAATCCCAGTGGGAAGACGGATGGGATTTAACGACCAGTCTTGCCCTCTCGTTGAGGAAAATTCATCAAACGGAACGAGAGATTCGATAGGGAGGGTATAACGTTTTTAATGGTCACATCCGGTGTCATTGGGGTCCTCGGCCTCGGAAAACCTCGAGGGAGAAACGAAACACTTTTTCTCTTCCAGGCTCCGACGAGAATCAACGGCCACCACGCAGCATCTCTGACGTTTCCCGAATATAAATTCGACAAATTTTCCTCTCTTTTGTTTATTTACTCGTTCGATTGTTTTTCAAAATGATTATTCCACTATTTTTACGTCATTATCGTCGGCGTGCCGCAAACGGAAAAATCCCATCCGCTCGTTCGACCTGACGAAGACGAACGCACGAGAAAATCGTTCGCTAAAGAGCTCTCTCCACTCTCGCGAGATTTATAATGCCAATTTTTTTCATTTTCGCTCCCCTGTCGCCGAGACGCGCTCTCGCTCTCTTAAATTTGCCCCGCGAGATCGACGCGAGTCGTAAAACTCGCGAGCGCGTTATTCACTCGTAACGGTCTCGCTTCTGTGAAGTTTATTTGTTAAACGTACGTTTATGAGACGGCTATGTAAATTATTATCCCGTAATTTCTTGCAACAGCGGTAGCGCGCTGTTCTCCCTCGTCTCTCGTTTTCCCTCTCCCCCTCCCTCCATTTCCCACGGAAAAAACGACGACGAAACATCGAACGACGGAGAGGATCGACAAAAAGACGTTGAAAAAATTCGCACAAAAATACAAAAATCAGCAGAACTCGAACTCAAAAATCGCCACTTTCGACGATTCAAAACAGCCCCAAAAAAATTGCTGTTTATTTTTTTTCGCGTCCCCAATTTTTCGATTCCTTCCATTCCCCCTCCGGAAACTCTGCCATAAATTCACACGATGATTGCCGGTGTAGTAGGAAAAAAAAAGATCGAAAAACTCGTGACGATATTACGATATTCGTAAATCGTTAGACCGCACGAAGGTAGCTCGAAATCGAACGATTCATCGGGAAAAACCGCCTTGCCTGTACATACAAGTTTACGTACATCGGTATGTGTCTGTGTGAAAGAATCGCGTTTTACCGGGACCGGATATACGCTCGCGCGACCTCTATATGTGCGACGTTGCCGCGAGCGCGCGGACGCGCGCCTGTGGGCGCATCTTACGCAATACACCGCGAGAGCGAATCCTGCGCTATTGGCATTGACGAGACGCGCGTCACTTCTATCTCTGTATCATCTTTTTATATATACCGCATGCTCGTATATATATATGCAGACGTACGTTCATACACACGTGGATGTACATGGGTACTACCAGTTGCATGTAACGATAAAACACTTGTAACATTAGCTGCTCGGAAAGACACTACGAAAACGCTGCACGAGAGGAAAAGGAACGGAAAGAGATGCGAGAGATGAGAATGTGCGCTTCTTTTTTTCTCTCGTTTTTTTTTATCCACGTTCCTCCACTCGCCGGAGGTGAATTATCATCCTCATCGTTATCATCCTCGTTCTCGTCGCTATCTAACGAGGTTACGTTTTCCTCAAATTCTTCAGGTTTTTTTTCATCGCATTCATCGATGTCCCTCGATTAATCGTTTTGTTACAACGGAGATGTGCGGAGATATCTCGTTAAAACGCGAATGAAAACTGGACGACCGTCGTTTTGTCGCTGTTTTCATTTTTTTTTATCTCGTTTTGAAAAGTGACGAAACATCCCGGTTGATTAATCGCTTCTCTCCATTGTTTCGCGGTTGTTGCGATGTCACTGTCGATTGTTATAGACACATGCGGATTATTCCATTTTCGTTGAAACTCGCTCGAACGACGGGAGAGTGTTTGTTCGAGTCTGTCACGGAGGTTTTTCATTTTTTACTCACTGCAGCATCGTCCCTCGAAACTCTTATACGACTTTCTTGTCGCTGGAAAACGCCTGCCCTACGTTGCTGTAATTAAGAATGCACGGCGGACATTTTCAACGTTGAATTTACAAATATATCGTATTTAATTGTACCAAATTTAATTGCTGGTGAAACAAACGTTTACGTGTGTTTATGTTTGAAAAAATATATATTATATCGATCGTTCAATTTTCATTGGAATCAATCAAGTCGTATTGGAAAAATCGCGATTGAATGACAGTGGAGGTTGACTGCATCCCTTATTTTCCCCCCCTCTCTCTCTCTCTCGCTCTCTTAGTCTTCCTTTTTTTTTTTTTTTTCATATCTTTTCCCAGAGCTGGCCTGGCAAAAGAACGGTTCATCGGTTGGTTCGGGCCACGCGTTATTATTGATGACGTTGCGTGACGTCGAGAGAGACGTCGAAACGAGGGGAACAGACACCGTGTGCTCGCCACTCAGCCACAGGTGGTTCCCAAGAGAATTCGTTGTCTCTCTGTACAACTTGCGTGCACATATGTGCATTTCACATGCGTGTACGTACACACGCGCGTATCCACTTTTTTTCAAACGTAAAAGGGTGCGGAGAATTTTTTTCGAAAT
This sequence comes from Heteropelma amictum, assembly GCA_959613375.1. Lineage (NCBI taxonomy): Eukaryota > Metazoa > Arthropoda > Insecta > Hymenoptera > Ichneumonidae > Heteropelma > Heteropelma amictum. Next base: position 33,120,287 of record OY390721.1, read on the forward strand.
AATCCCCTACCCACAGGTCGATAAACGAAAAAACCCTGGTAATGAAGTATTTCTTCGAAAAAAAGGCATAAAATCATTAAAAATACGCGTTATAAGGACTATTTATTTTCATTCGAATTATATTTTGAATTTTATTATATTTTATCATTTTTAAAACGGAATTGCTCCAAAATGAAAAACTTCTCTGCCTCTCTCTCTCTCTCTCTCCCTCTTTGCCTAAACAATGTGTAATATTATTTGAAATATACACTAAAAGTACCATTTTTTTCATTTTCTAATTATATTTAGAATTACTCCTCTTTCTAAGGTGCTTTTTTCTCCATTTTTCGATCATGTTTTGAATTTTATTGCGCAATGGTACTTTTATCGTCGGATTACTCCAAAATGCAGAACAAGAGTTTCTCCGTCTCCTCTTAATGCCGACGGGCATTAAATTAATCGTTAAATTATGTATGAGAGTCGTACACCGACGAAAAATCTTACATAAAGGCTTGTTTATGGTCACGTGTAAACAGCAATCAATTCCGCTCACGGGACACGGCGAGGGAAGCAGAAGCGACTCGGTGGAGCGAAAAAAAAGATGAAAAAAATACTCGCATCTCGCGTTTGTAGGTAGGTGCACGTACGTTCTTTTTTCCTCGATGTACATGTATATTTCATGCACTTTGATGGAAAAAATGAAAAAAATTAACTGGAGATCGAAGCGAGACGAGCTCGCATCGGCCATGAATTATTTCAAAACGGAATCCGCGTTGCGCGCGAGGTGCAAAATTAATAGAAAAAACAATGAAAAATGACGATCGTGGAACGCGGATCGATCGCGGACACTCGGAGGATTCTTACTGCGCCATCTGATGATGACTTTATTAACTATTTACGCGCGTTTCCACAGCCAGGGAGAGAAAAAAAAGACCACCGGAGTCGATAAATCGTCGTCAGACACATCGAGTTATTTTTCTTTCTTTTTTCAAACTTGTCAATTATTCACGTGCGTCTGAGCACGTAAACGAGAAAGAAAAACCTGAGTTCATCTTGTGAATTTCGTCATTCTTTCGGGCTAAAATCGGCCAAATTCGAAACACCGAATGAATTTCGAAAAATCTCAATACTAATGCCAGAAAGAGAGAGAGAGAATAACGAAAAAGAAGAGTCGTGAAATCGATGCTCCTCGAAAAATCGATGTCTACTCGAGCCCCCTTAATTTTCAAGCTCGAAATTCGTTGAAAAAACATTGAAAAACCCTTCGATCGTCATACGATCGTGTACACTTTTCTTACGGTCGAATTATTATCGTGGGAGAGGAGCAAAAAGACAGAGAGAGAGTGGGTTTGAAAATTTCGTTACAGAAATTGCAAAGGATATGATAATCGCGTGACGAGTAGGTTGTTTGAAGCTCGTTATACCGCGAGGAACGCCGTGGTACCCGCTCCTTTCGACGAACAGTTCGTTATATACACGTCGTGCCTTATATACAAATATTAAATATAAATACGATATAATCTTCACATATACGGGCAATTCCGTGTTAAATCGAAGGAAACTCGTCGTTTGGACTTTGAAAAATGGACGATTTTACACGGGAGGCCCCATACAGGTGAGATCGAGCTTCACCAGGACAGAGAAGAGTCGTGCTATGCACGAGATCCTTGACGACTCGTTATTCCAGGTGTCACGTGCATTTGCTCGTCCTAACTTTGTGAAAAAAAAATATATATACGTGTGTATATTTATGTCGTCAAATCAAAAACTTCCCGCATGAAATTTATCGTGGCGTATGCTTTTTTTTTCCTTCAAACTGTCTCCCGGCTACCCTCTTCATTTCGGCCTTTCCTTCTTTTCCCGCCGAAACTTTTTCCTCGACTCGCTTTCTCTCGTTTCCTCGAGCTCGCGAAACTTTTTTTACTCTCGCGACGGAGAGGCGAAAGAGGAAGAAAAAATGGCCAAAGTTTTCGACCGTTGGAATTGTCGTGACGACGTAAATTCACCGATTGTCTCAAAGTTTCAGGCTCGAGTTTTCCTCGTTTCTTTTTCACTTCCTCGATAAAGAAAAAAAAGAAAAAAAAACGAAATTTCGTTCATTTTGGAATTATACAATTTTCATTCTCTCCGAACGTTGATTGAGGACTTTGAGCCAGTTTCCTCCGTCTTTGTTTTTATTTTAGCAAATTGCAGGAGCAATTGGCGATTCCGCGACGCAGCAATTACGGTTTTACGAACGTAATTGTCCAATAAAATTGTGTCACCAAAAAGGGACATTTTTGGCTGTTTTCAGTCGGTTTTTTTTGGAGTTTGAGTTATTCTCCTGTTTTTTTTTTGTTGCAACCGGGGTTGATAAGGTTATCCTTGAGATTCGTCGAGTTTTTAGTATGCAACGAAAATCTGACGAGGTGTTTCGGCGATTCCTCGCTTTGGAGGAGCAGAGAGAGAGAGAGAGAGAGAGAGAATCAAGGTTTAGAGTGTTGAGCAGCGCTAATTGACCCCATGAGAGGCTCAGCTGACCCGGCGCGCGCCTCCAATGATTAAACTTCCCGTTATTCCGCATCTTCTTCTCCTTTTCGCTCCTCCGATCTCTCGCTTTCTCTCTTCATTTTCGACCCTCGCCGTTTATCCACACTGTGTCGTTCCGACTTTCCTATATCGGCCATGGAATACACACACGCGCGGCCCTTAAACACCCACGCGTATCCGCATATCGCGAGCTCGCCCGCGACGCACAGACAAAAACCGTCGAGCTCTCCACCACCGCCGCCGCCGCCACGAAAACCATGAATATTTATGCCGGTTCACCGATCCAATAGCCCGTGGAGCGAATTGCACACGCATATGGCCCGGGAGGCGCGAGAGGACAGGCGCTGAAGGGAAGGAGGGAAGAAAAAAAAGTATCAAAGAGAGGAAGGGGGCGGAAAGCGTCCCAAACGAAGGGTGAGAGGGTTGCGTTTGAGGGCGAAGGAGGAAATAAATTTTTCGGGGTGAAAATCGAATGAAACACAACGTCGGAATGAAGAATCGTCCAACGGACGAACCGGAAGTCTCCAAATGTATCGTATCGGGTGCAAAACGATTTCTTTTTTGAGTAACAATCGTATATTTTTTACCGAAATTTATTTTCTTCTCTTTCGCGCGCGATTTATTTTCGAAAAATGTTTTTTACTCCAAAATATGATTTTTTCGATCCTCTTTTCAGCCTCAGCCATGAGCAATTTTGAAGCACTCAGAGTCCAATGAATTTAACGAGTAAAATAAAATTCCTCTTTCCATCGAACAACCGAACGATTACGAATTATTTCGAATTATTAGCATTTTTCGCGCAGCGTCGCAAAGTGTTCCGCGAGCGTTTCATCGATGGAAAAAGACTCGCGCTTTCGCGGCGATACTTTTACACGCGAATAACCGTAAAACCGTTGGTTTTCTCTTCTTCTTTTTCCTCATTTTTCCCTCTGCTCTGCGAGCGAGAACCGCGAGAGAGGAGTCTGTGCGTTCGTTACGGACGGCGTTGGAAACTTACATATTTGTTGTTTACGCAACGTCGAAACGGGGTCCCGATCGAGTTGCTCGCCGTACAGGATAAACCTCTCTCTGTGCACGTCCACGTTTCTATTTTTTCGCTTTTTTCTTGTTTTTTAAGGCCCGCAGCGTAACCTCGCCTCGTGAAAAATAAGAAAAAAAAAGGTTTCCGCGAGTTCATTTCCGGATCGGGTTTGCCGGGCGATCCGACTGCGACGGAAAGTGGCAAAGAGTCACCCGCGAGAGAGCGAGAGAGAGAGACTTTCGGTTCTCTCCGTTGGAGTCGGACAAGGTGGAATTCACACGGACATCCAGGCCGGACGGGCTGACGCATCGAGCGCAGCGGGTTCCGTGCGAAAGAGAGAGAGACAGGGATGGCGGAAGAACCCCTGCCCCCTTAATTTCCCCCTTTGCCACCCCTAGGGGTGGTTTCGGCCTGTCATTATTCCTCCAGGCCGCCGTATGTCTCCGAGATCGTTTGTTTCCTCGCGAACGGAAAAAAGAGCGGCGAAAAAAGGACGGAAAAAAAAAGGAAATTGAAGAAGAGCCTCTCTCGTTTTTTCTTTATCGTCGTCCCGCGCGTCCTCTCTGCGCGTATGGACTTTGGGAATTCGGGCACCCTGAAACAAACCGCGAAGGGGAACGGACGAATGGACGCGCGAGTGCGCGCGCCTGAATTCCACGGCCTGAAGAGACAGCCAGGATTAAGGGGGAGCCGGAGGATACACATCGAGCAAGCGCCGTGTACAACCTGTCGCGCATACTTTACTCATCCTCTCCGACTTTGTTCCTCCTTGTTTTTCAAACGGGAGCATCAGCAGCAGCTTGCGCTTGACTCTCCCGCAGACCCCGCGTCAGCCTTGACAAAACATCGAAATTGCTCCGCGTCCAACGCGCGAGTCCTCGGAGACGAGGTTGCCCTCGTCACTCTTGCTCTCCCCGCGCACACTTTTGCCACTTTCGTCCAAAAAGGACTCCTTGTTTTTGGCACGAGGGCGATGATTCTTCGGGAATCCGATTTCTCTCGCTCGGGGAAATCGTTTGAGAATTTTGTTTGGTTTTTTAAAGAGAAAAATGACGTTAAAAACTACCCCTTTTGGCGATGGGGGTATTCTGCGATCAAGCTCGAATTTTTTTTCAACCACCCTAATGTACGAGTGTTGTATATATATTTATAGACATCGTACGTATTCCGCCAGTGTGCAGTCTCGACCGGTAGTCACGTGATCTAGGCTCGTCTTCAAACTATGTATATCCCTCGCTCCGGTGGTTTCCCAGCGAGCTTCGAGAGTGCACGATCCACGACGAGTTTTGTACTCGATCGTTTTGCCACGCAATTTTACGCTCCTCCGCCCTCCATTTTTACTCAATGGATCTCGAAATTTCCAACGGAATTTGAATAAATCGGAAAAAATCGGAAAAACAAAAGGACTTTTTCGAAAAAATTTTGAAAAAGTGGTCCTGGCGATGCAAAAAACAATACCTCGAAAATCAGTACTGAATTTACGTAGAAAAAAACAAAGCCCCTCGGAGAATGATTAAAAAAATCATCCTCGTTGTGTCATTCGAAAAGAAAATTCTGAAATTAATTGTGGGGTCTCGTAATCTCGTAATCAAGATGGACAGCGAGTAGGCTCGGACGCACGAGCTTTTTCGCAAATGATGTTTTTGTCGATCGCTATTTTCCTCCTCCGTTCATTCATGAGAGAGAAGCAGGTTGCGGGGGATGGCACTTCCGATTTCTCGTGGATTACCGAGCGTGTACGTAATATCGATCGTTCGCCAAAGGGGGGCGGGAGTGGCTCGCGATAATAACAATAATAACGAGAAATCCGTGAACATCGCGAGCTCGTGTGTTCTCGTTGTCGTTCCGCATTTGCGTGGCCAAAGGGGTAGTAAAAAAATCTTGTATAGTTTGCCGTACTCGCGTACCTATGTATACATATTCCGATCGTTATATACTTTTATACACCGTCCGTCCACGGGTCGTTCCGATTACAATGTGCAAACCTGCGATAGATGGATTCAGGAGAAAAAAAAACAAAGAAATGTACAATTTAAATCGTTGATTTTCATCACTTTTGAAAAACATGCGGAATACGGGGTATTCCAAAGCTCGATGTCGGTTCAAAGTTCGATTAAGCGTGAAATTCCGAGTCGAAATGTATTTTAGCATTTTTTTGTACGACCAAAACTCAACGAGTACTCGATCGTCAAAGTTTGAACCAATCGCGCGCGCGGCCTCCCCTCTCCCGGCGCGAGCGCACGCCTCTCATAGGTCCGAGCAAATTCACCGATAACTCGGCGAGGATACGTCGTATCGAAAAGTGCCAAAGGACTTTTCGACTCGAAATTTCATCCCCGATGTAGCGCTCAATCGTCGGCGTCCAGTTTCGAGACCGTAACCTAATTAACACAATTATATTCGATGGGTTTAACGAAAATGCCTCATTCGGCAATTTCAAGCATAAAAACTGCAACTTTTTTTGGACTTTCTTTGATTTTCCCCTGAATAGAGAAAAAATTGACGCAAAAAAGAGTGTCTACGTCATCGAGGCGTTCGTCCGGAGTGGAAAATTCTCGATATCGTCGTTGTTATATTAATACAGCGGCAGGTTACATACGCGAGACCGAAAGAAGGTTATAGACATCGGGTTGTGTAAAGCTTGAAAATATCGATCGTTCCTGAATGTCCCTGTACATCGTCGTCGCAGTCTTCATCGTCACGTCGGCGACGAGAAAACTTTTTCATTTGAATTACATCGGACAGCGAACACCTCGTTTTCTACACTGTTGCCCTCCCTCATTTGTTCTTCTTCTCAATGTTGCAAAACGTTCGATTTGAATTTCGTACGTTTCACCCCTCTAGCGCGAGACTTTTTCTTCCCCCCTCGTTACCGCATCGACGGAATTAGCCGCGAATATACACGAACGGGAAAAAAAAAAATTCAATAAAATGAATAATAAAAAAGACTACATTATTGACGCAAAATTTACGCTCCACTATGTATACGCACGTGCGATATACATACTCAAGTATATATATTGGGAGTGGAAACTGAACGAAAAGCCAATTGTAGCGAGTAAATGCTGCGAAAAAAAAAGATAAAAAAAAGGACGTATAATTCGAGCGATTCGTCGATTTATCGCCACTCCTTTTTCCGCCCCGGTCACCAACGTGTTCTTTTGTCGACGCTGATGCATAATACAGAGACAGTTGAAAAAAAAAAAAAAAAAACGAGCGAGAACCTCTCGCGAAAGCAAACGAGATTACTTCAAATTGAATGTTCAGCATAGACCACGAAGAATTTTTTTTATTCTCTTTTCTCAGTTTCCTTCCCACCCGTGCGGCGCACACACACAGACGCCATATTGCTTTATTTTTCCCGCTGTTATTGTCGAGTTTCGTAACGAGCTCGAATGAATTAACGAGCCATGAAAACCGCATCGATCCGCACGAGTATATCGACAATTGGCCGGATTAAGTCGCGCGAATGTTTTTTGTCGTCAAATAAACGAATAAATAAAAACAAAAAAAAATAAAATAAAAACAATTTCCGCATATACCATAATAAATTCTCGGGACTCGAGATTTCTTCTTTCTTTTTTCATTTCTTTTTCTAATCGACTCAATGAAATTCGAGAACCCCCCTGCGAAACTTTGAGTTCCGCTTCACGCGATAATAAAACGTAAGCCTTTTTACCTCGCGTATTCCCATCGCTGATTAGCTAATTTAATATTTGGACGGGCGTCACGCGATTAACGAGAAAATTGGAGCTATCGTTTGAGCTGCTCTCAACCGCGCGTGTATTTGCGGCGATAAATCGAGGACGTTGAAATCGTCGATGAACCCTCGCGAGGTACGATCCTTGCGGCACACGTATGGGGCGTTCCACGCCGAAATATACACTTTTGAAAATTCCGTCATGTTTTTTTTTTTCAGTATTCTTGAAAATTCTTGATAAAATTTCGACGATTTTTCTCTCAAAATGTCGAATCTTTCCCCGCAATTTCTGCAATTTCTGACTCTCGCAACTTGATTGAGAATTTTCAAGGAAACGGAGAGAAAATACGATCACCTCCCTTGAAAAATACGATTGATCCTCCGTTCCGTTGAAAATCGTAGATTTTTTTTTCAAAAATTACGCGAACCGGAGCGTCTCGACGGAAAAATGTGTAAAAAAGTTTGGAAAAATTTGTTTCAGCTTTCGTATGGATTTGGCACGTACGGGAGGAAAAAATGTCGGGCGAACGGGAAAAAAAAAGGAATGATGCAGTGTCGATTGGAAACGGAAGGCCCCATATGCGTGTAATGCCTTCGTTCGTGTGTCTGTTTCGTGCGTTATTTCACAATACATCCGAGGATTTGTATGAAAACCGAACGATACAGGTAATACGATAGTCCCGGCCTCTTACCGATTCGGAAATAACAATAAACAAAAAAGACGAAAGGAAAAAGGAAAAGGACGATGAATAAAAAGAAAAAATAAAGGAATGAATGAGGAGCGAGAAAAGAAAAAAAAAACGAGGAGGAGAAAGAGAAAAAAAAGAAAAGACTGCGGAGGAGGAGGAGGAGGAGGGATCGACATAAAGGCCATCTGATAAGTTATGGTGCTATATACCGCGTTTACTTTTATGCTTCATCGCGACCTGAATGAGAATCTGCCTCACGCGCGCGCGGTCGACGGAAAAAACCGCACGATGCGATATTACAGTTTTCCGTATACAGTCTCAACCTCAGGCTGCCCAGAATCCTGCGGAAACGTCACTTTCCACGTCATTTTCTCATTTCCATCCAATTTCAACCCTCCCGAACCGAAATACACTTTTTTTTCGTCGAAACTATCGAACAGCACGTTGCTTTCGTCGATTTCAAAATATTTCCTCTCAATTAACGGCCGTCGCGTTTTTACAAAAATTTTAAACGTTTTCTATTTTTCCCATGGAAATTTGATCGAACACGAAATCGTTTGTCTCACATCCGCGATGTTTGAGATGATGGGCGATTGTTTTTTTCGAGTGTTTTTTTTTTTTTTGCGAATCGGAGCGCCCGGAGGGGAAAATCATTGTGTTTCGTTTTGTTTTTTTGCGCGAAAATTTATTGAAACGAGTGAATTTAAAACGCACGGTGAGAATGATCCGCGAATTTAAGGCTCTCGAGGGATACAGCGAGGAAATAAGACGCGTTTCGCAAAAGGGCCTCATCTCTCGCCCTTTCTTTCTCTCTCATCCGCTGTTGGTGCGCGAGTTGGGCGACGAGACGGTGGGCGGGACGGGCCTCTGGGGCTCCAAGGCGATCAACTCCGAACCTCGCGGTATACGCGTGTATAATATACACGCGATATTTCCTCAGCACCTTTTTCTCTTCGTCTTGTTCTTAGGGTCCTCAGTTTGTAAATTTATATACGCGAAATATACACACATTGACGCTATACGCGCATACATCGAGGAGCAGGAGCATCGCGAAACGTTTTATCTCTCAACGAAATTTCAAACCGACTTTTCAGCCGTTCGATATCACCGCCTCATTTTTCGTAGCGTTTAATTCGCCCTCTAAAATGATCAAAAAATTCCCCCGAAAGTTGCCTGATTTTTCCTGCACTCGCGTCTTCTCGATCGATTTATTTATTTCAAACCGACTTTTCAGCCGTTCGATATCACCGCCTCATTTTTCGTACCGTTTAATTCGCCCTCTAAAATGATCAAAAAATTCCCCCGAAAGTTGCCTGATTTTTCCAGCACTCGCGTCTTCTCGACCGATTTATTTATTTCAAACATTCGGAACAAACGAAATTTTCATCGAGTTTCAAGCGAGTCGATGGCACTCGAGAGAAATTGCCATGATTCTTCCGATTAATTCATTTTTATTTCCGTCCGTGCGAAGAAAGTCGGAAAATGAGCGAGTCACGTTGGCGAGGCTCTTGAATCGCTCGATTTCCCGTCGAATTTCACCCTCAAAAATCCCGCGAGTGTATTTTATTTTTTTTTTTTTCACGTCACCCTCCCCTCGTGTCGGGGATCTCATTGAGATTCCGCTTCCTCCTTCGGCGAATGGGAGAAAAAAAAATCGTCGGGAGCAGGAGAGAGAAACGTGGAGATCGACGGGCGAGCGCGAATGGTCAAGTGGAAAAAGACACACGCGGGTCAGACGATCCGGCGATCGATTCTCGATGGCTCTCGATTGAGATGTCCCCCTTTGCCTTTTCTCTCCCTTTATTCTTTTTCGATCCAACGAGGCACACTTGAATACATCGAGGACACAATTTACCCACACCTGAATCTTTTATTTTCTCTCACTCTCTCGCTTTTTCTTAATTTTTCTTTTTAGACGTTTCCTCTCTCTCTCTCTCTGGGAGCTTTGTGCGCAGAAAGGCTTGACGTACGATGTGTCAGCGGTGACAACTGGCGCAAGCGCTACCTGAATACGTAATCGACTCGTTTATGTATGAACCTTTATACACGTGCGTATATACACGAATGTACATATATATGGGACATTCCGAGAGAAATCGACGGATTTCGAAGCTCGTATTTTTCGATCCCGGTGAAATTTCCTCACCCTTTCCCCCCCGGTTTTCACGGGCGGTCGACGTCTTCCGAACGGTCTGAAAATACTTTTGTCCCCCCGATCGTTCGCACGAACGTTCTCGTTTGAAGAAAAATCGCGTGATCTTTCGAGCCTTATCCCCCACCCCTCTTTTATTATCTTTTCCTCTCCGTTCCCCACCCCTCTGGCTAGCGAAAAATGAAAGCTTTTCCTTTTTCTTCCTCCGCGGGCTGTGAACGTACCGATGCGGTCAATATAAAACGGAGCCCATGGACAAACGACTTTGGCTTCTGTACACGCTGCCAGAGATGTATAGTATGGAAATTGCGCTCGTTTTGCTCTCCATACCGCCGCGTCATGTATACGTATATACGCGTACGGGAGTTGCACGGAAAAAGTACAAGAGAGAGAGAGAGAGAAAGAGAGAGAGAAAAAGAGATAAAAATATAAAAACGAGTTTCTCGTATTGCCTTTGGAATTTTATGGAGATTTTAGAAATTCTGCCGATGGTAAAACCAGGAGAATATATAGTTCGCCGGAGCACAGCTTATTTCGCACGTATTATATATATATATATACGCATATATACGAGCATATGTGTGTGTGTGTGTGTGTTCGCGAGTTTGCCGAGACTGCTGGGAGCGCAATTCCGCGGGCATAACTATGCGGTACATTCTCTCAGCACGCTGTGATCCGCGAGAGGGAGAAGGAGAAAGACACGGAGAATTTTTATTCTCTCGTTTTGTTCACCAACATTTTATGTGTATATACCGCACCTCATGTGCGTGTGTGTGGGTTTATATATACAAATATACGAGGTGTACAGTGGTGAAAGAGCTGCGAGCATGAAACAAACGAAATGCCGAGGAGAAGAATCAGAGGAGGAAGAAAAATCGAGAGTCAGACGCTCGAGAGGGAATAAGAGAGAGAGAAGAGGGTAAAAGGAGGAAGAGAAAGGAGCAAGAAAAAGAAACCGCGAATGCCTCTCGCTGCACTTCAAACGATCCCGCGATGGTTTTCATCCCCGGCCACACGCCGCAGCGCCCTCTACAGACACATGCTTGTATTTTCCCCATCTCTCTCTCTCTCTCCATCCTTCTCATTTTATGTATCATTCTTTTCTCCGCGATCCTGCCACTCCGGATTCCTGCGATTGTTCATTTTTGCAAATTCTTACGATTTTCACACACGAATGTACACACAGATGGTCCACACACGTGCACACACTCTCGCAAAAACGTTGCACCGTAATACCGATTGGAGAGAAAAGTCAAAGTGTTCATACGAGCGTAAATATTCGAGGATGAATTTGATCCTTTCGATCTCTTCGTGCGAACATTGCGAAATAGATTTCATTGCGTTTGATCGAATATTGCGAGTTTGTGCTGTTTAAAATTGTAGGAACCGAAAGACGCCGCGATCCGTACATAGGAATGACGTTTTTACGAATTATTTTTCGATAATCAAATTTTCAAATTTGAAAAAAGGTAGGCAAGAGCCCTCCGTGCTAGCGGGCTCTCGGAATAGAGACGGATTGGGGCAATAATTTTTATAGACGAAAAGGGCTCGATATCCTTTTAGTGGGTGGAGGAATATTCCCGACTGTGTTCGTGGCTCACACACACACACATTTATATTTACATACGTAGTATATAGAAGAGGGTAAGGGTAGCCTCCGCAAGAAACGCCCCCTCGTATCTCGATCTAATAAATTCAACATTTCGCTGGTAAATTCAGAGCCCCTTCCTATCTATCCCATGCCCCCTCCCCCCCTTTCTCTCTTCCTCGTATACATTATATACACCCATAGGTGTATATACAGTGTATATACATGTGTATGTGTCCAAATACACGCGTGTAACAACGTATAGAGTACCAGGACTCCGTGGAAGCGGCTGAGATCCCGATCGATGGCCGAATAGAGCCGAAAAAAACGGTAATATTTGATCGAGGGCGAGCTTGAAAAGCTCGCGGATTCGCAGAGCGAGATTGGTTCCAGGAAAGGTACGAGAATCCATCCGAGACTGTGAGCGATACCAGGTAACGATTCCCCGCTGTTCCCCGCGAGATTTCCCGAAAACGAGAGAGAAAGAGAGAGAGAGATTGACGAGACTGTTCGCCAACGTCCTGCATTTCCGGTACGTCTGACCGATGATCTCCGCAGAGGTAGGACCGAGAAATTTGCTTCTCCGTGATCGACGATGACTTCTAGAATCGCCGAGTTTGCCCTTTGTAGGATTTTTTTTTTTTTTTTTTCGTCCCGGTGGGAAAATTTTCGTATGGTTGAGGGAAAAGTACGGACGAAGAGGTGGGTTTGGAATGGCGCCGAAGAGAACGCGAGGTGCAGTCAAGGAGCCACCAGAGGGCGCCGTGTGTGAAATATCTACGCGCGTGCTTCTGTCTATGTATATTTATGTTATATATACTTGTATATGTGTGTACATGTGTGTACATGTATTTTGCGCAGAGTCTCAAGCGAAGAAGGAAGTAACGGATGATTTATATCCGTTGCTACCAGTCCTGCTCCCAACCCGGCGATAATACCAATCATTATCATCGCTTAATAACAGGCATTACTGCCAACATTGAAATAATGCACGCGTGTGTGTGTCCGTTTGCGTGCATACGTGCTTGCGCGCACTCGAGAGTACGTAGACTGTATATAGCACAGCTTCTCGTATGTATATTCATACGCGCGCGGTTTCGTAAGAGTTATTCAGCCTGCTGGGACGCTCTCGAACTCCCACCTACGTGCGTCTTCGACCTCTCGCGAAAAACAACCCCCATAAATCGATGCCCATCGCAGTCCGGACGAACCTCCGTCCGGTGTCCAGTGTGACACTTTCGGCTCATTTTACACCCGCGGAACGAAATTCACCCATTTTCACGGTCATAATTCGAGAAGCTCACGATTTTACACGGTACTCTTCGTGTTCTCGATTTTGAAGGGTGGAAGCTTGCACATTTTCGAATTTTATCCCCCGTTTATCAGTCTCGAAATGGACGTTGGGTCAATGTCCCATGGCACTTTGGAGTTGACCAACATTGGACCAGCGAATTTCACGTCACTTTAGTTTTCCTCGGCATTCGCTCGGACGATGATCGAAAATCGATGAAATCGATGAAATCGTCGAAAGACGACTCGGGATTGTTCGAGCCACCGGTGAAACAGTGGCGAACGAGATTGAGTAGAGGATATGAGAAAAAAATCGTTGAAAAACGTTTTTTCCGAGGCAAAAATGACGCCACGAGTCGTCACATTTTTCACAGGAAATTTAATAGACCATGTCCTCTGATTGAGATTGAAAAGAAATCTGGATATTGCGTCGATTTTTTTCTACCCTTGAAAATCATTCTCAGCGAATGAAAGCTGATGCGAAATGTTGTAAAATTATTCACGTACATACGTGAGCAAGTGTGCTCACGTATGTACGTGCAGGCAGAGCAAGTAGTAGCCGCCATGAAAGGCTGACTGACCGTGCACGATGGCCACGTTTCTCTTGGGCGTGGTGCACATTTTTCTTCCTTTTCTCTTCATCGCTCTCCATGCAGGTTTATCTTTGTTTTTTCTCTTCTTATCGTTCCTTTTTTCTCTCTCTCTCTCTCGCTTTTTTTCTCTCTCCGAAGCTGGTCTCTCGCTCTACGGTAGTCGGGAAGTTGATGTGGTACCGAGACCGTATAACTACCAGCTTTATATATGTATAATACGCCCAGGAGTGATGCAGGATCGGTGGCGTTTCAATTTATAATGCCGAACAGCATTTTTTCTCCCCCTCGCCCTTTTTTCCTTCGTACTTGGCTATGAAAAAAAAAAAACGTGAAAAAGATCGTCGAGATCCGGTGATAAAAACGAGTTGAATTTTTTCTCACCTCGCCGACAACCGGTTTCGAGAATTTTTCACCGATTTTTGTTTGTTTTTTTTTTGCTATCAAACAAAAAAGCGAGAAAATCGACATTCAACGCGCGAGGAAACGCCGGACGATAAAAATGTCGAAAGTGGAGTACGTATTTCAGCGGACTTTGAACAGCGGGGAGGCTCGCTAATGGCGCTCGATTCGCGACGCAACGTCGAGTAATTCGAATAATAAAATTGTTGAATTATCGGAAATTCACGAATCGTTCGACATTTTCGTACTTGTTTTTTTATTTTTTCGAAAATCGTTTGGAAATCGAGATTATTCACGCTCGGGTCTTGTGTTTGCCATTTTTTTTTCTGGAGCCAAAAAAACAGGAAGCGAGAACGACGTTTCGTTGCTGTGGCAAATGGCCAAAGGGAGAGTTTCTCACGTTTCTCTCGTACATTTGGTCTTTTCGTACGTTCGAGAGACGATCGACATGCACGTGGATGCGTGGTATATGGGACACACGAGTTTCAACACGCGATATATGCGTCAGCGTGGCTTTCGAGGAAAGGAACACGTCGATGAGAGTTCGACCAATGGGGTGGAAGGAAAATGAAAAAAAAAAAAGATGAAGTTATGTCCGCGTGTGTGTATACGGACACGCGAGTATTTTTCGTTTATGTGCTGTAAATAACGCGTTCGTTAATTAATGGAGAGGCGCATCCGCGCTCGGCTATTGGTTCGATATTCCGTGCACATTGGCCCTTTTGTTTCTGAGCGATCGATATACGCATAGGGAAAAACAAAAGGCCAGGTCGGCGCGCACCAGGTGGACACTCGCCGGATATAATCGTTACAGTCCCCGATGCGTATGAATACATTTATGAAAGACATGAGGCATCCGCGCACGAAACCAGGGGCAGAGAGAAGAAGAAGAAAATAGGGGATGAAAAAACATGGATGCCACGTGAGAATCGAAAATACATTTTTTTTGGCATATCCTGTGAAAATAAAATTCACCGTGCGACGTCAATCATACGTTGTCCAACCATTTGTGGGAATTGAGATTGAACTTGTACGGAAAAGTCGGCATCTCACGCGGAAAACTCGAAAAAACTGTTCTGATTTGAGGAACAGCTGTTTTTTTGCGTTTTCTTACCGAAATTTCGGGTTTTCGCGAAAAACTCGACGAGTTTTGTGATCGGTGGAAGATTTGCAACGAAACAGGCTGTTGAACTGTCGAAAAATCGAAGAAAAAAGTTTTCGTCATTTTTTGCCATTTTTCCAGAATCGTCGAAAAGCCAAAATTTCAAATGGTCATAACTACGTTTGTATTTGCGCTATATATATTTGTTGGGGGTGTTTTGAAAAGCTCTCGAGTAGACTTGAAGAATGGTGAAAGTTAAATGTCGATAGCTAAATTGCTTCACCCTCAAAATCGATGTTGAAAATTGGCGAAAAAAACGCAAAGGGGTATGTATGGGAAAATCGGCGAAAATCGATGGTCCCGCTTCAAAATTCTGCCAAAAATCGAAAAATAGAGATATCTCGATGAACCAAGCGGCATTCGGTAGCTTCAACGATCGCCCAGAGAATAAGCGCAAGTTGGAGCGCCTAACTCAATTTGCAAAAAATTGGCGAGCATTTTAGTAATTTAAACCAATTTGGCGAAAAATGGTGAAAAATGTTCCGCTTTGGTGATTACGAAAATCACCGATATTTCATCGAAAACTCACAAATTAACCGCGAAATTAAAAAAAAACCATTCCAACCAAATACCAACTGTATTTTTTCAATTTTCTCGTTGAAATTTCATTTTCTCGTAATCAAAATCGAATCTTTCCCAAAAAAGCTTCATACTGGAGCAAACGGCAAAATCCCGTTCGCCTTCCGACGCGCAGTGACATTTAACAAATTAAATAAAATAAAAAATCCTGACGCTGCGTCACACGTGTGGTAAAATTTCGACCAGAAATTTCCGTATAACAAAAAATCGTGTTTTCTCTCACGAGCGCACATCCGTATATGAGAAACGAGAGGGAACGATGTAACGCACCAACGCGAAAATTCGTGATTCATAAATCAAAAAAACCGGACCCAAAAACTAGAAAGGAGAAGCTACTGTATAAAAGCGTGTCGAGGGTGACGATAACCAAGACGATGATTAACGCTATAATTGGAAGATGCGACGAGATTTAACCGGAAATTTCGAACCACCTGGGGTCCGGATCACCCCTCCCCCCCTCCCTCTCTGCCTCTGAAAAAATCCCCGTGGGTTCGGTGACGATCAATTTGCAACTGGTACAAGTACAACACGCTCACTTTTCGCGGTGGCATTTCGCGCTTGGCCCGGCAAAGAAGGAGAAGAAATTTATGGCTGCCTCGTTAACTCTGTTCTAGCTTTCGACTCGACGTTAAATTCTCCTTCTCCCGTTCTCCCTCTCTCTCTCTCTCGATATCCTCGCCGGTCACAGCGGACCCAGTGGACCCGCGAGCGAACCGGACACCCTGGAAACTCTATACCCAATGTCCAGGGCGTGGCGAATCGATGATTTAGCCAAGTCATTTGTCCCGATAACGCTGACAGATGCCCCTCATCGAGGACCATATCCTCTTACTCGAAACACGCGTATATCGGTACGCACCATGGACGTTTCTCGATCTACACCGAGAAATTCGCAAATTGCACATTGTCCGCGAAAGGAAATTTCACACTCGCTCCCATGGAGGGAATAAAGACTCTAGGTTGGTGGCGCATTTTGTCGGTTTAATTCTCGCGAGGGATGAAAAATTCGATGGACCTTTTCGTTAATTCGCCGGTCAGTTTTGTTACGAGAATCGTTCGTCGATCACCGATCGAGGTCGTACTCTTTTTTTTTTTTTTTTGGATTACGAAAAACGAACTCACCTGCGTCTGCGTGAGCCCGAGGCTCGCCGCGAGCTCGGCCCTCTCCGGTAAGGCGAGATACTGCGTCCTCTGGAATCGCCTGTTGAGCTGCTGCAGCTGCAAGCTGCTGTAGATCGTTCGTGGTTTTCGCATTTTCTTCCCCTTGCCGTTTCTCAACGAGCCACCGCCTCCACCGCCGAGCTCGTCCACGAGACTTCCACCCTTGTCACCCAACGGCGAGAGGTCTGCAAACATACACCACCCTGACATCAACCTTCAGAATTCCCGTTCGATTTTTGCCCAACTAAACAAATAATCAACTAAAAATCTCACGAAGATCGCTGCTCTCCAACATTTTCGCAGTCTTCGATGCTTCAGCGACTTTTTTATTTGAAAAAAAAAAAATGAAAAAAAAAAGAAAAATCGCGAGTGAATCTTCCTCGTACCTTCCACCCCTCCGATTCATTTTTTTCCCTCTCACGCTCGCGTATGCGAGCGAGTTAATTAATTGCCTCGCGCTGCGATAAAACCTCGGTAATTTTAAATCGTCGGAATTACGCGAATGAAACAATCGATATTTTTCCCTCGTCGTTTACCCTCTTGTCGTCGCGGCGAGCTTTTTTTCCATCGCCCTCTCGGAATCTGCGATAAGCTCGAGGACAAAGTAGAGGCGGACTTTTCGGGAATCCTTTGGGGAATTTCTAGCCTCGAGGGAATTTCACAATTTCGCTCGGGTATACGTAAGGGTCTTACCGTGCCTTATCTCGAAAAATCGTAAGAGAATCAACGTGAAAACACGACTTTCCGACGGAATCCTCCGGGATACATGACATTCGCGGTCAAAGTCCACGAGGAACCTGCTGCAGCGTCCGCCCACTGATTTTTGGGCTCGATCCTCGATCTTTTTTCGGTACACACTCGACCTGACTAATCGTAAAAGCTATACACCCTCTCTCTCGTCGACGAAGAATCCCCGAAGCGGAATTTGACGAAGGAAATCTCTCGAAGGTTAAGGACCCTCGAAGAAGAGCCTTAAATCCTTGTGAAAACAACCGTTTAATACCTGATCCATCACTCGTCAAAAAGGAGTCTAGAGAAAGAGAGAAAAACAGGCCACTTGCTCTCCCTCTCTCTCTCGCTCTCCCATCGTCGTCGTCGACGTCGTCGACGTCGTCGTCGTCGTCGTCGTCCCGGATTAATCTCTCTTCCTCCGGCTTTTGCCTCTGCTCCTCTCATCCGCGGCGGGTTTTAATCGCGGTCGCGCTAAACGTTCTTTTCGTCCTCGCTAATTGGATTCTCGACTCTCGCCTCTGCATCCAGCCGGATTTCGAGCAGCAGTCACGATCGCCGACCAAGAAGAACACTGTAACCCCTCGAGAGTCTACCGAGCGCGGGGCGGCGCTCGCGCAAACTGGAGTAAAAAATCTCGAGCGTTACATCCGGTTCTGACGAACCCGACGGACTTTCGGGGACCACACCGCGGGACCTCGTCGAAACAATCCTAGACTCCGATGAGGAACGAGGATGCGCAAAGGGAAGCAACGGATTTCCGCTCCACCGACATTTTTCCTGGCGAATTTCGGACCCTCGCGCGGTCTCCCGATCTCGAGACAAATTTTCAAGGTCGAGGCAGCACCGACCTTGAGATGATCCCGCTTCGTACTCGGTTCGTCAAGGTCAAAGTCAGCGTGCGGATGTTTCATGCGCCGCTCGTCCGAGCTGGCTGGACGCTCGTCCGTTAACCGTTCGCAGCGTCGTCATTGTGTTCCGCGTTCCCCGGATAAGATCGCGGTCATTCGTTAAATAATTGATGTACACGCCGAGATCGCAACAATGTTCAACACTTTTTGCCGCTGTGTGTTGAAAACGTGCTACGAGTATCACGCGATTCTCCCGTTCAAACGTTGATCTTGAGTGCACACGAGAGAGCAAGGATGCATCTTGTTGCTGTCGGTGATGAGTGTTTAGCCCGCTCCGCGGACCACCGCGCCGCGATGAGTACATTTTTCAGCAGAATCGCAATCGTAATCCGTTTTGGATCTCATTCGGATTCCTCACTGGAAATTCCTCATTCGGTTGCGAATAAATCCTACTACTGCTAAACATTTTTGTTTGCGTCGAAGAGCATCGTCGGTAAAAATCAACGCGATTTTTCGGCAGCCCGGCAACGTTCGAGCTCAAGATCGGAATTAGAACGGAGATGAAAATTCATAACGAGGGGGGAAAAAAAGTTTTGGGTTTCTAGAACATTTCGGGATGGAAAAAAAGTTTGGATTTGTCAATCAAAATTTCTATTCGTCGAAGAGTTTCGTTGGGAAAAATTTGCGATGTTACGATAAAGGATGGAGAAAAATTGCAGTGCTGTCTGAAAGTTGATGGAATTTCGAGTTTGACGTGACACGTAAATGGAGAAAAAAATTCGTAACGGGGGAGGATCAATGAGGCTCGGAATCGTGCGGATAACGCGAACGGCGGAGGGCGAATGATGCAAAAATGCTCAGAGTTCGCTTGGCGTGATCTCTCCCAATTAAGCCGATCGCGATTGCTGTACGCGATATTAATTATTTAATTAATTATAAAACGCGCTTGTATCGCACGCGTATACACACGACAATCGAGGAATATCGAGAATGAGACTGAGATTGAAGAAAAAAACGAAGAAGAATCGGTAATTTTCGTAGGTATCGCCTGTAAAATATTTACATCGTTTTTGCGGCAAGGCTGCCACGATTCTCATCATTTTATCCATGATTTTTTTTCTATTCCTCGTTAAGCTCGTTATCGTTCATTTTCTTTTCCTCCCCGGGGGTGGGAAAAACACGACAAAAATAGAAACCGTGATTTTTTTAACCATCAGGGATTTATTCAACGATTTTTCCAAGCCATCGGGAGATTGAACATCAATTCGTCGAAATTTCACGCTGGCATTCAACATTGTAACGTCGTCCATAAGGGGACGAAAATGTTCAACCCCTGTAGGATAAATTTCACAAAAGTATTCCGTTATTTTATACAACGAGGGAACAAGAATGACACGAGTTTCGCGATAATTTTCACCGTGAAAAAAGAAAAGAATCGGATCGATCGGATCGCGTAACGAGTAAAAAAATAATTGCATACAATTATCGAAACGAGGGAGGGAAAATATCGTACGACCCCTCGTATATGCTTTTACGACGGTGTTCAGTTTTCCTTTTTTTTTCATTTTCACGGTAATCAAAGACTCGGATGATCGCGAGGATAAAAGTTACACTTGAAATTGCTCGACGATAATTTCACCCTTTTTCCAACTATATATATACAAATTCGATGAAAAAATATCTGTCTCCGGCGTAAACGCGAGAGAATCGATCGAGACGGGGCTCGTTAACGAAGAAAAAAAAAGGAAAGCCACATAAATCGTTGGAGCACGAGTAATTGTCGAGAAACAGAAGGATCGAGATCGTTGACGCTTGAATCGTTAAACCGTCCTGGAATAGCTGATAAATTAACAAAGAGACGCTAGAGACGCACGAAGACTCGGGATCTCGACGAGAGTGCCCCTTGAAGTGTGTTTCACAACAGGGAGGGGTAAAAAAATCAACCCTTTTCAGCGGAAAGACGCGTCGTGGCTGCAAAAAAGCTCAGAGGCGGAAAAATACATGAAAAAGTATCGACAGAACCGGGAATGACGTTATCCTGAACCTCGTTCTCATCCCCTTTTCCCCCCCCGGACTCCCAACAACCTTGGGAAAATTAAGCACCTTCCAATAAAATTGTCCATCGGGGGTTTTTCCTTCGACGATCGAAAGTTTGCTTCGGTGAACGTTCGAGGGTCGCGGAGGCTTCAGAAGGGTTGTTCGAGGAGAAATTTTCAGAGACGGGTTGTTGGGGAAAAAAAAGAACGAAACTTTTGCATCGACGCTCGTTGAAACGAAAGCAACAACGTTTTACCAATGAAATTTCACGTTTTTTTTTTCTTTCGCCGGTTGAAAACGCCACAAAGTTGGGGTAGTTTTGCGTATATCATATCCACCTCGGTCATTCATACACGGATCCGCATGGAACTACTCGGAGCAACCACGAGTGGCAGAGTGCACGGCAGGGGGGACTCGAGAGGGTCTCTTTGACGCTCCGGAGCACCGTCAAGTGGAGCGGTCAGGTGAAAAAAAAAGAAAAAAAAGCGATGATTCTCACACTGCGCAAAAGAGAGGGATAATCATCCCTCCCTTTTTTACAAGCAGGCTTGTGAAAAATTCGCGTACAATTCACGATAATTTTTATACGGTGGAACGGAATAATTAATGTCACTTGCGGACAATTTTTTAGAATGAAAAAAATACATAGATTTTGCTTCGAAATTCATTTTTGAAATTCATTTTCAAAATCGGAGGGTAAGCCAAGGATAATTTCAACATTTTTCATGAAATATTCAGTTATTACTGTACGGAGGAACGTAATAACTAATACCGATTTCGAAAAATCGTTTCGAAAGTAAAATGAATATAGATTTTTTCGCAAAATTTATTTCACGGGCTCCAAAGCTCTTTGAGCGGAATTCGCGGATGAAAAAAGGGTGAAAAATACGATGATTCCGGAGGTTGTAAAAATGTCTCATGAAATTCACGATTGCGAGCAATCGCCGGGAGAATACTTTCTTTTCTCAAAAATTCATATCGACTCTCGAGAGTTTGAGAAAAATGACAGTGTCAAAACATTTCAACGAGACGATCTGTTCTCATCCGCGTCTCTTTTTTTCCTCGTCTTTCTCTCTGCGGACAATGAAAATCTTTGATCCTCTTTTTTTTTTCCTTCTCTTCTGGGGTATTTTTGCGGAAATTTTTCGGAGCACGTATCCGGCGAGGATTTTCGTTCGGACGAGCCCCCATAATGCGAGTCACGCGACCGTGCGGGGGTCGTATATCTCTCGTTCTATTTTTCCACGATGGTTCCACTGACCGTTCGAGCAACGAGAAGATCTCCTTGGCACTATCGTATACCTGCTACTCCAGATTCTCTCCTTCTATTTTCCTTTCACCTTTTCTTTTACTTTCGTATTGCCTCTCTCGTCCTCTCTCTCTCTCTCTCTCTCGTACGCATCTTGCCTCCTTCTTTCGTTTCTTTATTCCCCATTTGCCTAAACTACACGAGTATAAAGCCCAAAACTCGTCGGAGCGAGAGAGCATGGAAAAAGAAAGATGTTTTAGTGCCCCTCGAAACACTTGTTCTCGTCCGCACAGCAGCTTCTGGTGTTCCTTTCTATTCAATGACGAGAATTGTCTCTCCAAACGCACACACACACACATACACACACGCACACCGACTGACACGGAGCGAGGGTGTGTTTTAAGCGGGACGAGGAACTGTTGGTTAAAAAATTCGAGTATCAGCAGGGAACGGTAGATTTTGCAGCAAAAAATTGCCGATATTGGAAGAGGAAAAAGATTGGCGAAAAAAGCATTTTTAATAAATCGATAAAAAAAATGATATTCAAGGGGAAATAACAAGTTTTACGAGCGGAGGGTATAAGAGACGGAACCGCCTTTCGCATGGAATAAAAGTTCACAAAATCCCGACTACGAAATGACGACCGTTTGAGAATCGTCAATTCCGCGCGTGATTAGATCGATTATACTCGAGGCTTTTCTTTCCCCACCAATTCGATTTGTTCGCCATGCTTGATGGCGGGAAAAAAAAGTTGACAAACGTTATAAAATATGAGCGATACGCCCCAGGGGATATAGCGCATCTTCATTTTTTAATGACATTTTGATTGAGATACGAGAAGATAGTCGGGGACGACTGTTTGACGAGGGAATTATGTGCGTTTCAAGGTGAGTTGCAAAAACCACACATGGGGGAGACGACAGGACTCTTCGATGAGAGAAACGAGACAAGAACAAAAGTCCTCCCTTTCAAGGACGCGCTTGTGCATATAAGCAGCCCCTCTGAGAGACGCATGCACCGTGCAGTTTATAAAATGCGTTAGACGAGTCGGCGCCTTCGCATCGCGAGCCTCCCTCTCTCATAAACTTTAAACTCTCCGCGCGAATGAAAAAAAAAAGAAAAAAACAACCCTCATCGTTCCATCCCCCGGTGAACGCGCGGCTAAATCACTCCCCCTCTCGGTTGCACTCATCTTCATCGCTACATCAAAAGTGTAAAATTCCCCAAGAAATCCACCTCTGTTTTCCCCTGTCGTACACGCCGCGAACATCCCGCACTCGTATAATCATACGCGCGGAGAAGAGACTCAAAATTACACGCACCGGACTCTTCCCTCGGAAGCCCCGAGTGCGGAAAATACCTATCACGTCATGCCACTTGATATTGATTTTACAGAGGAAAAATAAGCAATTGAGCGTTCTTTGTTTTGTTCTTCTCCAATTGCACGCCTCTCGAAAAAAAAGGAAAAGAAAACACAATAAACTTTGCACACCGCGTGCTGGGTACATAAAAAATTACGAGGCATTTCCTCGCAATTTATGCGGCTAATCACGGTGACATGGAGGAATACCCTCGAGGGGCAGAGCATCGAAGGGACAACGATGGAAATAGCGAGGATGGAGACGACAAAAATATTGCCCTCATCGCCGATCCTTACACCCCCGGACAATATCTAGCGGCGGGGTCGCTTGAAGGGCCGAATGGTTTTTCGATACGTACAGTTCGGGTATTCACCGTCCTTGGGCGGCGATGGACACTGCGGCGCGTAAGAACCGAGATGATATCCATAAGTGTTGTGCTGGTGCATCGGGGCAAAGGGATACCCGGTGAGGGCCGATCTCGGACTCGGAAATCCACCGTCATTGTGCTGCTGATTGCCACTACCGGGTCCGGAACCCTGATGTCCCAGGGAACCGACCTGGTGCGGGAACTGATGTCCACCGCCCGGCACGTTGTGCCCACCGGGATAACCACCCCGCAAACTCGACGGGTTGTAAAGATTGTTATGCTGCAGTTCGATAAATGCGCTTTTGCCGGATTGCGATACCGGCGTACTCGAAGCACTGTCACCACCGTTGCCACCTTGGGGTCCGGGCGTTACCGAGCCCAGACCGCCGTGATGAAGATGCTGCTCCATGTCCGAACTTCCGCCGCCGTTTCCGCCATTGTTACCGCCACCGCCTCCGCCACCCCCGCTGGCGTTACCACCCCCGCCGGCGGACGGTCCACCACCGCCTGACATGCTGTTTGGTGTCGGGGTACTCGACGGACAGGGGTCGCCCGCCCCGAATGGGCTCCCCAGGTCCGTAAAATTGAGCGTCGTCGTGCTGCCCGCGCGCTCCAACTTTGTCGCGACGTCGACGCCGCACCCGGCCCTAGCCGACGTCGCCGCCGTGCGGACACCGCACGGAGCCCGAATCTTGCTGCTGACCTTGCCTTGGTGCGATTCCCTCGCGTTCGTTCTTTCCGAGAGCCTCTGGGGTGTATTATTTATCCGACGTCACCGCACGAGAAACACCTCTGACCGGGCGCGAGATGGCGGACAAAGGACGATCGGATTACGAACGACGCTGCGAAATTCTTCTCTGGCCGACAACCTCGCTGGACATTGGAATCGATTCTCCCGGACTTTTGCTCTCCTTCTGCTCCAAGGGGCCTTCCTCGACGCTGGGTAGATCACCGGGAGAGTGCGGGTCTTGTTACGCGGATTCTAACCCACCCGACGGATCATACCATCCGCGCCCAAAGTTGCCTATACAAGGACCGGTGTTTCATTTGTTATTTTCTTTCCCAAGCTCGTAGATATCCAAACACCCCTCCGCGCTTTCACTGTACACTGAATATCGGCACTCGCGAGATCACGAACACTCGGATCCGATGACGCCCACGAGGGCGAGAGAACGAGCGAACTTTGCGGCGGTTTTCCTCTTATTTTCAACGAACGAACGAAATAACGATTCTTGATCCACTTCGACACGCGAGATATTCAATGTCCGAACCCCGTAGGTCAGCTCACTACGGAGGCGGTACGGGTCGTATACGTGCACCAGGTTCCGTCCTCACCCGTCGGCATCTTAAACCTCGAATTTTATCAGCTGGAGCTCGATGCATCAAGGTTGCTCCTTGATAATCCTCACTTTGTCAAGAGACCCCTTAATTCCACCGAGTATACGTATGTGTGTGTCGTGTGCGTGTCTGTGTGTGTGTGTCTGTGTCTGTGTGTGTCTGTGCGGGTATATATATATATATATTTATATACGTCGAGTGATCACAATTCCACACACGAAAATGTCGAACGTATAAGGCTAATGCCGTTACGATACTCTCTTTCAAAAGCAGGATCCATTTGTCTCGTTCACAAAATTAGCGAGGAACCCTTGGTATCATGGCGAATGTCCCTTCACCGAGGACACTTGAAGTAATCCAACTCGTTCGATCGTAAATATGCAATACGTAGACACTCGCGTAATCTCTTCACTGTATCACCTGCTCCGCGAGGCTGCAAGAGTGTTATCGCGTACCGAATCGGATAACGCTCGGTGTGCCACGCGAAGTTTCGAGCTTCCGACGAAACGGAAAGGTATTGAAAGGATTGAAAAAAAAGAAACACGCACACCGTAGAAAAACGCGAAAAGAAGAAAAAATGGTATCGTTGTCGAAGGACGAGGCACGTATATCCCTTTTTAGTAATCGCGATGACCGGAAAAATCGCGGTTGTCGAAAAGACGCGGAGAAGAAAGAGACGAAGCGAAAGTGTATTGGGCTTGGCACACCTCGGTACGGTGGATAGGAGAGATCACGTCGTATCGTTTAGGGTTTAAACTAAACGTACGGGGAATATATCGCGGAGTAGCACACACGCGCGTCTTGGCCAGTAACTGCAGTGCACACCGCGCGGCGCGGACCGGTATAATGATACATAATGAAGCCCGAGACCTCTCCCCGAGCCCGTTTCCTTGTTTCCCGTCGAGTCCGCTTGGCAGCGCCACCTTAAGCTCCGCCCAAGCGGCAAACGAGCCCCGACGATGATTCGCCGGCGCTTTCTCTCCCCACTCGCTCTGGCTCGACCGGTCGACGACGATTGGATCGCCGGAGGCCATTATGGTGTCCACGAGGCGGTACTCGACTGGGCATTCACGCCTTGGTCTTCACCTGGGGACCACCTGAGAGAAGTTTCAGCTTACCCGCAGCCCAGCTACGAGGGTCACACGCGTTGCCACTCGCTATTCCACAAGCTTTTTCTCCTATTCCTTCGAGTCGGGGTTGTGTACGCACCGCAGGTTTTTGGAAGAAACACCGCACGTAGTCGACTTTCGCGCCACTTTGCCCTTCCACCTGCGACTTCTCGGAGGTTCCCCGAACTCTAAACGTCAACCGGATCGAGTTCAACGTTGCGTTAAAGCTCCAAGCTCGTGTGACACTCGGTGAGGGTCCGTTCGTCGTACGATGATCGAAAATCTCCAGAATTTGCCTCTGGTTATCGAATACCCACGCGTGGAGGGATATCCGACGTCATACGTGACGTGATCAATGGCAGGATACATCTTGACCACGCCTACCGAAGATGCGCCGTTTCTCTCGCTCCTCTAGCGTTGGCTGGACCGGCTGGTGATGGTGATGGTGATGGTGATGGTGGTGGCGGTAGCGGTCGTTAGGCAGCTTTTCCCTCCAGGATTTTCGAATCTGAGTCACGAAGGGTTATCCGCAATGGAACGGGACAGGATTCACTCGCTGATGATGCTCGAGCTAAAGGACAGCAGCAGGTACTCGTTAAATTCGCGTTAATTCGCGATACCCCGTCGTAGTACTATCATTCCAGCCATCAAATCACCCTCATTGAAGCCCAAACACCCGGTTCGCCATCCCTCTTGCACCGCAATTTGTCCCGGCAAATTGCTCCGCGCGAAAATTGGCTCGAGTGCCATGTCCTTGGCACCTTGACCGATTTAGCGGGTTTCTCTCGTTTGCGGGTATGAAGGGGGTTTGTTTATCAACAATGAACTTGTGGCAAATTTCTTCCAGGATCAAACGGTACGGACGTGTAGATGCGCCCTATTGGGGGAGAGAGTCGGCGTTCAATGGGCGAGAGTGCGGGACAAATTGTGGATACCCCCAAAGGGGGTATGATGTCTTATGTGCATGATGAGCCTGGCAGAGCTGTCGGAGTGAGCTACCAAAGTGCAGGGGGAAGGGAGGAGACGCGATTGCCGCTGGGTAACGCGCACTCTGCGGGTTTCTTCTTTAGCCGCCAAGAGTGTGCTCTCCCAGCATGACCAACGAGATCAGCCCGTTAGTAAAACGTCGCGTTAACCGTGCGAAGCATCTCGGCAGGTTGATCCAAAGTGGCGTGCCCTTATCCTCCTTCAACGTCTCAACTTTTCCAGTCATCTCTTTATCGACCGTTCCACTAACCTAACAGTTAACCGTAGCTTTGGTACGTCAGCTAACTAGTTGATATGTTGATTCGTCTCGGCGGTCAGGCTAATTAGAGTCCAAGGATCTCCTTGTGAGAACCGGAAGTTGGAAGAAAGCCCAACGCCACATCAGCGGGCCCGAGGCACTCACGATCTTTTACCGCGCGGCACACAAGTATACACAAGTAGGTACATGAGAGCAGATACTATATGCATGTATGTACATGTCTATAGTTTAGTCAACACACAAGATGGAGGGTTATTATCGGTAAACGCGAAAAGACTCGCAGGGAGCGTCGGCGTGGTCCGCGCATTACCGTTCGTCGTGGCCATATTCCTGTGACATCCTCCCGTCCGACAGCGTCCTCGATGTTCTCTCGCCTGGCAGAGAGACTCCGCGTAAATACATACGCGACTTGCGGAGAAACGAAAGTTACCGTTTTTGGTGGCGGGAATCCAACGCAAAGTTCTTAGGTCCCACGGGAGTCCAACCGCAACGCTTGATGGCTTCCATATCCGTGTGTGTTTCTGTGTGGGTATACTGTAATACAAACGGTTGATGACACACAGGCAGTCTCCAAAATGGGGGATTAAGGAGATGCGAGTGGTGACAAGACATACTGCAATAAGTACCAGATTCCAATTATGGGCAAGAGTAATTGTCTTTGACGATTCAACGTCGCCTACATTCCGAGGCTCATCATCGACGAATGAACTTTCCATGCGAGATGACTCCAAGATTTCTCAGCCATCTCCCATCGCACCTTATTTTTCCGTACGTTGTAATAACTGGCTGGGGATTAATTATACTTGACGACGGTTTCCACTTTTGTCTAATGAAACCAGACTCGGAGATTCGTCGCGTTGATCATCGGAATACCCTGGATGAATCGGGCAAACGGCGTCTGGCAGTTGGGGAAAGAGCAGGCGGGTAGCATCCAGCCAACGAGCTTCTCCTCTCGCTTGGGTAGCCCAAAGGGTGGTGGCAATCTCTCTTTCTCACTGCTGCGGCATTGTACGGTTAATTGCCCGGCGACTCGTAGCGCAAACACGTGTCATCAGCCAACCACCGTTAAAACTATAGATAGATACGCAATCTGGATGGTGTCTATGTGGGTGTGTGCATGCGTCGAAGGAACCCCGCAGTGTTCCTGCGATGTGAGGAGCAGGCTACACCGCGTGGTCTCTCTTTGGGGTATGGTAAATTACGTAATTGAGTGTCCAGTTGAGTGTCCTGGCTGTCCAGAGTGCAGGCAACTGTTCTCAATAAAATGGCTGCGGAAATGGCCACCGCTGAACGAGAATCGTCAAGGCAATTCGGTAGGAAAAACCGGGTCGAAAGGACTCGTTCGTTTATCGTCAAATTCCGTAGGCTCAAAAGCAGGCATGATTTTCCTGCGTTAGGAGAACTCGCGTTGGAAGCAAATCGATGGCAAACGGGCTCGTTTCGAATAAGGACGCGGGTACAACTTGGGGGAAAGAGTCGACGACGTTCGTCGAGGTGACGATCGTCGTGGTTCGCTAAGCTCTGCAAATACATGGTAAATGTATACCGCTCTTATGTACTTCGTACGTTCACCGCATGGGTATGTGTGCTGGGATTATAAACCGACCGATGCGAGAAGGGCGAAACAAAAGAAACGCCGGGACACGTCAAAATAAGCGACGTTTCCAGGGGCGGAAGGATGAGACCCCGGCACTGCTGTCTCGAGGAAGCGGAACGAGGTTCGAGGATCTCAGCGTCCCTCTTTTGGATTAAAGAACGCGAAAAACGAACGCATCTTCAAACACCCACCTTTTCTCCGGGAGCTTGACGCCCGAGCGTCTCGGAATCGCGTGACGGGAGGAGCCTCACCGGCGCCACTTCCATACCCTTATTCTCGTTTCTCGGCGGATTTCGACAAATTGTCCGTAACGTTTTTTTTCGATAATTTTATTCCTGGTTCGCGTTGAAAGAAGAAAACAGTTTGACGCATTTCGCGAGTGAAACGCCGAGAAATGTACAATTTTTTTCGACCGAATAGACATTTTTTTCTCAGGGTAGACACGCTCGAGTTAATCACGTTTCCTGCTCCGGGAGCGAGGAAGAAAGACCGAGAGGATGAGCGACCACCTCCCTCCCGGCCCCTCTATTCTCCTACTTTTATAATCGACGGTCTCGAGACGGACAGTCGAGACAAAAGAGGCGTTTTTTTTTCTTTTTCCTTCTTGTTTTTTTTTCGCTTCTCTTTGCATCTTGCACCGTTTTCTTTCTTTTGCTTTCCGTTGACGACGGAAGTCTTGAACCCGCACCGAAACTTCGGCTTCTCGCCTCCTTCAGAATTCCGAGGGTATATTAGCATCGCGGAGAGAGCGGGAATATTCAGCGTTCAACTGATACCAAAAAGTACCCAAAGACGCGATACTTTTTATTGTTTCAGGGACAATTGTCGGTATCGGAAATGTTCGAGAAGGTAAAATTGGAAGAGAATAAAAGATTTTCCATACCGCGAGGTTCGTTGTTTAAAAATAATACACTGGATGGGACAAGTCGCGAGTGGCGTTGTTTTTTCCTTATTTTTAAGGGGGCTGCTAAATATAGAAGAGGGACTCGCGGTGTTTGGAACGATGGAAAAATGGCGGAGAGGGGCTGGGGGTGAAAAAGCGGTAAATAGACTTCGGAGGAGAGAATATCCAGTCAAACAGATTGTTTGCGGGCAACGCCCATCCGTATTCACGCTCGAGTTTTACTGCCATGGCAGTAAAGTACGAAAATTATGATCAGCGAAACCCGGACGCGCGAAAGAGCGAGGGAGAGAAAGCTCGTCTTGTCACTGCTCCGGGCGCCTCTTGATGCTCTCGACTCCTTCACCGGAGCATGCATCCTTCGCTTCCAGAAACCCCAGCCAGCACGACATCCCCGCGGAGAGTACCGTCAAATTTGATTTCGAACACGATTTTTTTTTTCTCCCGGGAAAAGCAACAAATTACCACGCCGAAAGATGAGACTGCGTTCAAAATCTGCCCTCGGGAATACCGAAAACGCCATCGTCGCAAAATGTCAAAGATTCGTTGAACCAATTTCGTAGAAATTTTTTTGATGCGAAACCAAAATAGAAAATGGCTACTCTGATACAGATACGAAACGATCCAGGAAGCTGCGGTTAAAGTTTCCAGGCAATCGATGATGCAGAATTTTCTCCTACTTTGAAAGGGTGACTTTGGAGAGGAAACGATTTTGAGGTTACGAAAAATCGCTGTAATCTTTTTTTAAACATTTCTCCACTTCTTCTCCACGTTTATGCATCTCATTTCGATCATCGTGAGAACACTGTTCCTGATAATTCTCAAAATTCCCAAAATTGTAACGCAAAATTGTCATCAGCGAAAAATCGACGAACATGAAAAGCGGATATTTCCGCAAGGCGGTACATAAATTATTTTGGCACGTCAGACGTATTTTTTTATTCTCCGACCTTCACAGATCGCCGATAGAATATCGGTAAAGGGACCGACATTGCACCCCTCCCCGGCGAGCGCATACCCCACCCTGGCTTTTCCTCTCTTTTTTATTCATAGGTCGAAATCGAGGTCTGCGGGTGCAAGAATAAAAATGAAGGGAAAAAAATGAAACGAAGCAAGGTCCGCGAGAGAAACAGAGAAAGAGAGAGAGAGAGAGAGAGAGAGAGAGGGTGACGTAATTGCGCGGAACAAGTCCCAGCACCCTCTTTCGTACGTCGCACATTTACCGTCAAGTAGCGCACACATGACGCGATATTTTCTCTCCGCGAGTTAAATTCCGCAGTTCTCTTCGGCCCTTTTGTCTTTCCCTTCATTTCGCGTCCCTGCGCACATCGCCATTGAGAGAGAGGAAAAAAAAAAAATCTTGCAAATTGCGCGAGAAGCTCGAGAGGCTTTTATCTAGTCCTCTTTGAAGCTCTCGAAAGACCTTGATCGGATGAGACTGGGTATTGAAAAAAAAAAAAAAACAAAAAATTGTATACCATTTTTCATTTATAAATTTTGAAAATATAACTCACGGAGGATTTCGGTATCGAGCCGCCGTTAGGACCATACTGTGACGGTATAAAAAAAGCAACGCTGGTCGGTGGGTGGCAGAGTTATACCTTGACGTCGTCCGGAAAACGTCAGCTGGCCGCGTTCTCGCGTGACGACGCATCGTGCGCGTCCTCGCGGAATATCTATCTGTATATATATTTACGAGTACAAGATCCATATATATACATAATAGCGGAGATGGCATATCCCCCCGCAGGGTTTTAGACCCGCCTCGTATCTTTGTCCGTCATTATTACTCCATATACCTTTGCTGTGTGTACTGTGCACAGCGTGGCTCGACCACGCACGTACGGCTGTACGGTAAATCGTACGAAATATAGCATTATATTTTTTGCATGCCATCTCGACGCTGTTTCTCGGTTTAATCGCATTTGGTGGGAATTAAACGGCCAAAGATAGAACAAAACGGTGACGGACGCGAAAACTTGCGGAGCGATATTTTTTTATATACATTTCGTGTTTCTGAAACGAGAAAAAAAAAAACAATCATGTTTCACCGTTTTCCACGTTCCCTGCTGCGCAAGCGTTTCTCGGCTGCTGGCTCAGAAACGCCACCGAGAGTATCCCGCCATTTTTTAATTTTTTTTTTTCAACCGCGAAACGATTTGATCGAACAAAAACGAAATGGCGACAACCGCAGCCCCCTCGCCGATATTTTTCTTCGTTTCTTAATTTTATTCCAAAGACGAAAATCATTTTTTTTTTAGCGCCGATTGTGTTTTTCACGCGATACCTCGATGCTTCTCGGAGGAAAATGAAAGAGGAACGTGAGTATAGCGAAATGGCGTTAAAGTCCCTCGGCAATATTTTTATACAATTCTTGTTTTTGCTACAAAAAAGATTTAAAAATACGTAGTCTACGTTTTTTTTATTCCTCGGTATACAGACTTTTTCTCCTGCCCCGGAGACACTATTGCCGAGAGTCGGAGAGACTCGCCATTTTTTTTTCCTTTTCAAACCGCAAAATCCAGTTTTGGATCCGCTGCGGGCTAAAGTCGCGCTCGTCCGTCCCTCTCGCTCTCTCTCTCTCTCTCTCCATGTCGTATTTTGGCCACGAGAGAAGCTTCACGCAGCTACCCCTCGGGGTAAACTCGACTTTTACAGTGTGCGATGTGTTGCCTCCCCCCTCCCCCAACCCCCTTCTTCTTCTCCCTTTGCCGCCGCTGCGTATATACCTCGACAATAAAACTTTTGCGATCTTCTTCTCGGACGCTGTAAAAGAACCTGGTCCACCTAAAAAAATTACGAAAGATTCCCAACGGTCAATACAAAAATCCATCGGCTGGAAAGTGAAAGAGGAAATTCCGCAACCCTCGGAGAACTTTTTGCGAAAAATGAAAAAAAATTCTTCCTTGTCCCTTTCGGGTTTTTGCGTCAGGAAGAAAATAAGTGAACACGCCACAAAAGTGGGTTCGGGTATGGACCCTCTGGGGTGACTCGGATGACCGAGATCTTGCCCCGCGGAGGAAGGTGGAACAGGAAAAAAGGTGGATCCGCGTGTCGAGGAGCAGAGAAGGTTGAATTTGTGGCGAATTTGAGAGTCCACGTTGCGGCTAATCATCGAGAAAAAGTCGGGATAAAACTTTAAGATGTCGAAGGGAAGGTAGAAAGAGGACCCGTCAAATTAGAAGGGAGGATCGGTGGAAGGACGGATGAAAAGGTCGCCGGGGTAGGAAACGGTCTCGCGGATCTCCTCTGATCTTTAGGAAGTCATTCGTACCATGATAGTCAGAGAGAGGGAGAGAGAGAGAGAGAGAGGCAAGAGGGAGGAGATGAGAAACGGACATCCTCTTGCCTGTGTATGTTTTACCTGGTATGCCCGTTTTTTTCTCTCCCCTTTCAACCCGGACCTGGTAGGATATTACACCCTCGGTGGGCAATTAGACCCGTTGGTGGTTCATTAGTTAGAGTCCAATCAATCAAGCTCTAAAAGCCAAAAAGGCAGGAAGAAGAGCAGAAAAATGGAAATACCCGCTCGACCCTCGTCCAGAAAACACAAATCGGCAAGAACAAACATTTCAAACGTTCCTAATTCGTTGCGCAACTCGTTGCCCATTCGGCTTATGAATGAGAGAAAAGTACCAGACTTTTCCATTGAATATAGGCAGCGTGATGTGGCGGAATTTTTAGTGGGCTGGAGGAATAAAAAGGAGATGGCAATTCAGTAGCGAGTTATCGCTTAAAAGTCGATTAATCACAGAGAAGAATTTCATGATTCCTCGATCGGGACGGGGGAAACTTTTCCCACCTTCGACCGATCGTAGGTCACCCATCGGGAAACCAAGCTCAACAGTCTGAGATGGTACCAAGGTCATGGTCCAGGCGAATTTCTCTGCGACCTTTGTTTCTCTTGCCAATGAAGATTTCGTTCTCTCACCCAAAGAGGGCGATCGCTATAGACGGATGGAATGTCCTCTAATAAAAAGTTGATGGGCTCCGGAAGTTGATCGTTAATCGAAAAAATATCCCTCGATTGTTGTTGGCAAAACTCTATTTGCTAGAAAGGACCGGATAAGCTATAGAAACATTGAAAATTAGAAAAAAAGAATATTTCGACCCATTTTGGGCCACTTTTCCGGAATCGTCGAAACGTCGAAATTTCAAATGGTCGTAACTTCGTTTCTATTAGAGCTGTATACATTTATTGGGGGTGTTTCGAAAAGCCCTCGAGTAGACTTAAAAAACGGTGAAAGTTAAATGTCGACAGCTCGATTGCTTCACCCTGAAAATCGGTTTTGAAAATCGGCGAAAAAAAACGCAGAGAGTATGGATGGGAAAATTGGCGAAAATCGAGACGGAAGAACTTATCTCATTTTCGTCAAGCTCAGCAATTGCAGATGATTTCAAGGTCATCCCTCTGCGATCTTTGATTCTTCCGGCAAAAAAGCTTCCTCTCGTGAAATAACAGAGAAAGTTTATGGCTGAGGGCAGACTAAATAGAATCCATAATTGAACGTTTCCGATCCATCGCGTAACTTATATCCCGTTCAGCTTACGAATGAGAGAAAAGTATCCCAATTTTTCGTTCAATCATCCGAGACATGACTCGGAGGACCCAGGAGGCTGCGAACACACCGCTCGGTTATTTGTCTCTTCTGGGGAAGAGGCGTCAGACTCGGCGCCCGGTAGTGCTCGCTCGTGTACCAGCACATGATGCTGCAAGATTTTTCTCATGCTCCCTGACCCAACATGAGGAATAAAAAATAAAGATACAGCAACTCGGTGGCAAACTGTCGCTTAAAAATCAATTAATCACAAACTTTTCCCCACTTTCATCAAGATAAACAGTCGGAGATGGTACAGCAGGGTGAGGGTCAAGTGGATTCCTCCATCATCTCTGATTATTCGCCCATACAGGATGATGAACTTGTGAACTCGGTGACAGCAAGAGCAAATCAACCCCCGGAAGTGTATCGCGACGCGAGCGGACGTCAGCTTCGATATGTCTCTCTGGTTATCAGCGCTTTGGTGGTCGATTGATGTCTTCGCCCTCCCTCTGCCTTTATTGAACAATATCGATAGACTTTTCCTCCTTTCTTCTCTCTCTCTCTCTCTTTCTCCGTCTCTCTTTCTTTTCCATCATTCACCGAGTCTCTCGCAAAGAGCCCTGCGGTGGAAATATAACCAGGGGCCTATGATGCCGGGCCTCATCGTACCCTGCATGATGTATACGGTGTGCGGGCATATGGGGGCGGGGCGGAGACAGATGGGCGTGCGGAGGATCCCTTTGAGGCTGCCGCGTGCGGCGCCAGTGCCTGGACGCTCTCTCTTCGCCTATGCTCGTCGCTTCTTCTTCCTCTTTGGCTTCTTCGTCATGAACTTGTTCCTACACAAAACACTGGTACCCCAACCGATCGCCATGAGCCCTATCGTAACTTGCGGGAAGAGGAACGCTTCGGGCGATCAGAAAACCAAGAAAACGATGAAGAAGAAGGAGAAGAAGAGGGAGACGAGCTGAGGGCAAAGTATCGGAAGATTCGAGTGGACCAAACAGTAAAGTGTATTAGTCCTGTCCATCACAAAGGATCAAACCGATCGTAATTCGCGGAAGATCGGCTCAGCTTTGAGGGAAACCAGAGGGGCGATCGTGTCTCGACGCCGAGTGGTTCAAAAGTGTCCTTGGTCCTCGGATCGATCGAAACTACCCTATGGATGCTGGACCGATTACCTCACAGCCTCCCAAAGTCACTATATCGCGTTTCCACGGAAATCAACCGACAGATTTCGCTAAATTCAACGGACATTGGTCGCAAGTGGGGCAAAATGGCACAGCACTTGTCGAGCTTACGGTCGTAGGATACTTTTCATCGCGCGCAGATGGCGGTGCGATCGACGACCAGATCTCATCGACTGGTGGATGTTTTAACGGTGAAAAAAAAATTGCAGAAAAAAAATACCATATCGCAAGCAACGATACCACAGAAGGACGGGAGCAGAAGCTGCAGCGGTTTCTTTCACAAACCCTCGAGGCTCCTTCTCGCTTTACCGAGAAAGAGCTCCCTCTTTCCCTCTCTCTGCTTCTCTCTCTCTCTCTCTCTCTCGATCTTTCTCTCTTACCGCCGCTTCTCGGAGTAAAGAATTTCTCGCAAGGCTCGCGTGTCCTGGATTTCGATGGGCCTCGCCTCACCTCAGGCGTTTGCCTTTCTCCCTCTTCTACCTTGTCTCGAAACATTTCTCTTTTCGTTTCTTCTCTCTGTATTTCTCCCTCTTTCTCTTTTTCTTTCCCCCTTTTTTTTTTTTCCACGTACGAGAATCAGTGGCGAGGGTTGACCGCGGCGTGTTTCTCGTCAGAGTCGGAGTGTGCTCTCCTCGCGTGGGTCACGCGAACCACTCCAAGATACCATGAGATAGGGATTATGCATGTACGGGAACACGAGAATCCTAGCTTTCCTCTGAAAACAAGAATATATTACGAAAGTTTGAATCTTTTTTTTTTCATCCTGTTGTATTTTTACTCCTCGCGGTCCAAAATCGTGTCTCGGGCAGGTGTTTCTGTCCTTTTGCCAATCTGCAGCCGTCGTCGGAATTTCGCGTCAAACGAATGCGACAAACGAGACGAAATCCATTTTCGCACGGACTCGCCATCAGCTTTGCTTTGAATTTTCGTTTAAAGCCCGTGAAACGCGCTTGGAAAAGCGTGGGGAAGAAAGATCGTTACATTCGCCGCTAAACAATTGGCGTTTCATATTTTTCTCGTTTCCTCGCAAGTCCATATTATCCCTAATTGCGAGAAAGTGGGATCGATTGTATGGCTTAAAGGTGGCTTGAAAGCACCATGAAGCTAACCGTAAAGTATAGAGGCGCCCCGTTACGAAAATTAAACGTGAAGAGAGGCGAATCGAGCGCACGTGTATTATTGTTTCGTGTCGAGAGCAAAAGAGCATCGTATTACAGCAGCCATAGCAGAAAAGGGTCTCTTTCCTTCGACTAACGAGGCATCCCGCAAACAACTCTTCAAAACCTCTTTGGCTCTATCTATATACGTATATATTGTATACATGTATGAATTTGTGTGTGTGTGTGTGTGTGTGTGTAAAGTGAAGAAAGAGAAGTTTATAACATCGTGGAGAATCGTCCGTTATTTTGAGCGAGCAAAGAATACGAGAAATGCGGTTGGGGAATTGGTTTTTAGCACCCAATAAAAATGTGTAAATATTTGATGCGAAAAAAAGTGCACCGGATGACCCCCAGGTATCCTCTCATCCCGTTCTTTCGGGATCCTCTTTTTTCCGAGAGTCGGAAATAGAAAAAGACATTCAATCACTCTCCGGAGCCGGGAGATCGGCTCTCATCGCTGGTCCATATTGCCCCACGTTGAAAAGAACATCAAAGAACATCGCGGTTTGAAAAAAGCCTTTCCTTGAATTATTATTTTAATATAAGGAAAATCAAAGGATGAAAATTTCAACGAACAATCGGGGTCTCGGCAGTCGGTGAGCAAAGGGCAGAGAGTGGATGTGAAAAATGTAGAGGCTTCTCTGTGGGAATCTGTGAAGGAGGAATAATCTGAAAGGAGAAAGATGAGAGCACGAGAGACACCTTTGTAGTCACCGACTTTTATCGAAAAGTTCGTTAAACAAGCCGACGAATCTGAATATATAATATATACATGTGTATACCTGTTGGAGGGAAACCGATATACGGTGGGGCAAGATGAACCGGTTTGAAATATTGCAATTTAACGAAACAATTATTTTTGTGATAATTTATTACTCGCAAAAGATAAAAAGAAAACAATTGCCCAAAATGCTACTACATCGAATCATATTTCGATTTTTTAAGAGCCGGGAAAAACGCCGCTGGAATCAACGACGAAATAGACGCGAAGAGAAGGTGAAGAAAGAAAAGGACACGCTAATGCTTGAAATAAAGTGTACGATTTTTTTTCTACTTTACATCTCTCCGCGTTTTAAAGCGTGTTGTAATATTATGTTTATAATGTAGCGGATATTTCGAAAGAGAAAGAGTTTTCGGGGTCCCCTTTTTATAATGATTTACCGGTCCGGAACAGGTAAATCTCACTCCTCTCTTTCTCTCTCTCTCTCTCTCTCTCGAGTGGGCTTTGGGCGAGAGGTCGCAATAGAGCCAATATGGACTTTTGAGTTTAGGCGCGTTCACGCTCGGAATTAACACGAGAGAAATGAGAAATTTCTCGGTTCATCCCTTCGACGATGTTATTGACGCGGGCGCGCGCGCGCCTCTCGATTTATATATGTGCACAATATACACATTATGTACGCGCGTTTACCATTTTATTCTCTCTCTTAGCATCGAGTTTTCACGGTGGCCCTGTCTCCCCGTTTCATCGCGATAATGTAGCGCCGAGCGTGCAACGTATTTGCCGATGTGGGGCAAAATGGACCACCGTAGAAACAAATTATGGCAATCCAGTGATGGATGAATGTTTCAACCGCTTCTAAATTTGCAAAACGGAATGCTCCTGTGATCGATCTGGCATGGACATTTTTTTTTTTCCAGAAATTATCGAACGTACACACCAATGGGAATTTAGAACGATTATAGACGTCGTTGGCGATTTAATTTCGACGTCAACTTTGAAACGTTCGTTTTTTCGATAAAAGTACAGGTCGTAAAAATCCAAAAAAAACCATGGCCATTGAGAATGAGATGTAGATCGATGGGAAATTATGAGAATATCGTTTTGTCGCTCGCCAGCGAAACACTTGATGGATTCGCTGAAGTCCCCGCGCGTTTCTCGCTCGACGAGACTGAACGTCAGATTTTCACCGTTTTTGGTACTCGCAATAAGCCAATAATCGAGTCGAAAGTTCCCCGACGATCGTACTTGCCGCCTCGATAACATCTACCCTGCTCGGAATTTGCGAAAGATTTTCTCAAAAGAAATGATGATCCTTTCGCAAATGCCATAAATTTTTGAAATAATAGAGTCTACTGGTCCGTTTTGCCCCACTCGTGTCTAATTCGTTGAATCCGTCGTTTTCTTTTCCCCAA
Organism: Heteropelma amictum; assembly: GCA_959613375.1. Classification (NCBI taxonomy): domain Eukaryota; kingdom Metazoa; phylum Arthropoda; class Insecta; order Hymenoptera; family Ichneumonidae; genus Heteropelma; species Heteropelma amictum. Next base: position 33,158,941 of record OY390721.1, read on the forward strand.
AGTATGTTCCGGTACTCCATACCGGAGGCTTAACCGGGTAAAGGATTCGGTGAGCGGCAAAGAGAGAGAGAGAGAGACGGGAACGGGGTCGAACGCACAGCGACCCTTTTTCATCCTTAAACCCGGGCGCCAGGCGCTTCGATCTTTCACGCCTTCTTGACCGCCGCCTAGAGAATCTTTACCGTCTTGTGCCTTATTTTCGTCCTTTTTCTCGTACTGCTCATCTTCTTCCTTGTCTTCACCTCGCCATATTCTTTTTTCCCATCGTTTCATCTATGTATATACATATACATTTTTTTTACATTACATTAGGGTGTTTCGTTAATGAGCAACATTTTTTTAATCCTCTCCAAGTCACAAAAACTGGTAATACAAGTTACAAAAAAATATCGAGCGAGTGAAACAATTCTAGCTGAATCGTCGACTTGACTCGTTGGAAATTTCAACGTCCCATTTGAGTAACGTGGCAAAATTTCCTTTTGCACATTCCACATGAATTTTTTTTTATAAAAAACGAAATTTGTATAGAGTACTGAGTTCCCTACGAAAAGTTCCCCAGAGACCGTGCAGCATCAATATTTTATTATAAAATTCCGCGATCATTAACTTGTGAAATTATTTATTAAAACACGGTCTGACTGCTGAATAGAAAAATAACGGCGATTACGAGTTAGTTTTGATCGAGTTGATTACAACCAACGGTGCTTTTTTTTATTCAGAAAAAAGATTATTAATGGTTTTATTTCATTAATGACGGTATAGCGATTTTTCCTGCGTACAAGGGATCCTCAACGCTCTGAAAGTTATTCAACGATACGTTTTATAAAATTATTCAATAACGTTTCAAAAAAATTTGTAATCAAAACTGTGCCGACAGACTAAACTCGCGTCGAGTGCGACAAATTTGTCTTGCCATGTGATTCGAATGGGAAATTCAATATTCCTGAGGCGAGTCTGCGACTGAGCTAGAATTTTTTTGCCAACATGGAAATCCCTCTTTTCGCATGTGTCATCATTTTTTCACCTTCGAAAAAGGGGAAAGAAAAAACAGGCGAAAAACGAAACACCCTAAAATTGTGTAATCGTATTGTAGCACGTACGTGCATCAGAGTCAGAGGAGCGGAAAGAGTCCCGAAATCTTTCGAGCCGACCTGAAAGACCAGCCACTCCCACTGGTAATAATAAAAGTTTCGAATTGTCTTAAAATATTTTAAAAAATCCTCCTTCTCATTTCCCCCTGGCCGTTTTTCGGGATAAAAGGCCTGAAAGACGATAAATTTTTGCCCTTCGGTTACAAACGACCCGCATGCGTTCCCCGAGCATCACACCTGGGGAAACAAAGGTGTGAATTTTATCGGGCATTACGATAATTTTAATTGAGGACCGGTCTTTTGCATCTCCCTGTAATATATTTATATTCTTTTTTCTTCCCTCGATTAAGATTTTTTCTACGAATACTCGGGTACTCTCGAGGTGATACATTGTACTGCGAGATCGAAAACGCCTTTTTCCATTTCGTTCCAATGAAATAAAATTAAACTCGAGACGAGATTCATCGCCGAACGAAAACGAAACCGAAATCAATCATCCCTAATTTTATCGTCGATAACAGTTTTTCTTTCCCTCTTTTTTTTTTGCTTTTTCAAATTATTCAATCGACGAGATGAATTCTCGATTGGGCTCCGATAATCTCTTCATTCGCTTCGTCGATGAATAAAATTATATTTCAATAATTCGGCGGATTATACAAACATGATTTTTTTTATCGATTTTTTCAGAAAAAAAACCCCCACGCGATCACCTATATATATTTCCGAGGGAAATGATCGCGGATGAGCATTTTTTTCGCGCTTTCGGCCAAAAATAAACAGCTCCGTCGAAATCGATGTCATTTTTTTTCAGCTTCGAAAATAATTCGTTTGTCAAATTTGTTTGATGAAAAAACACTTGTCGCGTGAAAATTTCGTGAATTTGTCATTATTTCCACTACGTACTTTCCGTCACGATTTACGCACACCTCGTGCCGGTATTAAAAGGTCACCCGATCGTGCAAGTCACTCTCGAATAATTTATTACCCTCCCTGCTGCTCGTCGAGGAGGGATCGCTTCGAATGAGGCCCTGTACAAATTGACTAAACGCCGCGCTAATTCCATTTAGCGCCTGTCCTGGGCCATATTCTTCTCACCATTCACAAACCGTTTTTATGTATACACGCATATACATATATACAAGTATATTGATCACTCAAACAACAGGGGGTTGTTTATTTAATGTCCCACGAGGTTTTCGGAGCGAACTCAAACGTTTCGGGTCCCTGAAATCGATCCTCGTGCCTTTACCCCTTTGCTACTCTTTTCTCTCCTTTTTCCGCCTGCTCCGAGACGCGCAAAACCTGTCGATTTTTCTTTCCCTTCGATTCACTTTCGCACAAACACACGTATACGAATATATTTTTTTTCAACGATGCTCTTCATTTCTGCCCCTCGGTATTCCGATTGTCGTCCAATAATTATTCAATACCATTTTTTCACGACAGTGAAACGAATAAATATTGAAAAATAATGAATTCCGAGCCTCTCATTTATTTATTTTCTCTTCAAGCTCGTATTTCTTTTACATTTTTTTTTCCACAGCCTTTTCACGCTTTGACTTTTTTCCTCTTCGACTCTGTTTTCCACAAATCCCACGTGCGAGTGCGTATTTCTTCGCGGAGAAAATAAAAAGCAAGTCGAACAAATACGTTGCTTTTTCAAATCGATCCTGGCGTGTTTGCTAAAGATCTCGGAAGATTCGTGTGTTCTTAAGCGCGTATTACACAAATAACGTTATACGTTGGTTGGCCAACATCGTCGAGAATAGAATCGTGAAATCGTGAGCGAGCAACGAGCGTAAATAATCACATAATGCGGTTATCATGGCAATTGCGTAAATATTTGAGGCAATTTGTGGCATGCGATGGAACTCTTACGAAAAAAAAAAAAAAAAAAAAAAAAGTGTAAATACCCTTGCGGTACACCCCTCCGGATACGGGTTGTGGCACGTCGACTCATTGAAATCAACAAAAACCTCCACCCCGGTATAATTAAAACCGCGCGAGGCTCGAAATTGCAAAGGAAAAAAATTCTTCGTCGAACGTTTCGGCAGTTCGCCATTTAAAAACCTACAAACGGAAAAAATGGCACGAAAGCATTCGATAAAATAAAATATCGAAATATTATTTTCGTTCAACGGAAGGAAAGATAATTCGAACGATATCGAACGTAAAAACGATCGTTATTAACGTTTGTCTTTTTTTTTTTTTCGATTTCGTAACGACGACAAAAAGGTCGATTGAGAGATGCTGTCTAAACTTTAAGAAGTCTCTTCGAGACTGATTGGGCTCGTACGTTGTTCCTTTTTTTTTTTCTTCTTCCTCTTCTTTTTTCTTTCCCTCAAGATGTACGACCTCATCTCTCGTAGAGTTTCGTAGAGAGCGTGTGAATGGATCGCTCCGCGGTCGAGAAAGAAGGAGCAGCGAGGCTTTAAATGGAGATGAAAAAAAAAAGGTGAAAGAAGAATGAACGAGAAGAGATGCTGCGCCGTATAAGTGACGAAGAAGTGAAAAGTAGCGTGCGCGAGATATCGCAAAGTCATTCGTAGTAATGACGCGTGCGCCACAAGGCGCCGGGGACGCCCCCTGTACTCTTTTCTCGCGTCAGTTCCCGCTGCATACGGCGCTCGAAAAAAAATCCTCTTCCACCATAATGATAACAATAACGATGATGATTTTGCTCCATCGAACATGGACATTTGTGGAGGTAACTTGAAAAAAAAAAATTTTTTTTTTTTCTATTCAGAAACGACCGAATATCCGCTACTGTGAACTCTCGTTCGCATCATTCAGCTAAGGTAGTTGTCCGGCGATGTTCAAAATTGAGAACCACCTCACCAGCCAATAAAATAATGAAAAATAGAAATCGAATTATTTTGTTATACTCTTTTCCTGTTTATATATGTATATGTATGTATTGTATATATATATACACACATATGTGTATAATTTACTGTTGTTATCGTTGTAATATCATGTGTATTGTGTCATCTCTGATTTTTCCAAAAACATCTCAAAATCACCAAATTATCGCAAAAGAATTTCATTCGAGTGGACTTGTCAATTTTTTCTACGCTGATTGAAAGTCGGAAAGTCGAACGTGTTTGAAAAAAGATTTATTGGCTTGTTATCACGAGAGAAGGTGTTTTCATGTCGATAAAAAAAAAAGAATAGTTCGTGCGAATAAAAAAATGCTGAAAATATGTCCAATTTTCATAAAATGACGATATTCCGCGGTGAAAATATGGAATTCCAATTTGTTCGATTATTCTTTTCTTTCATCGGCATTGTAATTTTATGCCGTTGAAAAAAAAGAACAATTTATAATCGCCCAATGGGCACGAAAATAACTTGATTCCTGAATAAAAAAACGAGAAAAATTTATAGCTCCGAAGGGTTCAAAGATTATTGACCGTATTACGGCGTGAGTATAGAGAGTTTGTATTGAGGTCAGTGTGGCAGGAATCAGTTCCCTATTACCGAAGAATGAAAATATGGGGAGTTACCGACCGAGTTTTATACACACAATATGAAAAGAGTCTCAAGATAGGCAGAGAGAGAGAGAGAGACAGAGGACAGAGGTATATTACGGGAATTATTGTAATTACAACGATTTATTGTTACGGAGTATGATAATACAGTGTGGCGATGCTCAAAGCGCGTCGAAAGAGTCAACGAGGCCATTAAAACTCATCCATAGTGGGGATAAGGTCTCCCTGCTGCACGAGGTTATCTGCCAAGTGGCGCCATCCGGCGGCCACCGTGCTCAACTCAGGAGCGCTCCTTTGCTCATTTTTTCAATTTAAATACGAGAGTCAGCGCCATCCGTGATCGTCAACTCGAACCTCGCGCACTTTTTCTCGATCGATAAGTGATCTCGAAAACACGATGATTTCACCCGGTAGGACCTCGATTATTTTCTAAATTTATGTGTAATGATATTCTTCTCCTGGACGTAAAGCGATAGCTGCGTGCCTCAGAGAGTAACATCTGAGATGGGTGTCCATGATGCTTCTTACAGGAGAAGCAAGGACGAGACACGTCCTCGAAAAACAGTCGACTGTACCGACACGGGTTTTCCGCAGTTTCCCCGTGCCCTCGCGTAAATGCGGTGCGATAATGGAAGTAAATGCAGAAACACATTGGGGGGAGGTAATTAAAAATGGAGAAGGAATGAAAAAAGGTGAAAAAGAAGAGGATTCCGTAAAAATCCGACAAATTAATGTTTCCCCCGCATGAGAATCGAATAAATTTTACCAAATTCTCAAACAAGGAAACAAGAGTAATTAGCAGTCGGTAATTTATCCTCGGAGATAATTAAAATTTTCTCCGAAGACTAATTTAACGATTTCCAAAAAAACAATGATAATTACCCCATCATCGATTTACATTCGGAAATTTATATTCATTGTGTTTTTGAACATGTATCGACAAATTTTACGTTGAAATAATTTACGAAATTCATCGAGACCCCGAATATCAGGTTGATTTTTTGGCTCGTTTAATCTCGAATTTCAATAATTTATCCCAATGGTTTCGCGGTGAATATTTTTTCGAAATTTCGAAAGACACACGAAAAAGTGGAACTGGCGTGAATTCTCACCGTGGCGATGGCCAAGAGAAAATCCGCGGAGACTCCTCCTCGAGCGGAGGAATCCACCCACGCCACCGACGTTTGTTGGTCCATAGCTGTGGCTGTGAAATCTCGCGGGAGGTTGAAAAAAGGAGCAAGAAAAAAAACGTTGTAGAAAGCGAGATGGCGCGGTGGGGGAGAATCTCCCAGTGTATGGTACAGCCCCCTCATTATCATAACTACTTCGTAACATACTCCACAGGTCCGGAGGATGCTGTGCGGAGATCGAAGAGCGAGAGGGAAAAATCGTGACGACCCCGCGGCCTTCCGCGATATCTATGGGCCATCTCATGTTAAACGGACCCGTCCTCGTTCCCAGATCGATCAATTTCCATCCTGATTTTTTCCCTCATTCCTCCTTACCCGCAGAGCGTCTGACATTATTTTTCAAATTTTCATCTCTGTGAATTTGTCAATTAAACTTTGACAACTCATCAACCAATAATCCAAGTTTAAAATGACCAATAATGCAAGCTTTGAGCAATGAATTTCAGTGCTTGTTTCGAATTGTTTTTCTTAATTTCATCTCGTTCGACTTTCGAAGGATTAATTCATTATCTACGATTTGATAATTTTGGAAATAATAACGCAAGTGTTAAAGGACACAGTTGTACAATTGAATGATTGCTCATTTTTTGAGTTGTTTTTTTTTTTATTAAACAAATCGTTGGATCGATTTTATTCAGATTTCCCCTTAAGGTTGCACGGTTCTCACCTTCCGCAACCGCAATTCGTGCAAATATTTCGCACTCAAACGACCAGTTTTCACACCTCGGATTAGAGATTGACAGGAAAAAAATCGATTCACGCGCTCCACGAATTTTCCTATGATGATAAAGTGTTCGCCGTCGTCGTCTTGTTCAACCCCCGGGGGGTGATGAACGAGTAGAAAATCTTCTGACCCTTCGATCCGTCTCGACGTCGATATTCTCATGGAATGACGAGGTGATATGATTGCTCGCGAGATGTTTTCTCTTTTTCATTCCAAAAATATTATCCTTCCGACTTTTTAGAGAACGTTTTTCGAGCAAAACTTTTTTCCGTACACGTAACGTCACTTTTTCAACCCTGATTTATAATTCAAAAAATGTCAATCAACCGAGCAGTCAGAAATAAATATTCACCATTTTATTATTCAATTATTCATTCAACAATAATAAAATAAGTGATAATTCCTCATTTTGCGCTTTATAAATTTATCTGTTTTTTTTTCCGATGTAGTTGGATGCAAAATTCAAAAACACAGCTGAAAATGCTCGTTCCGTATGTTCTATTTATTTATTCAACCGATAAAGTCGACAAAATAATCATAACAATTATGATAACAATTTAATTCATTCTATTGACGTTTATTATGTTTTTCCCATCACCGCTGCGGTCCAACCAAAATTCTCCTTCCAAACAAGGCGAATCTTTCGTGTCGAAATGCCATTCATTAAAAAAAAAAAATTTATTTCATTTTCCGAAATCGAAAATTACGCCGATGTTTCCACGGTATTTCCGGTTCGCTTGTCCCTCTGCCAAATTTCGTTGTCGATGCTGCAAACAATTTGACAAACGTTTTTATTCAACCCCTTCATTTTTGGGGAATAATTTCAACCTTTTTTTTCCGACATTTTGTTCGACGGTGCTAAAGTCGCTTTGATTTTTCATTTAAATGGAATATCATTGTTTATTCAGTGAAAATAGGACGTGTACTGACTCGTCAGCCCCATAGCCCGCCCTGTCGTTCGTGTAAGCTGCCAGAGTTCGCCAAAGTTCCGGCGGGCCTTCGATCGCCAGTGGAAAATGCGACCAGCTTGGATCTTCGATTCCGAAACTCGGGACATTCATCATCCTCTTTGTAGGACCGTTTAATATTTCGCCCTCGTGCTGCATCGGCGGACTTTCACTTTGCTTGAAACAAAAAACGTTTCGGCGAAATTTGAAATCCAAAATTTGTTTCGGATTTTTATGGAATAAATCGCCAAGGGGATGGTTGAAATTCTCGTTCATTTTTTTTTTTGCTGAAATAACGACTGGCTGCCTCTTCCATTGCAAACGAAAAAATAGGAACAGGAATTATCAAGAAAATTGATATTTTTATTTGCTTCGTTAGTGCTTCGAATTGTTTTTTCTCTCGCCGTTTTTCGTTCTCGAATAAATGGATGGATTTTTCGAAAATCTTCGTTTAAACTTTTTGTTGTTTCTTTTTTTTTTTACCGATTTGTAGCCATCTCTTCTGCCAATTCGGGGAATGTTTTTCGCAGCTTTGAGGAAATAATCCTCGAATCTGCCGCTCCGTCCTACCCTCGGTATGTTTTTGGCGATCTTTAGAAAAAATGCGGGCACCTCGTCGGCCTCCGCGAATCGCCAGCTCGAGGATATCAATATCGTTGCCAGAAAAAACACTGAAATTACGACGAGAGCGAGTCAATTTCCAAAATTGCGGATATCCAATTTATGTTTCCGAGAAAATATAAAAAATATGACCGGAAGTGATAATGAACTCACCAACGAATTCCATGCAGTGACGTAAATGCGTCATTCTCGTGAATTTCATCCAAGAATTTATCCTGTTGAACGTAATTTCCATGAGAAACCCCACGAAACGATCATTTTTCGATTAATTATTTTTCTGACGAGTGTTTTTTTTGTCAACGTTTTTGAATAATTTTTTCTTCTCATCCAACAATGTTGTCCAACAGAGTGTTCACCCTGGACTGAATTTATTACCGCGAGACAACTGTCTGTTATCCCGGATAACACTCGAGAAATATTGATGGGGCGAGGAGGGATGAGAGTTTCTTTGCAAAGATGCTGTACAAATGTTTCTCGCGGAAAAAGCCTCTCGGGATCACGTACGTATCGAACCACGCGTTATATTTTATCGTCAGAAGTGTAAAAAAAAAAGCATCAACATGAGTTATCTTTTTTTATTAACTCAACCTATCGATTATTCGATCATATTGATTATTTTTCGTCGATTTTAATTGCGAGATCAATTACTGCCATTTTATTCGAAATATCCTTGCACGTCTGCTAGACACGATGGAAAATATATAAGACTGTTTTTGGCAATTTTTTTTCTCTTTCAAAAACTCGAAAGATAATTAAAACTTCGTCAAAAATATGCTTTCGAGAAAAATACGAGTGTAGAGGTACGAAAAACTTCGCTTTAAAAAAATGGTTCAAAACGCTGAGAATTACGAAATTTCAACCGTAAACAACGAGGATCTTACCTGAAAGTAACCGAACGGGCACTGACATGGATTTTTTTCCAATTTGCCACTTTTATATCGAATCGTAATTTGCAATTAGGTATTTCCATCATGCTCTCGTGATTAATGATTGTTTCTTGTTAAAAAAAAAAAAAAAAAAACGTCGGAGTAAAAACAAATTTCCATGTGGGCGAGTCGAAAGCTTTTTTCTCTCCCTCTCTCCTTACTCCTTTTTACGAGCACGCACTCAGACACACGCGAGACATCGATAAAAAATTCTCGGTATGATACGATACAGGTTGCACAGCCCTTATATTACTCGGCACGTGACAAGTACGTGTCCGCCATATCGAACGATTACGATCTGGAACAACAGGCTGTAAACGTGATTCAATTTCGTATGATCGTAATTAACGTTTTTTCGGTCAAACGAATTTATTTTTATTTCTCGCCCTTCCAGCTTCAGCGAGGTTTATTTTTTTCCCTCGTAATTTCTCAATTTTAATCTTTAATTCTCAAGCGAATACACTCACCGGTATTAAATTCGAAAAATCGTCTCGAATAATGTTCATAATACGGTAAATTCTTCAGGGTGAATTCGGAAACCTTCCGGGATCGGGAAATTTATATTCAACGTTGGAGAACGAGGGAGGAAATTTCAGTGCGATTGAAATTCCGAAAGGTCGGTTTGGTAAAAAAATGGCACTGATTATGGAATAATTTGCGACAATTGCGATGCTTTATTGTTAATATTATTTGTTTTCACACACAGTTTTCGGAATATTCGAAGCCATATCGAGGAGTACCATAAAAATTAGACATTGATTGTGAGATTAATTGTGTTTTTTTTTCTTGATTAACGGTTTGTGGTAAGGCAGAAACAAGCGTGCGAATGTCCATCGAAGATAAGGATGATTTCTGCGCTTTTTTTCCTCACATTTTCAATTATGCTTTGCCTGATTTGGTCACAATGTGAAAAGCTCTCTTCGATGTACGTTTTAGCTTCAGTTGGTATCTTGATGAGAGAGCCACGCGCTGCACGTCTCACTGGCGAGCTCGCACATCGTGGTAAGAGCCCGACCGACCACCTCGTAATCTGCCAAAACATTCGTCGATTTCACTTTGCCATTTTTAATTGGCGGGCACGAGATAAATAGTTTTCAATCTTCAATCGACGAATAAACGTCGAGAAACAAAAAAATTTTTGAATCGAACGACGTTTGCAACAAATGATTAGGTATTTTTATTGAATCGATGGGAAAACTCACTTCCGGTGCGATAAATTTATCGTACCGTAAGTGGGTGAGAGACCGACTTTATTTTTTATAGACGGACGGAGCTCGCGAAATTTATACTCTCGAAAAGTTGAGAACATTTTTTAATCGAAATAAAATTCTACTTCCGGTACGAAAAATTTCCAGTATTCCTTTCCACTTTCGATTCGGTACTTGCGATGTACATTTTTCGAAAAATTAAAAAAAAAAAAATTGTCAAACGACACGGCGGTGTTTATTAAAAAATCCTACTTCCGGTATGATCAATTTTCAACATTACCAGTAGTAGTAACGGTGCTCGCACGTTTCCCGAAGATGCTGCCGTTGAAGGGTGGCTTCCGGTAAGTTGCTTCGACCAGGAGGCTGGCAACAGCGACGACAATGACGATCGCGAGGATTACTCTTACGAGAGCCATTTTATATTTATTATTTATTCCTCGTGGGTGATCCAACGACGTGGGAGAAACTATGATGGAGATCCTGTTTGTACGAGAGCCAAAAGAATTGTGTGAATAGCCAACGAGAGATTTCGACTTTTATACCGTCTTGGAAGGCTGCTTTTGACAAATCGCGAGTGTCAGATACAATTCGAAGAACATTATTTGCATCCGACCGAATAATCAGAGACATTGATTTTCTCATTTCTCACAGACGGTACGGGCGAACAAAAAAAATGGACCAAGACTCGAAGCGAAGTTTTTCGCCGGTTTTAGAGAAATAATTCCGATTTTACAGAGGATTTTATTTATTTTCTTAAAAATGTTATGTTTGGCGAAAATAAACGTTATGTTTGGCTCACCTGTGCGATGATGTGATTCTTGCTGTGCTCAAGAAGCTACTGTGATATCGTTGCTGCCGATGTACCCTTTTATAGGTGGGAAAGATTCATCTCGCCTGAGTTTTTTTCTGCTCTCGAAAAATGAGAAAGGTTCGTAATGAAAAAGATAACAGAGTTACAGATTTTTCTGATAGCTTCGTCGCACGCTTGGGAAATAAGACGACCTCATCTCGCACTGACCTGTGGTTATTCGTTTCAGGACAATTTTAATTATCGTCCTGATTCAACCACGGACATTGTCGAGCTACGTTACAATGGGAAAAAATAGTAATTAATCGAAAAATTGCAGCAATTAATGAAGCTTGACAAGTTTTTTGACCAATTCAAGCGTATTCAAAAAAATTTACAGATTTTTAAACCATGAAGGGAAACAAGTTTCCTGAGCATTGACCGATTTGGTTTTTTTTAAAGAATTTCTTGATAACTTTTCATATTTTTATCGTTCAAAATTTACTGTGCTTAGTTTTGCTCTTCCTCTCTCGCGGAGATTAATTTTTCTCTTAGTCATTTTAAAAATAACGAAAAATCATAGGATTTTACTTATCATCTGTTGGTAAAATATCAACAGGAATTTTCCGTACCAACAGATGCAGCGGTAGGTCTCTCCCGCATCCTTTGTTTGAAGAGTTACCAACAGTCGGCAAGGCAAATCCCCATAATTCGGATTCCCACACTCAGGTCTCGCAAAAAAATATTTTCGCGCGCGTGAAACGCTCGACAGTTGGTAAGACAGTTTTCTGTAATTTCGTTTGAGGGTAACCTTCTCACATGATACTCTTTTTGTTCGTGAAAACGGAAGTACTCGGTAAGATATAATTTTTTGCAATATCGTTTCTCTTCACTCCTTACAAAGTTAACGCTACTAAGTAAGACAAAATTAGCTCATTTGCTTTCTCTCGCATTTCCTGAAAAATTGAAGGGACGGAGAAAAATTCAGCTGAAATATAGTTGCAAGATTTTTATTACGATACAATGAACAGTGCCAAAAAAATCGGACGACTTTGTTTACAATGATAAGAGCGCAGAATCGGACATTATTTATTTACAGAAATACAAATGAATTTCTTTTTTACCCGTTTTAAACGGGTTAATTATTTACATTATAATTAAGACATCTAGCATTCGTCACAAGCGAAATTATGATTAATTAAGCAGCGTCTTGTTTGTGATCACCGCACGGTTGCGAGACCCTAGAGACTACGTTTTTTATTGTCGCGTCACAACTGTCGTAAACGTTGTTTGCCGTGAGCCAATTAAATTGTTTATTGCACAACTATTAACCAGCCCTCGCTCACGTTTCGTTTCCATATCATAAATATACAGAATTACGTGCGATTGTTTTTCAAATACATATATCTTCTTCCTTACGATTATAACTTATATAAGATTATTTTGTCGATCGATCAATAATTATTCCCGCGAAGTAACGAAAATTACCATCGATCTTAGAGACTAAAATCTTTGTAGAAAAATTGGAAGACGTTGATTTTGTTTGTCAGCGATTATCGAACGATAATCGACTTGCGATATAACGATTATCAACATTCGTACGATTATTTAAACTAATATGACGAAAAGAATTTTACAATTTTTTTTTCGGACTCGTCCTCCATCCGAAATAAAATATTACCATTCTCTCCTGCGAGCGAACGTTGATTATTGCATAATACACTGATTGCACCACGAGGTATTTTTTTAACACTATAATTAAAAATTCTTATGCAACATTGGACGTCTCGTAAATTTTACCCTCGAGACGAAGTACCCTAGAGCTAAGGTTACATGTGGTAGATTAGACGATATACAGGAACAATAAGACAATAATTGCCACGAGAAACGTGCCATAATAAAATGTCTAATCGGTTTAGTGGAATCCAGCGAGAGATGTACGGAGAAGCACTCGTTATTTGAGGAAGCAAATGGCGAACGAGGATGAAAATGACGACTCGTCATAGCTTACAGTTTGCGGATGTGGTAAGGTTCGCCGATTCGCTGGTTGATAAAGTTCCTGCCGAGAATGACCTTCAGTCACCAGCCACCAGGATGCCAATCGTGTCCAGATCCCTCGAAGAAACCTTCCTCGAGATGGCATCTTGGTCCGGATGAGAAATCGGCACGTTCCACTCTCTCTCCGCCCACCGATGGTTCCTCTCCCGATACCGATTCCATTTTCATCTCCCGCCGCAAGATCAGGCGGTGATGTCCATCCTGAGAAGCCAGCCACCAGCTTGGAGAGCCAACCGGGAACTTCTCCCGGTTGGCCTTGGAATTCTCGCGGATGAAACTACCTGCCGACAACTTTGCCAGGGCCTTCTCTCATCCGGATGGATGCTCATTGTTAGGCTCGGGTTCCGGGTCTTTCGCACCCACCAAGTGCCACCGAGGCCGAGGACCGACTGATTCCATACTCCGTCGCTGGAAGGAATCAGCCCCGACGGATTTTCACGCAGCATCCCTACGCTCGGAGCACCCCGGACGCTCGGTTCGTTCTCCCCCAAATGCCAAAACGTTCGTCCTCCTCCCCTGGCTCGAGTTAACGCATGCGGGTACGTATGGGTGTTTCCTAGCGCCTCTTCCAGTGGTTGGATGGATTCCGGGATGCCGCGTCAAACCCACGCTGGTTCGCAGACTATATCCGCTACGGGATCCACCACGCCGCATGGTCATTCTCCCCTTTTACCCCTCCAGTCAAGTTGCTCCTTTCAACCGCGAGACATCACGTCGAGAGCAATGGGAAATCAATACGCTCCGATATGCTCCCGAGCGGACTCTACCGAGCCGGATGATTCGTCCTTTTGTCATGACGGAACCAGAAGATCTCGCATTCCAGCGCGAGATCCAGGTGGATCCGATCTTTTTCAAGAACCGACAATGTCCAAGGCTTATCGCGACCAACGAGTTCCTTCTGGTCTCGTGTACGTCATGGAAAAGACTTGGAACGAATCCAGACGTACAGTCAGCTACAGGGTTTTTTTCGACGAATCGAACGATCCGAAAGTTTCCCGGATAACTCGAAATTTCGAATGGGGTGATAATTATTTTTTAACAAAACAACGACAGGAAGAAAAATTACAAAGATTCGATCGAAATGATGTGAGAGCCTTGTAAAAACGTACCGCAAATCATGCCGTTGTAGACATTTTTTTCACCCTCAAACTCCAGGTGTATTCTCATTCCGGATCTTGTACATCGAGTCCAAAATTTATTATTCGAAGTGCCAAGTGGTTTTCGAACATTTTCAAACTTTCTAATCATTTGAATTCGTCGAGTTATTAAAAAAAGAAAAACACTGTCGAATAATTCGAATTTTTCGACCTCGTTTTTTTCTCTGCAATGGACCTTTGTGGTGACGTTTCTCTCGTCTGCTTTTCAATCGGAGAAAAAGAAACAACCGATGACTGAATGTTTCGTCGAGACTCATCTGTATATCTCCGTTTGCAACACTCATTCCGATTCCTGGCTGAATTCCAAAATTATACCTACTCATGTACGGTCCCATAAATCGTAACAAAAAACAGCAGTGCAAAAAACGTAGCGGATGGGAATGAGACAAAAAATGCTTGTCAAAGTTTCGACGAAACGAACGTTGGAGAGAAAATCCTCGCGTGACGAATCAATAATATCATCGAAAGTTACGTGGAAAGCCTTCCTCGGCATTATCAATAATTTCCAGGCGTTTCTTAGACGCCAGGTCGGGATGAGCGAACCGAGGGACGAGGGTGGAGAAAATAGAGGCGAGTAAAAGTTTTTCCGGAGAATGGCGATGTTAAAAGTTGGACAGAACGCCGGAGGAAAGCTCCGAGATGAAACGTGGGAAGGTTGATTGAAGGGCATGAAAAATAACGTTAATGGTTTCGTGTCTTACCGTCACCAGGATTTTTTCCGCATCTAAAATGAAAACGGTACAAAAAAAATGTACAAAAGAATGGATATTCAAAAAAAAAAAATTCAACCCCCTTCCCACCCTTGCCGGTTTTTTTTTCTCGTAAAATATGTACTACATAAAATGGCTCAAGGGGTTTGGAAAAATATGACGTGAATAGACCTCGCGGGCAAGGGGATGAAAAAAGAGGCTTTAAAGTCCTCGATCTTGCGATACCTTTTGTCATTCGCATTGCACGTTCTTCCTTTTTTTTCCTCTTGAAAAGTATCGAGGGATGCTGGGTTTGATACGAGCCACCAGTTCGAGATATTTTGTTTCTACTTGAAAACCGACTGGCTCGTGGTCGCGACAAAAAGGAAACCAAGAATCAATCGGTGTGTCGTTCATTCGGTGAAAAATTTCTCGTTGACAATCTCGCGATGTTAATGACAGAAATAATGCAAACATTAAAAGGAAGTAAGTAAAATCTTGAACGATACAAAATTATTCGTCGTTAGGAAACTTTCGAAAAATCTCTGGGGTATTTAAGTGCCAATGAACGAATCGTTTGACGATTTTTCTCAACGATTTGTTGATAACTATTTCATATTGTTCTTACCGAAAATGACTGGGCCAAATGTCTTGTAAAAGATTCAAAAAATTGTTTCTTTTTTCGATTTTCACAGCGTCAACAAGGATGGAAGAATTCTCATTGTATTTTATTATTGGCGGCATGACGTCTACCGTACGTGCCTTTATCGCGAGGGAAGTTTGAAAAGTACTTTGAAATGTTTGGAGAGCAACTAGTTACGTACCTGGTGCGGTGGGTTTTCCGCGATACCCAAACTACCCAAAAGCCTCGGCGACTTTGCTGAAAACCGTGCGGGAGTAGTTTATTGATTAAATTCTCCCTCTGTCGGCCATTTTGTCAAGCCCTCTCATTGGTCGTCAGCCATTTTGTCCTCACACTCCTGCTGGTTTCTCAAACCCATTTGCAAGCAAAAAAAATTAAAGAAAAACGTTCCTTCACCCTTCCACCTCGAGCATCGACCGCACATCCGGTGCTACCACCTACGCCACAAGATCTCCTCATCCCCCCCGCATAATCGGACTTTAGGGGTCTGCAGAGCATGCGCTTCGAACATTTCCGACCTCTTCTCTCTCTCTCTCTCTCGCTCTGCGAAATTTCACAATTGAATTTCCAACATTTCGTGAACTTTAAGGCAGATACCGCCTACGATCGTCGTTAAAACTCTGTGCGTTCATTACTGGCGATGTTTACTTCCATCTTTTTTTTTCAAACTTTGTCGTGTTTCGTCCCTCATCTCTGAGGCAATTTTCATCGCTGATTTTGATTTTTCCGCGTGAAATGCCATTTAGAAAAACTTGTTCTTTAACGTTTTGTCCTCTGGAATGCGTTTATCTTTATTTATCGTTGATGCAACAATGAAAAGCCGGAGAGATGAGCCAGCTGATTAGGAGGAGCCCCGGGTGTTTGTTGAAAAATAGAAAAATTGCACAAACTTCGGGGATGAAGAAAATCCACCCTTAAGTCTGTGCAAATTGAAGAACTTCCTTGACTCTTTCGTGTTTTTTTTTTATTCTCGATTTATCGCCATATTGGGAATAATAGTTTGATGAAAGTTTATTACTCGCTCAATTATCGGTACTGGAGGACGGAAGCTGTGACCTACATTCGTTTCGTGCGATAACGATTATCCCTCTGACCTCGTGTCGTGGGAAAAAGAACGAGGACACACACTTTCCGTGGACAGCCGTTTGTGCGCGTATTTGCGACCCACCCGTGTTTCGGCTATACATTTCGTCCCAAATTCGTCGAGTTCACATCATTCTTTCAACGCGCGTCATCGAGGCTCGAAATGTCGCGAAAATTTGCACTAAATTGGACGAGTCGCAAACAGCCCAGAAGGGAAATAAATGTCGCGAAATTCATTCAAACGGACGTTTCGTCGATAAAAAAAAACGTAAATCACTTAAAATTGAAATTTAGTTGGCGTACAATTGTCCGGACTCGAAGCTCATTTGCGGACTCGGCGTGCAATATTCTTTGGAATATTTTTCCGATTCGCCAATTCGCACGGAGTAAGAAGAAAGTCAAAAGAGTGCTAAATAGATTTCGGAAAAAATTCTCTGAAAAATAAATAAATCGCTATTAAACGGCTGAACCAAACCCGACGATTTATTGCTAAAAAAAATGTTTGTTTTTTTTCAAAAGCCTCCTAATTCGAAATTTCACGTCGATCAACGCGTATTTATCGACGATTTCAGTGTCATCGAATCGTATTCCAGATGAGTCGGAAATGCTATTTATGCAAATAAAGTCAAAGACGTTGCAACTCGGTAATCCTCGAGCTTCAACCCTAACCCCCTTCACCCTCTAAATACACCGAGAATTCTCGGTTAGCCGAAATTTACCGGTGAAAACCGCGAATTCTCAGGGACGAGCAGGAAAAAATCGAGCCCCTCGCGCCATGGCGACTTTGGGTGCGCGATCGACCCCAGAGGGATGATATCACCCCCTTAGCGAGGGATGAACGTCATTGGTGGAGTTTCGTCGACGCCCAGCCTTTACTTGAGCCACGTGGTTTATGGGCAACCCCTCGTTTCGAGGGTGACACGCCTATTCTCGGGGTAGGGGTTGAAAAAAAACATCCCCTCGCGCGTTTACAGACACGTTCGGTAAACTGGGTCAACCGTGCCGTACGGGCTTTCCCGGACGGCGTCCTCCGTTTTCCTCTTAACCCCCGTGAAGACTCGCGATACTCTCCTCGTAGCCGTTGGATTGTTCGACTCGGCAGTCCCGTGAAAACCATCCCCGTTTGAGCTCCTCGAAACAGTTTCCCTTCGACGACCGCACGCAACAACGAGAATAACATTTTTAAAAGATCATTTATCCACAAACGCAACACACGTCCGAGTCGAGACCCCAACGAGAATCAACCGAAAAACAACCCCCTTCCGGACTCTTTGAGAAGCAACGAGAAAAGTGCCAGGTAAGTTTTGATCGTTTTTCAATTATTTTTTCGTTTCTGTTCGTGAGAGAAATTTCGCAAAGTCCTTTTGCACATTTTTAATCATTCAATGTCGAGACCTTGGAACGTTCGGAGAAAAGGGAGCAGCATTTATCCGACAATTATTTTTATTCGAATTTTTACTCCATGAATTCAAAGTTTGACCAACAAATTTGTCATCTACGAGTGGAAAAATCTTCAACATCGATAAATATTTGTTGAATCGATTTGTACTCGACAATTTTTCGTTGCAACTACCCCAAAAAAAAACAGAACCGAATGATTCGTATTTTTGTCCCCTCATTTATTTCCATCAATGATTCAAATGTGTAGAAAATGTTTTCAAATTTTTATATCGAATTCGTAGAAAAACGTGACTTGCAAAATTGATTCAAGTTAAAATAAGAAATGCAATGAAAGTAATCGAAAATAAGGAGGGAAAAAAACAGCAATGAATTCATGGTTTCTGAATATTGACAAATTAATCAACGAAAAAGAGCTTGAAGAATGATTACGCGTTACGATATTTTTCGCGACGATCTTTCAGGTCACCGTGCGCGCAAAAAAATTCGATAAAAACCAGAGTGACAATTGCAGCGAGGATCACGAGAGGTTGCATGCGACGAGAATGTACGAGGACGCATTTGTCATGATTTTTTTTTTAACAATAATAGAATCTACATAAAATGGAAGAGAATAGTGTACAATTTTTTATCGATCGTTCTTGACAGCAATCCCGTCATATTTATCATCCTGCATTCATGATTTCGCGGCATTATATTCCATTAATCTCGGCAATTATAAAATCATATTTTTTTTCGAAATAAAAAATTTCAATAATCGTTATCGCATTGCGGGGCTCATTTAAATTTGAATTATACATTAAATGGGACGAGAAACTCGGTCGCTTTCTTTTTCACATCGAAAAACCACGAAAAAAATGATTTATTTTTTTTATTTTTCTTATTAACGCTGTCCATGTTTCTTTTGCCGTGCCTGCCGCGACGGTCGATAAAACGGGGATAAATCAAAGTGAAACCGGGAGATATTTTGCGTTTAACGAAAAAAAAAAGGAAGAAAAATGATTTTTCTCTTCCGCCCGAGTGTCTGAATGCGGAATTTCTGTTGTTGACTGTTGTAGGCTCTGAAGGTATACAGCAGAGACATGGACAATGTGCAAATGATCGGGACTAAAATCACCGCGATCAAGGAATACTTATATGTAAGATTAATCTCTCATCGCTCAGCGTCATTGTGCATGTCGCTCATTCAAATGTTTTTTTTTTTCAACACACGCACGCACGCACACAAACACGTTTATGCTTGTGACAAAATGAAGACACGCTGGTGAATGACCTTGAGTCACTCAAAGAGTAAGTGACACCGAGGCAGACTCAAAAATACAATACGAATACGCGGGATTCGACTCAAGGTCGTTTGAAGGACACGAGTTCGTAGGAACTTCCAAGAACGTCATTGAGACACTCAAATCGCGATTCACACCTCGATTCTCCGTCGCGCACTCACGAAAACTCCCACAAACACTCGCCGTCGCTTTCGAACGTCCACTTTGAGTTTTTTTCGCCTCGATAGATTTTGAAAAATTTGTCTCTCTCCTATCGTCGATGGGATCCCGAAAAAACATGTTTTTTTTTCGTTTTCTTGAAATTACAGAATTTCGCGAGGACCCACTCACCAACGAGACTCATGAGTTCCGAAAATACTTACTCCCTCGGCAGGGAGCACTGCAATCTCAAGTACACCGGTGAGTTGACAGCGGCACCATTTTTCTCGCCCCATATCGACAAATCACTCGGATTTTTCGGCAATGTTGGAAAATCCGAAAATTGTCTTCAACAAAATTAACGAATTAATCGACGAAAACAACGCGAGAAAACAAACTGCAATATTTTGCCAATTTCAGCAGCCCGAAAAACGGTAGAAAAAAGGGCGTGGATCCTTCGTCATCTCGCCGTAATGATAAAACGAATTCGAATTTTTCCCACCATTTTGCAGTTTCATTAAAAACGGGAAATTGAGGAAATCATTTTCACAAATTATTAAACGAAAATAACGAGGGAAAAACAACGAAAGCTTCGTGATTTTCGCAGCCCGAAAAGTGTATTTGTTTTTTTTTTGTTTTTTCCGCGCCAACGCCGAGAGACCCGCAAGGGTGCATAGTAATGGAGGATTTCGTGAAATTGGCCTCAGGAATCAGTGTTTATATAATACGCGCGTGTTCATAGATCCACTCGACGAGTGGCTAAGGACAGATTACACGCCACGGGGGACATTTTTCGCCTCTCCCCCTCTCTCACCTTCTCTCCGAAAATATTTAGCCCTCGTGAAAAGGGTTCCAGGGTTGTGCCTATTTTCCTCGACCGAAGCTTCGGCGAGCGTCTGGCGCTCACGATAAGAGCCGTCCGCGTGCCGTCGCCGATGCGAATTATTCAAATTTCACTCGCAACGGATCGATCCTCCAATTTGTTTATTCGGGAATTTTTTCGCGATTCATTTTTCTCAATAATTTTATCGGTGAATCATCGAACGATCCATCCTCGACGTTTCACGCGAGATTCCATCGATTTCATCGAAATTTGAAAAAAAAACGAACAAAAACTCCCTCCATTTTTTTTTTTTGAGATTCTTAGCATCGTCGATAAACTCGTCACTTTATTGATTACATGCTCCATGACTCGTTTATCGACCCTGCAACTTTTTATATCGACTCTGTAGCGGACAAAAAAAATGACGCCCGTCTGATCATTACGGGAGTTATCTACTCGCTCGATTTCTTTTTATATTCCCTCGAGGCCAGCGGCGGGAAACGAGATACGCCGTGAAGAAAACTGAGAGAAATGGATCGCGGAGTTTCTTTAGATTTATGGACGGGGATTAGCAAAATCCTGGCTTGGCAAAATTACTGGGGATTCACGTGGGTTAACCCGAAGAGGCTCGCTCGCAAATAGACACGACGAGGCAAGGAGTGCAAGTGAAAAAACGAAATATTTCGGTCGTTCCATGCTGAATCAACTGGTTTTTGAGAAATTGGATTTTTCCGAAATTTTGAAACTCGAAGGAACCCGTAGACGACGCTTTGCGGAATTTTTTGGGAATAAAATTGAAAAATCATCGATTCGGCGTGGAAAAGCGAATGATCGTGAATCAAATTCAATAATTGTACAATAACGAATAACAATAACTCGATAAATAATAATTATACCAAGTTAACAAGCAGGAGTGTGCGAGTGATTGCGTCCTTTGGACGAATTACTCGAAATCCGAAACCCACCCTTGTACCATTTGTTTATTCGAGTGGAAAAAACAGTGTGGAATATTTTCGAAAAATTTTTTTGCAAAATTTGTGCCATCGATGAAAGACAGTGCATCGGAATCTCCCGAGAAGATTGAGGGGTGAGAAAATTTCGGAATGATAGAGGAGAAGTTCGAGAGCGAGAGGAGAAGAAAAGCACCCCTATTTCGCATACGCTATTTTGCGTTTCGCCGCAGCGGTCGGGTAGCCTTCTGCTTATCCATGGGATCGCGCTAATGGAAAGCAGACTCGAGGGGGGTTTTTTACTTACCGGAATGTTTTATAGGTTACCCGCCAAAAAAAAACGACAGCTTAATCTTACCGAGGATTTTTGGATTCGTTTTGTCTAAAACAAGGGAGAAAATAACAAAGAAGCGAAATTCAGTCGAGTTGCATTTCGAGGCTTTCGCCATGGGGGTTGGAATTTTTCTTACTCCTTGTCACTTTCTTGTTCAAGTGCAAAAAAATTCGTTTCGCTCGAAATTATTTCAAAATATATTCTGCGCTATTTTTTTTTTTTATCTCTGCATTTCTACGTTCGATAAAAATCGACGATTTGCTCCCAAATTGAAAAAAATCGTGCAAGTGACGAGGGCTGGTCGAAAACGTCGGGGAAGCGACGAGGTTCTCGGGGAGGAGCACGAGGATGGTGTCATCCCACCAAACAAGTGAGAGTGTGTCAGTATAGGTCTATACTTTCAATTGTTTGATGAGGTGAAGTCGTTCAATCAATCGAGTTACGAGAAAATTTCGAAAATGAAACAAAAACGCAACGGTAAGAATTAATAACAGCTGGACGGAAATAAGAGTGCGATTTATATTACGACGCTGAAATTTGCCTTCTTTTCTCGCATTTTTTACATTTATTCATCTTGTTTCGATTTAAAATTGCGTCGAGGACCGCGACGACTCATTTTCCGTACGTTCTTTTTTCATCGATTAATCGCCGATTTTGGTGAATTATACGAAAGAGAAAAAAAATGCCGAAAGAATTTAAGACTCGATACTTCTTTTCGAATTTATTTATAACAATATTAATTACAACTTGTTAATTAAACGCACGATGAACTTGTTATTTTTTTAATGACGATTTTTTCAGGTCATTCGTACGCGGAAAAAAGCTTCACTCGAATAAATGTTGATCGCTGACGTGAAAAGTTGCGTCTTGTTTTTTTTTTCTCGAAAATTCGTTTAAACGATATAACGATGATTATTCGTTGTCAGATATTTTACCCCTGAATGCGGAGGGATATCCGGCTACGAAGGAATTTTTGATGAAGGTGGTGGAAATTCTGCTCGACTTTGTCAAATCCACCAACGACCGTAATGCCAAAGTTCTCGACTTTCATCATCCGTCGGAGATGCTGCAGCTTCTCGATCTCGAGATTCCCGAGAGCGGTTTGACGCTGCAACAATTATTGCTCGATTGCTCGATGACGCTCAAGTATCAGGTGAAGACGGGTGAGTCATTGCGAAAAAATTGTCAGTAATAATTACGAGGGAAAAAAAAAGTGTACCAATTTTTGCTCACGAAATCACACGATCACACACAATCATCACGAGGAAGAGAAAATAATATTGTAAACAAAAAAATGTAATTGCATCGTAGAGCGAAAATAATTCGGGTTGCAGAGACTTTTAATGCGCGAAAGACAAATAATTTTGTATTCGAAAAATAATTGTTAACAGCTACAAAGAGACACAAAAAAATCGGAATTTTCACTCGAAAAATTGCACGAGATAAAACGCAACAAAATCGTAAAAAAGCATTATGGGAGATGAAATAAAATAGCTGCATCGGGGAGTGAAAATGATTGGGGTGGCAGAGACTTTTAGTGCAAAGGAGAGAGAGAGAAAACGATGTGTCGAGCATAAGCGAAAAGTCGTCGAGGAGATAAGCCACATAATTTCATATTCAATTTAGCATACGCCCGAGGGTTTTTCGTAGATAACACTCGAGTTAGTCAAGATTATTTTTTTTCTCCATACCCATACACAATACATATTTGCATCAAAGCCCTCTCGAGTATTATATTATACACCCCTATTGCGCTCATTATAAATCACAGAGGGTGGAGAAAAATATTGTAGAATAATAGATAACGTAAAAATGAGAAGGAAAAAAAAGGAATTGCGCAAAAAAAAGTTTTCTACCCTCAATTTTCTTTTCAAAGAGCCAAAAAAAATTTACTGAATTTTCTTACGATTCGAGTCATCGGCGCTGGAATGAGCAGTGGTTTTTTTGGTGAAGTGCAAATTTTATCGGGAATTTTGTGATAGTAGACGCAAACGACGTTAATTTCCGCTGTGTGAAAGTAAGATCTCAACGCTGATGAGAATTCATATATAAACGCGAGATAGTGCGACCGGAAGTCGACCACAAATCCCCCGACGATGGGCGATGGGTCCTCGCGGTCTATCTCGGTCGTCTCCGAGGCGATATTCGATTACCAGTGACTTGAATAGATGCTAATGTACAATAGCTTTAACCAAAGTTGCCACGAGACCATATCAAGCAGGGCGAGCAGGGATTTACGTACGGGCTGCTCCATGTCAAATCTTGAAGTCTGCTGGATAATAAAAAAATAGCGATTTTTTGTAAATCCAAGAGAGAAACGAGATTGCCTCGACTTAGAAACAAAAATCGCGTTTTCGAAAAAAAAAAATTAAATCGGTCCTCATTTTTTTTTTACAAAAATCATAGTCGTTTATCGAAAGTTAAAATCGTGTGCACATTACTTCATTTAAGAATTTGTAACAAAAATAATCTCACTTTCGGCGAAAATGAAAAGGAGTTTGAATTTTTGGAATATTTTTTCAAAGGACAATTTCGTCTGGAATTGCCCATAGAATCGATATAACAAGGTAGAGGGTACATGTGACCGAGCTTGCGGTATGAAAGACGATCTGATGCAACTTTGGCACGATAAAGAGGGAAGGGGGGGGGGCGGTAAAAATAATCGTACTGTCGTGGTTTTTGTATGTACACGAGATACGCACCCTTCCTTCGTTCATTGATGGACGCGTGCTAGCGCGATACGTGCCCCGACAAAAACTTGTTATTGGATTATGTGCCCCGAGAATTCGAGACTCCCCCGTTCGTCGAATTTTCGGGAGGGTTTCTCTTTTCAAGCATTCTCGCCGACAAAAAGGCTGATAATGAAAAGATGCTCCTAGGTGCAGTGATTGACAACCCTTGAATTTATTCGTTGGTACATTTCATTCAATAACAGGAGCCTCACGTGAAAATCATTTCGAATTATTGCCGAGAGAGATATTTCTTCCTCCAATAACGAAGACGAACAATATTTTTTTTCCGCGAATGGGGGATGAAAAAACGGAAATTTCGAAAATCATTAATCGACGGTCGACAATTCATGACTCTGTACACTTTTGCACCCTTCAAGATCGACAAAAAAAACAAACATGAGGACAAAATCGTAGCTATTCTGGGAAAACGAAATTCTTCAATAATTATTTTTTTGACCCGCCATTTTTTGCGGGGAAACATAGGGGATGAAAATATAACGATAAGACATTGAAAAAATGGCCAATGATCGCATCTCCCGCTCATGAAAAAAAAAATATTGCATCCATCCCACTTTTCATCCCCTTGTCGTTCATCGACTTTTAGCGATCGGTATCGTGGATTTTTGCACCCTCGAGGATATACGTTGGAATTTTGATTTTTCTCTTTTTACTCTCGGCAATGTCCCCCGGAGATGAGCAAAGATTTCGACTCGTAGATAACAACGGTACCGTGCACCTGATAAGAAAAATCCCTGCTCGTTTCAACTTTGACGGAGATTTTTTCGTTCTCCATAACTCAAATTCCCGGGGGTTGTTTCGAAGGGAAAGGGATGGGGGATAAAAACACTTTGAGCATTCGAGTGGACACGTGACGTAAGGGGGGTGTGAAATTCGTATAGGGGTAATTAAGAGCCATTTCTCCACGACTCTAGCGACAATGCTATTTTCGAACGATACACACGGCAAATAGGGGATGAAATTCGTCGACGTGGACCGAAATGTGCTAGGGGTAGTTTTTTGAAGGGATTGAAAAATCGAGAAAACTTTCACAGCAGCGATCGTTCTTGTGTTCGACGTTGGAATTTAAATTGGCGTCGAACCGATGAAAATGTCTCTCACCCTCCACCCTTGTGCGTACAACGCACTTTTGCTCCTCAAAACTGGGTGAAAAATTTTTCGTAACCGGGAGCCCGGAAATTTTCGGGGACGAGATTTTTCCCTCGCGATGATCGTCCGCTCGCAATTACGAAAAATTTTATTCGCCCCATTAGTTTTTCCACCCCTGTAAAGACCATTCGACGTGTTTTCTCGCCCGGCCTTTTCTCTGCGTTTGAATTTTTTTTTCGTACAAACTACAAAATCGCATCATCCCTTGTCGTAAAGTTAATTTCCACTTATTCGAAATGTTTCGTGTACGATTTATTTTTACCCACAAATAGGCGATATTTCCAACTCGCTTGTTTCAGCCACTCTCTGCTTTTTCTTTGCTCGTGATCGCGTTATGATTGATGACGTTGTATTAACGCTGAGCCAGGGTTACACACTTGGTCTCTTCATAACAAATCCCGAGTTTTCCTACCCCTCCATTGTCTCTCTCTCTCTCTCTCTCCTCTCTCTGTTTAATTTATCACCGGGTGTACGAGGCCTGCTCGCGACAGGTTCACCCTATACTTACGTTTCTATGGGGAAATTGTCGTATATAGCTGTCGCGAGAGTCATTCATGCTCTTCTATATATATCACTTGTCCTAATACCCAATATCGTTACACGGACTTTGTGTTTTCGTTCGCTAATTCTTCCTCGTTCATTCGATAAAATTCAATGAAAAATTCCCTCGGCGGCGAAGAAAAAACTTTTTTTTTCCGAGCATTTCCCACGAAAGAGATCAGCTTTCATGAAAAAATTCCTCTTTTTTATTCGGTTTATGTCCGTTTGTTCGGTTTACATTTAACCGATCAATCGACGATTGATCCATCATTCCGAATGTATTTTCCGCGTAATTTTCACTCGTTACGACATTTCAAAGGAATTTGAAAATTGTTGGAAAAAGAGTGGAGCCTTCGCGTGTGAGAAGAAGCCAACACTTTTCTACCATTTTCTCGAATTTTTTCAAATTTAAATTCATAAAAGAAAACACTGTAAAAAAATCAAGTGTATTAAAAAAAAAGAACGAAATAACGCAGAGGTCGAATGAATTTTTTATTGCAAGAAAGCAAGGAGCAAATTCGTTGATAACTTGAAATTATTGAAATTATTTGAAAATTTCATTGTCATTGGTGAATTAAATATTTCAATTCGAATGATAATTGAATATCCATAAAAGTATATCCCAAAAAAAAAGAACATTTTTCACGACTCTCTTTCGTGCGCGAGGAACATTAACCAGTTGGTTTGAGAGCCTCTGCAAACAATCTAGTCGTGCAACGACGCGTGTGACTCGCAAAATGCGGGCTCTTCGGATCATCGACCGTCGAGAGAGAGAGAGAGAGAGCGAGATACCAACCCTTATATCTCTTTCGCTCTCCAAAGTTCCCTCGGTCCTTGGTCCAAACAGGGCGGATTCAGCAGAGCGAGAGAAACAAAAAAGAATTCCTAGGAGTCTTGCTGTTCCAGCGACGTTCCTACGACGACTTTTGCTCTCCAGAATCCTTCGCTGCTGGACCACAGTTTTACCCTCTGTATCTTCTCGTTTCTCCCTCTCTCTCTCTCTGTCTTTGCCGAACGTAGCGATGTCCATCCGAGCAAAATAATTGCGGATATAACGTGCGACAAACGACCAAGATATCGAGACTCTGGCATCTTTTTTTTCCCGCGTATCATTTCCGGTTGCAAACGTATCTCATCCCGCGCCAGGGAAAACGAGTTTTCTCGATCTTTCGCAGCATCCATTGAGTTTACTAAATTCTCAAAGACATCTTCGATTTTCCTTTGAATATTATTGAGACGTTACTTAAAAAAAAAATACACATATTTCGGAAGAAAAAAATATCGGGGATAAATAACAACATTTTTATTATCTTGTGAAAGCTCGTCTTATCGTCGTTCGATCGTCAATTTATCTGCACTTGCTCTGTTTAATTAAATTAACGAAAGAATAAAAATTCACATTCGCGATTGTCCCTCGAGAATCGTGCCATTGCGACGTTGGTCTTTTTTTCAAGCGCACCGATGCGTGCTCGAAATTTTGCTCGAAAAGATCATTGAATCGTACGAAAGAGTCTCGAGTTTCGAACAAACGATCGTGCTTACGTCAATCAGCCTCTTGATCCTCGGAAGATTAAGCCACCCATGTACATCAATCTTTCCAAATCTCCGCTACATCTTGTTCTCAAAAAAAGAAAAAAAGACCAATTAATCGTTCCCTGACTGAGGTAACGGCGTCCATTTTATTTTATTCGTTATAAACCTGTGGAAGAAATTTCTCAAGTTGCACTCCTCCGAGAGAGCGAAAATAAGAGACAAATAGCTGGTGCAACTAGCTGCAAAAGCGGGGATGATTTTCTCTCCGAGGGTGCATGCAGTCTACCCCCGAGGGGTTGGAACAAGGACGTGCCAAGGGTGTCTCATCAAACAGAAGCATTACGGTTGATCCTTGCGCGATGTTCATCCAACCGGATGACAACACATCTCTCTCTCTCTGTTTCTCGTGGAGGCTGGCAGCAGGAGAAGAGCTCAAAGCTCACTCCAAACGCCGCCACGAAAAACCTGCCCAATTTCTATCCCATTTCTCTCTCGGACTTACAAAATTGCCCCATGACCCATTAAATACTGATCCGCGCGTTTCATTCATATTCGTGCGTCGTAAATGCCGATTAAGGTGCGTCAAACGAAATGAACGAAAATCGGCGTGAAATATCGTCGGCAACGTCACTGAAAAACTACGACTTTGGACATTTTTTCAATCTCCACTTCATCTCCTCCTGCACGATCCTCCGAGAATTTTGACCGTTAATTTTTATTCACCGTCACAGGTTATTAACGATCTCGTTTTTCGAAAAGTCCAAAAAAGCGTGAATTATATTCGACCTTTTTTCGAGATTCAAACGAATTTAGAAAAACCAAAAAAAATTCTTGTTTTTTTCCTGTCGAGCGAACAAATTCGCGTTGAGCTTCTTTTTTCGAAAAAAAAACCCTCGTTTTACCGAATATTCGAGGTCAAAAGGACGTTCCGTCTCGTCCCGCAGGTCATCCCCGTTTCTTCAATCAATTGTCGTGCGGACTCGATCTCGTCTCGATGGCCGGCGAATGGCTGACCGCGACGGCCAACACCAACATGTTCACCTACGAGATCGCCCCGGTTTTCATCCTGATGGAGCACGTGGTTTTGCAAAAAATGCGCGAGCTGATCGGGTGGACGAGCGGGGACTCGATTTTGGCGCCGGGAGGGTCCATCAGCAATTTGTACGCTTTTCTCGCAGCCCGACACAAAATGTTTCCCCAGTACAAGGAGCGCGGACTGGCCGCCGTCGGCGGACAATTGGTCATGTTCACCTCCGACCAGTGTCATTATTCGGTAAAGTCTTGCGCCTCCGTTTGCGGCCTCGGCACCGACAATTGCGTCATGGTGCCTTCGGACGAGTGCGGACGAATGATACCCGCGAAATTGGAGCAGTTGATCAACGAGCGCAAATCACGAGGACACATACCGTTTTTCGTTAACGCAACGGCGGGCACGACCGTCATCGGCGCTTTCGATCCCATCGCCGATATCGCCGATATCTGCGAAAAACACGGACTGTGGCTCCACATTGACGTGAGTACACGAAAAACAAAAAAAAACAAACGACAGCCGCTTTGCGGAATTTTTTCAGCGTCCACCGACGGAGGCTGGACCAGTGCCGAATTTTTTTGCCGAATTTTTTTGCCGAATTTACGGGGACAATTATCGCGCAATCAAATTCTTGACTCTCGCTGGGACCAAAGCCCGGATTGTCGTCGAATCCGAACGCGGTTAAAGGCCAAACCCACCCGCGGGAGTCTTTGCTTTAATAATAAATGTGGGAAAGCTTTTATCGCGCTCGGAGCTCGACGAATTCTCGTCGCCTCTCGATTTTTCGGCAAACTCTCCGTTTTTGTCATCGATATTTGTGCATTCAAAAATGATGGAATATTTTCCTTTTGCTATTGCGTATTATACTGAATAATTCGATCATAGTGCGACGATAATAATAATAATAATAACGGAGAGGAAAAAAACGATGCTTCTTCGATCAACTTTTTTCGTATGCAGGCCGCGTGGGGTGGTGGACTCTTGCTTTCCCGAAAATACAGACATCCGAGACTCACGGGCATCGAGAGGTAAGTTACACTTTTTGCGAATTTTTTTTTCTTAACAATAAATAACAATAGCGATAAAAACACGATTAAATTTTCCATCGTTATTGCCATCATCAACGTCATTCTCGACAATCAAAGGGAGAAATATGAGGCATTTTTGCCGATACGAAAAGTTCAAAAAACACAATGACAAATCATAATACAAACAACAACAGCAGGATATATATGATTAAATATCCCATTTTTATCGATTTATTATTTTTCACAAAGTGTAATTTCGTGTGGATTACGCTCGGAAAAGAGTCGTTATTCGTATCAGGACGTGTCGTACGTTCGATTTAATCGATTCGTCTCGAAGATCCCATATATATTTACCACCACAGCGTACATACATGTATTTACACACAAGCATAGGTATATACGCGATAGTTTCAAGCGCGTTATTCACCGGCAGATGCACACGACCCTCCGATGGTTTTTCCACAGCCCCTTGTCCCATCGAGGCTCTCCAACTTAATCCTGGACTTTTATAGTTTATTGAGGCTTACTTTGATGGAGTCTCGGGGAAAGAAAAGGAAAAGAGAAAATAAAGATGCTTCGGAAAAGATCGAAGAACCCCGAGTGCGAGTGCATCCAAAATCAATACGTGCCACTTAATCGCCGAATAAATTCGCGCAAACACACGCACGCTTTCGCGTACACACACATGCAGCAGCAGTGCCTCTGTACAAAAGGATCTACGTGCATACTCTCGAAAATTACTTTACATGAGAATGAGCTCGAGGGCCCCGAAACTCCCGGCAGTTTGACGCGATAATGGATCGCTCGCATAAACAGCGATTAAGGATTTTCAAAGACGAGTAAAGTGATTTTCTTTTTCACCCGCATCCTCTCTCCCCCTCCGGGGAAAGTCTTCGAGCCCGATCGTAGAAAAAAAATCGGGGGTTCGTTTTATTTTTTACCGAAAAATGTGCCACGTACCACGTCCGGCATTGGGCGATAAAAAAATTTTAAAAAACATCGATCTGAATCACAAATTTGTGCACGTCGTTGACGACGCGCGTTGGACGTTTTTTTGGAAAATCATTATCGATGGAATTAACGTTTGTAAAAAAAACTACCCCTCGCTCGTTTCCCGCGATGTTGTTGAAGCTTTTTTTTTTTGCTCTTGGACATTGAAGCGCACGAAAAAAAAACGGATAAATAGAAGTAACAGCGTGGATAAGAAGAACGGGACGGGGAAACGAGAATCTCCGGCAGTCCAGGAGTGTCGTAATCTCTGACATTGACGGGGTTGAAAGGAGTGACTCCTGTCCCCTCCGGCACATGCCAACTTTCGCATCTCCGGGTTCGACGCAAAATCATTCCTACAATACGATCCCCGATACACACCCGCACACTCACACATGGACGTATACAATATATACACATATATGGGGGATTCCATGTCAAATCGGTTTTGGAACTAGAATTTTTCGATTTTCATCGACGTCGAAAGTAAAATTTCGTAAATTCTTTCGAATTTTTTTTCAAAACTCGCCAAATAAAACAGTACGTTTGTTTCTTTTTCATTTTCAAAAATTTAAAAATTCTCAGATAAATGGCGAGACTATCCTTGCGAAATTTGCGAAAAATTTGAGAAGCCGTAATTTGACGTGTACATTTTCGAAAGATCGCGCGAGAGTCAAAGTCGCGGAAAGTCGCTCGGAAAAGGTTTGAAAGTCCGCGAAAAATAACTTTCATTGAGTGGGCTGCTAGGAAAAAGTAAAATGGAGGGAAATTCAAAAATCGAGGTCTCAAAATTGATTCGACGCGAGATGACCGCTACATGTATGTTATATCAAGTTTAGGGGCGGATTTCGCTCGGCCGCTGTTGCTTCTCCGTACGAGGGTCCCGGGCGAGATTAATCCGCGATTTGCATCCGGGAGCATCTGCTCCCCCTCGACGTAAACGCAGACGCAACGCGGGTGTACGTACGTCGAGTGTAAGTGCAAAAGTGCCCAATCTTTAAATCCCACGAGGGCGATTTCGCGGCCGAGTTAAGTAAATTCCGATAGACCTGAATTTCCCTCTACATTTCCATCAATAAATAATAAACAATACCACAAGTGCGCCTCAACATAATTACGCAATTTCGTGATTATACGCACATGCGTGCGTATTCAAAAAACAATTTTATAAAATGATTTCCTCTTTCACTGATTTTTGGTTTTTTTTAATAACTCGGAGACACACGAGATTCGAGATGGCGTTCGATCGAGGTGGGGGGGACAAAAAATTTCGTAGACGTTTCAATTTTGTCAGTGGACTGTACGGTTGGTGGTACTTCCTTCCTGGAGGCGTTCAGGGGGTGAGGAGGGAACTCGAAGGATCCCCTTGATTAAAATGGCAAACGCGACAAAGATGGAAATGACGAGAGAAAAAAGGCGAAGAATGAAAGAAAGAACGAGAAACGGGGGTGAAGACAGGAGAAAAATTTCTCGAATTGCGCGATATGCCTGTGCGATGGGTAAGGGAGCAACAGCTGGATCGCTTCCCTCCAGCGCATTTGCACGAACAGAATTCTCCTCTGATACGTATGTATTGACGCGAGATTTATCTCTCTCTCTCTCTCTCTTTCTCTCTCCATCTCTCGCTCTATTTCTGCAAAGAGTTTGATGCACAAACGCTGCGCCGTGTACGAGCGAGCATTGAAATAAAAGGCCCGCTTCTCGACAATGGTGGATTAAACTCGTACAAAGGGACATCGGGACTCACCCCCGTGCACCACCGGCTGCTCCGCGCACAGACTCTCTTTCTCCTCGCATCACCATTTTTTAATGTATCTCCGCGTCTATCTCGGTCGTAACAATTCCTGTGCCAGCACGGGGGCCAAAGGGGAAAAAAGGAAAGAAAGAACGGAACTGACAAACGGAAAAGCATATCCGAGGCGCCGGTGCAGATTCGAACAAAAATGGGAAAAAGAAAGAAAAAAGCGCTCGATTTTTACGAGAAAAGAAAAATTACCCTCGCTCCCTCTCTCTCTCTCTCTCTCTCTCTGTCTCTTGACATTAAAACGAAAATATTAAGCGGTAGAATTCCTCGAGAAGTGACTTTTTTCCAAATGACGATTTTATTCGAAAAATAATTTTCAGCAAACCGTAAAAAAAAAAGAAAACAACCGAAGCTTTCAAATCGCAAAAAATATCGCGCGATTGTTGTCGTTTTATCCAACCCCTGATTGGTCGGTGAAAAAAAGGGTAAATTTCGTGGCAAAATTCCGTTTGCTTTCTGGCTCTTGCCCGTATGTTTTGTTTTTCCTTGAATTTGACAGTTACCGGGTTTTGACGGATTGATTTAAGCAAAAAATTACGGCGCTGCAGCGAGATCGAGTGCCAACCCTCAGTGGTTGGTAAAAAGTCGCGCAATTTGGATTTAATTTTTGGCATTGCAAAAAAAATAAATTCAGCGAATAAAAACTGTTGACGAGAAAGGCTTTCGCCTCTCTCGCGACGTTGTTTCTGTTTTTTCTTTTTTCATCGCCCGGAATTAATGGATCGTTGGGGCTTTTATTCTGCCAAATTGAAAATCAGTGTTCCGGCTCGGGATCGCATCGATTTTGGGTTTAGGAATTTCACGAGGGTCTCCACCGTGTACCAGAGTAATTAGCATCCTTCATGTCTATATATAGACACGGATGTGTATTTACACGCTAGTGTTTGTGAAGATTCGGGGGTTGAAATCTAGGAATGATAGGGGTGGTGTGGGAGCATGACTAGAGAGACAGGGAGGGATTATTGGATACCGCCATAGCCAGCTGCGAATTTCGCATTAATCACTCATGCTCGGGCGGTCGTTTTGGTGCACCAATTTTCGGGGGTTCAAAAAGAACGAAAAAAAAAAACCACCATTAACCATTCCTTTTTTCAACAATAACGATAAATCGCCCGTTCAATAGGGTGACTCGGGACGAAACAGGACGATTTCCAGCGTGATAACTACCAAATTACCCGCACCGAAAAATAATTCAAAATTCTGCGCTAAAACCTGTTTTTGGAGAAATTTCCTCGATGTGTTGCTAAATTATTCACACAATTTTCTTTTTTTTTGTCCGGTTTTAAATCCACAATGATAGAGAATGCGCGAGAGAGAGAGAGAGAGAGTGAAGAGGACACTGAAGAGTAACTAATGGAGTGCATCTGTAAGCGACACGAGATCTCTATCACCCCCACCCCCTCCGCACCCCTGTAACTTCCTCCAAAGGGCACTACAAGTCCGAAGCACCCTTAAACGCATCAACCGCAGAGCTGGGAGGAAATAAAAGGGAGCGATAGTGCGGAGAAGCGAGAGAGAGAGAGAGAGAAAGACGCGAAAGGGCGAACGCACCGGAGCGCACATTCGCGTCACTCGCCATGTATCGATAACATTTGTCATCTTTTCTCCATACGCGCTGCCACTTTGGTGTCGACAAAAATGACGCACGTCAAACGACGGAAGCTACAGATATATCCTCGTGAAAATCACTTTGCAACACTGTGTTATCATACACTTCATTAAACTCGCGATGAAATTCGCGATATTTCGACAAATACGAATTACAATTATTATATACACATATTCGAACATCAAATTTTCAATCAGTTCGATTGACGCCCCATCTAAAGTAATTTGCGATATAAATTTGTAGATTCACGATATCCTTTTGTATAGAGAAACTTTTCGAAAAAGTTTTCAAGAAAAAAAAAATGAAATGTTTATGCCAAAAGTGGATAAAAAGTGGTGAAAGAATTTGACGTATTTTCGAGATTGGAGGAGGGTGCGCGTGGAGTGTGTGCGTATAGAAAAGCGTGAGATAAGAGCAGGGAGTCTAAATCCGTTCCCGGGGCGACATTAATAGTCGCCTCTCGAATTGATGGACCCCCCAGGGCTCACGGGACATTCATCCTTCAGCGGAAGGTACGCGTACATGCGCATGAACATCATTTTACCGATATAATACACCATAACTCTCCCGAGACTGGATAAGAGCTCGACGAGTACCAGCTGAGACCCATCCGTTCGAGCTTTTTTGTTTCAGTCCCTTCCACCCTGCTCCTGCCTCGCGATTGACCCATAATGGCCGCGCGTGAGCTGATCATCTCGCGACTCTCACCTTCCTCTCGACGAGACGATAAATCTTCCGGATTCTCGTCATCCGGACTGAAAGATCGACTAACGAAAATTAAATTCCTCCATCAGTCATTCGCCATTCGGTCAAAACCTCAAATAAGCAGAATTAATCATTAACCCATTCAACCAACGTCGCAATTCGCCTTTTGAAGGACGAACCAAACGGGAAATTCTATTTTTTTTTCTCCTTGCAAAAAAGAAAAAAAAACGAGGAAAAATCGGTAAAATTTCAGGGCCGACTCGGTGACCTGGAATCCCCACAAGCTGATGGGGGCTCTGCTGCAGTGCTCGACGATCCACTTCAAGGAGGACGTGAGTCTGAATGTTGCTTTACTCTTTTTTTTCTTCCCTATTTCTTCCCTTCTAGTCGAAAAAAAAAAGAAAAAAAAACGTAAAAAACATCCCTCCCGAGTCAAAAGGACGGTGAACGTCACGCGTAGAATTTACGTACGTAGAACCGAGACGAATTGAGAATAGCGGGGAAACATTCTAAGGGAAAGAAAGAGGGAGAGAAACGTCTACGTGGACAGCGTAGGAATTTAATTAAACCAAGAGATAACATATGTTGCCAGAAACTCACCCCTTACCACCCTAATATCGTACATTTCCGTGTATATATATATATTTTCATCTTCCTTCCCCCGCTGGAATGAAATACCGTCGTAGGGTGAGCATCCCCCCTCCGCTCGGCATGTTCGGCAAGAGGGGCTGCTCTCCCCACTACGAGATTCGTCTTGTTATTGCCGACTCGCAGAAAAACTTCAACCCCTGTCGAGATATTAAAATTCCGTACACCGGCTGTTTAGATACGTTCCACGAGGGTCCGAACAGTGTCAAAAGAGGAGGAAAAAAAAATATTTCGACTCGAGTCTCTCGGTATTTTCATTTTTTCCAAAATTACCCGCGATTCGTCTCAAGGGGATCTTCCTCCGCGTTCTCTCTTTTTTTTCTCGGGGAATTCACGATCTTTACAAATGACGACTTTTGTGTATTTTCTCGGCGAATCAACCGAGTCAACTCTGTCTTTCGTTTCCCCCCGTCATTGAATTATTTCGAGAATCTCGATGAGAGACGGACGTGGGAAACGGGGGAAGAAAAAAGTTTACGACCTTCCGTCCGCCATTTTGAAAGCGTCGATGAACTTTCGAAGCTCGTATTTTCGTACTCTCCTTTTTTTTTTGAAAATTACACGCGATTTGATTCGACTTTGCTTTTTCGCTAAATTATTTCGAGAATCTTGATGAAAACTCGACGTTTTTTTCCGCGATGCAGAGACAGAAGGTTGTCTCTTGTTGTCCGGAGACGCAGAATTTTCCGGCTGCCATTTTGAAAACTTGGTCCAGCGAGGGTCCAAAGAGGACTCCTCCGGCGCATGTCTCTCCTGCCAACTTTGCATATATGTGTGCACGTTTGTATCGTATATATATTTATGTATAAATGACTCGAGAGCCTCGTATCGACCGGAACTCGGAGGGAACGTTTCCTCAATGCGTCTCTCGCAGCCTCCTCCCTCCTCTCTCTTTTGTCGGCGGACGGTCCTGAAACATTGAATTCGCAAGCCCCGTTTCCTCCCTTATCGTCGACGTCACGTTCGCAGCTGTGAAATTTCCTGCAGCGACGCCCGGGTGGAAACGACATTGCGCGAAAATGACAACCGCGACGACAGAACTTTTCTCCCATTTTCTTTTTTTTTTCCTAATTCACAACTTCATGTACGCAATCTCAACGCAAATCGAGTGAGAACGAGAATTTCCGCGCATACTCGAGAACGCCCTGAAGATAATCCGATGAAAAAATCGCGAAATATCGGGTAATTTTGAACAATAACAATACCGCAAAAGGTGTTTCGACTTTATTTTCAATCCGTCATTTTTATTTTTACAATTCAATTTTAAAAAATCTTGAAACACCGGAAAAAAGCTGAAAAGAGGAAAAGAAGGAATTTGTTGGAAAAGTCCGACTGGAGTCGAAGGTTAAACGTCGGTTTTTCGATCCAATCGCAGGGTCTTTTGATCAGCTGCAATCAAATGTCAGCCGAGTATCTTTTCATGACCGACAAATTGTACGACGTTAAATACGACACCGGAGATAAGGTTATTCAGTGCGGGCGTCACAACGACATATTCAAGCTGTGGCTCCAGTGGCGAGCCAAGGTAAACCCATTTTTTGCACTCTTTTTATTGAATAACAAAAAAGAAACTCGACGAAAAAATTGACCGTGCGCGATTAAAAAGGGCACCGAAGGTTTCGAGAAACTGATGGACAGACTGATGGAGCTTTCCGAATACATGGTCAAGAGGATCAAGCAAATGCCCGACAAGTTTTACTTGATCCTCGAACCGGAAATGGTCAACGTTTGCTTCTGGTACTTGCCGTCCCGCGTGAGAAACATGCCTCATGGACCTCAGAGAGAGAAGATCCTCGGAGAGGTATTTTACCCCCCTTTGCACACATAAAATATTCAATAATTCATCGTGAAATCTCGAGTCGAAACAATGTCGGAGAGGAATATTCATAGCTTTGAACGCGGTTAATTTTTTTTCTCGCATTTCATGAAAATTTTGCAAAAATAACCAAAAGTTTTCGATGATAGACCGATTGTCGAATTTTACGTCGCTTTGATAAATCGGATTTCACTGAAAATGTCCCTCGGTGGGAAAACTCGACAGATCTGTCCGATCCTGAAAGGACGAATGATGGAATCCGGCACTCTGATGGTCGGATATCAGCCCGACGATCGAAGACCAAATTTCTTCAGAAATATCATATCGAGCGCCGCGGTGACGGAAGCCGACGTCGATTTTCTGCTCGCCGAGCTCGATCGACTCGGCCACGATCTTTAAATCGCCCGTCGAAACGAAAATTAACACTCGGAACAGAAAAAAAAGATCCCTTTTTCCTCGACGTATTCTCCCTTCCGGAAAAGAAAAAATCCCCCTTCCGGGCAGACGATGAAACGCCAAAAAAGGGGGCTTTGGTGTTTTCGAAAAAAAAAAAAATACACTCATCAACACCGGAGCCGAATTAATCAAAAACCATGAATATTGAATCAACACATATGAAGCTTTTTTTTATGGCGAGAGAAAGCCGAATAACGAGAAATTTTGTTTCGTTAAAAGTATGAAAATATTAATTACGAGATATTCGTCGTTTCTAAATCGTCGTTACTTTTATTCGCGATAATAGATTGTTGTACGACGATGGTGTGATATTTATTAGTTGAAAAAAAAAAAATTACGCACTCTTTTTCTCTCGTCGTCGATCGCGTCGATTATTTTCGAAAATCTTGCAAGGTTCAAGGCGATCGAAATGTCGAATTATCGAGAAAATCGACGAGATTCGAAAAAAAAATAGTAAAATTCCCGCTGGTTCCGGTTCGTAGAGATTTCCAAATAATAGTAAATAAATAGTAGATGCTCGAGTAAAAACAATACAACGACGAATATTTATTTGTACATGTCGCGAGTGAATATCGCAAAAATCGGTTTTCGCGACGATTGTCAATGTTTATTCACGCTTTTCGTTACATTTTTTTGTTCTTCGATGGTACTCGTTCGTGTTTTTCGCTTTTGAAAATCATTCGGGATATTCCGAAATTCCTCTTCTCGAATCGGAACCAACGAGCCTGAAATACACGTGAAGGAGACGAGAACGACGTTCGGGAACTCCCGATCCCGTCTCGGTAGACTCTGCTGGGCAGAGAAACGATAGGAGGGAAAATAATCTATAATAACAAATGAATATTC
The DNA here is from genome assembly GCA_959613375.1 of Heteropelma amictum. Classification (NCBI taxonomy): domain Eukaryota; kingdom Metazoa; phylum Arthropoda; class Insecta; order Hymenoptera; family Ichneumonidae; genus Heteropelma; species Heteropelma amictum. The sequence continues at coordinate 33,197,386 of OY390721.1, forward strand.
AAATATCGGGAAGTATGCATTATATAAATATGTCATAATACATATATGTTTGTTTAAATAGCTTTAAATGTTTGTTTAAGTTTAATAGATTAAAAAAAGAAAAAGACAAACACAAACCCATGAAAGTACATGCTTTCTTTGAGTATTTAAAGACTCGACGAATTTTCATTTCCGTTCGGAAGATCGAGAGAAAAAAGAAAATGACGAAACGTGTCGCGAATTCGATTTGTTTGGCTCTCGAAAATTTCGGAGGCTCGCATTTGTTCGTTAAATTTGCCACTGCGTACAAAAAAAATGTTACTGATACTCATCAGGGGAATTATCGTTTTACGAAAAATTTTAGTGTACGATTGGCGCAATTGCAGGAATTTTTATTATCGAAACGACTGAAATCGACGAACTTTCATAGATTTTACGACAGACTCGCCAGTATCGTTAATAACACGGACAACAATATAGGGGAAAAAAATAATGTTTAAATAATAGTCGCAATGAGAAATAAATATATGTATAATATTCATAATACACGTACGGGATGTTCCACGGCAAATGGACCACTTTTTACTTCGATTTTTGTTTTTCGTCCCACCGGTCGTGAATTCCTTTCGGTATGCTTTTTACTCAAATTTTTACCCAACTTTTCGAAAAAAAAGAGACTTTTTCTTTCTTTTTTCAAAAAAACCTTGGACAAACTTCACGTTTTTTTGATTAAATTTTTGTGAAACATTCTCTTTTCGACTTGCGATGGGGCAACTCGTACGTATATTCATATTATATACATGTATAAATATACATACGTAATATATATATGCGATAAATGTAAATGTATTTATGTAAATTTAATCATCGTTAAAAACCGACTATACGCCACTGATGCACGTTGAGATGATCGTTTTTGCGTCGTTCCTATTATTTCGGTTTGATGGAAAGAGAGAAGCAAAAATGCACCGAATTATTGAAAAAAAAAAAGAAAAAAAAGGACCCTTTCCAACCGTCGAGAGAAAGTAAAGACGGTAACGCAATAATGACATTGAAAATGATAATTTCCCAACTGGAAATTATTCCAGGGAACGTTAAAACCGCGACGTACGTATCGATCGGTCGAGGAGAAAAACATTTTTCGGAGCATTTACCCGAGGCTGATTATGGGAAATTCAGAGGCTCCGATGCACTTTTAAAAATATATCCGACCACGAATCTGCTACCTGAGAGACGAAAGAAGGAAAAGAGAGAGAGAGAGAGAGAGGGGTGAGAAAATAACGATATTGTTTATCAGAACTCGTTGTTAATTATAATTATTGCTCGCAGACGAATATTTTATTTTCGAAAAACAGACAAACAAAACGAGCTATATCAGTGTTAAAGTTGAAACAATCTTTCAGTCTTTTTTTTTTGCCACTGTTACCATAATTAGTAAAAAAAAAAATCACCGTCATTATCTTGTACATAAAAAAGTCTTCATCCTGGGCGTTTTGCATCTTTTCTCATACGAGACTTTTCCGTCATCGTGTTGCCATTTTGTTTTTTGGTTGTTTTTGAGAAAAGAAATAATGTATAGCCCCTGTCCTCGTAGGAAAAAAAAAACAATGATAATGATAATTTGATAGGGAAAGGAGTCGAAGAGATTGATAGGAGCGTGAAGTCAATAGATTTGTTATCGACTAAACTGTTAAAATTATATAATCAAAGTATAAATAATTTATGGACAAACAAAATGAGTATATATAGCCTGTAAGAAAGAAGGTGAGAGAAACGAGAAACGTTTGACAACAAAATCACACGTCTTCCAATCGATAAGAAAGTCACAGTCTATTCGTTGGGAATAAAGTAGATGAAAAATATAAAAAATGATATATCGACGATAAAATGAAATATAAATATATACATAGCCGGAGATACGCGTGTATAAATAATCCAGAAAGCTGTCGAATATTTGCGAGGAAAACGAGATTTCGGTAATTACGACGAGTATTTAACGACGCTGCTTATTTTTCTGTTTCAATACGGTACCTTGTGAATGATTGAATCGTCGAATTATCGTCACAATCACCTCGACTATTATCCTCTGTATATCAATGTCTAATAAAACTAATGTTATCCCGAAAAAGAAAAAGAAAGAAATGAAGAAAAAATTGTCCTTCTCCTCGTCCCCTCCCTTCTACTCAAGACCATCGATATTTCGTCGTAAAAGAACGAGAAATGTTGAAATATTCGAAAAAATAAATTTTCCATCTTTGTTCGTAAGCAGCATTGGAAAAATAGACTGAAAAAATCATAAAAATCGGTAAACCCGTTTGTCCGGTAAACTTTGAGGAATTCTCGGCTGGTAAAAAGCCGAATAAATTATTACCGCTGTTTCACGCCGAAGCCAGTCGACCTCGACGCTACCGCGAGCTGCGAGTCTTATCGCCGGGCTCCCTTCGCAGTCGAACGCTTCACTCGCGCGCAGTAACGTTCGCATCTCGTGCGTCGTTTGAGATTTTTTCGGAAAAAGTTTTGAATTCGAAACAAAACATGAAATCATTCGTCGCGTATTCGTCGAGCAGTGATTTTCCAATCGAGAATTTGCCGTACGGCGTATTTTCAACAGCCGAAAACGTGAGTAAAGACGAATGTTTTCAATTCGACCATTCCGTCCGTTCGTTCACTGTCGTTTCTCAGAGTCTTCAAAGAAATTCTCTTCTCAAAGTCATCGAAGAAACTCGCATCGGGAAATGAAAATGTGGATTAAAAAATAGCCCCGAATCAGTATTTCATTGCAATTTTGACGACTGTAAAGCTTTGTAAACTTGTAAACATTCCACTTGCGTTGTTTATCGCATCGTTGCTAAAAAAGCTAGGGTTTTTGACCGGTGTCTCCATCTAGAGTCTCGGAGCAACGATTATCTCACGTTGGTAAAGAAAAACGCTGTGTAACCATTCGTCCATAACTACGAAAACAGTCGATAACTTACCAACGATCGGCAAGAAACTACTTTATCGATAGGAGAGTGCGCAAAATATATTTATTTTTTTTTCACATTAATCAACGCTTAATCGTCGTTCCATCGCCGTTTACGATATAAAAAGCCCAAGAAGCGCATCGGCGTGGCAATCGGCGATGAAATCTTGGACCTTTCCGTCGTGGCTCATCTCTTCGATGGGCCGATTTTGGCGGGAAATCAGCGTGTTTTCAAACAGGAGACTCTCAACGATTTCATGGCTCTTGGACGACCGGCTTGGATAGAAACGAGGAATTTTCTGCAAAATCTTTTATCGATCGAGAACGAAACTCTTCAGAATTCAGAGCTGCGTTCCGAGTATGGTCCCGGATGAATATTGAAAACAAAAAAAAAACGAAATCTCCAAACGATGTCATCACTCGTTAATGTCCCACAGAGCTTTCGTGTCCCAGGATGCCGCGAGGATGCATCTGCCCGCAAAGATCGGCGATTACACGGACTTTTATTCGTCCATTCATCACGCGACCAACGTCGGAATAATGTTTCGCAGCAAGGAAAACGCCTTGATGCCAAACTGGTAGCGAATGAATCTCGATTGCGCCTTCTTCTTCTTCTTCTTCTTCTTAGCTCTGTGCTGGACCCACGTTGGAATTTGAAACGAAATAAAATTGCCCCGTCCGCAGGAAACATTTGCCAGTCGGTTATCACGGCCGAGCCAGTTCCGTCGTCGTTTCCGGTACACCCATACGAAGACCTCGGGGTCAGACACTTCCGGTGGAAGGCGCTGCCCCCGTTTACGGCCCTTCGAAGCTGATGGACTTTGAACTCGAGGTCGCCTTCTTCGTCGGTGGTCCACCGACCCAACTCGGCGACCCTGTACCAGCGAGCAAAGCTTACGAACGCATCTTCGGAATGGTCACCATGAACGATTGGAGCGGTTAGTCTCACTTCCGGTTTGACGGGTGTGTGCGTCTTTGTTTCTTTGAATCATGAATAAAAATGGCCGAAAAACAAATGTCAATTCCAAAGCTCGTGATATACAAAAATGGGAATACGTCCCGCTTGGTCCATTCGGAGCCAAGAATCTGGGCACGACCATTTCACCCTGGATCGTCACGATGGAAGCTCTCGAACCATTCAAAATTCCGAATATGCTTCAAGATCCAAAACCTTTTCCCTATCTCCTACACGACAACTCTTGCAACTTTGACATCAAGCTCGAGGTCGACATTAAACGTGAGTTCGAACGACGTTGAAACATTTCTCTTTCAAGGTCGTTTTACGAGACGCACTTGTTGCAGCACCTACTGGACCGATTACCACCGTTTCCCGCAGTAATTACAAGTACATGTACTGGACCGCCCAGCAGCAATTGGCGCATCACACGGTCACCGGATGTAATATTAATCCAGGGGATTTAATGGCTTCCGGAACGATAAGCGGCGAGGTACGAATAAAGTTTGTGGATGCAAGCATTGCTGCACCTACCGGGGAAGGAAGTAGCCCTTTGCATTAACGTCCAAGTGACTCGGACACTCGGAAGAATATTAATGTTTTTCGCGTCTCAAAGTGGAAATAACGTAAAATTTGTTGTCCCTTCGATCGAAGTGGTTTTAACTCGGAAATCTTACTGAATTTCGGATAGGGTTTGTCCGTTTGACTTTTACAGCGAAATGTCAGGCTCTCCCACAGGCGCAAAAAGCAACCGTTTTTTTTCAAAAACCTTTTTGTTTGTGTATTTCGACAGGCATCGGACTCTTACGGTTCGATGTTGGAACTCTGCTGGAAAGGCTCGAAGCTGATACCGATACCGGAAGAATATTAATGTTTTTCGCGCCTCAAAGTGGAAATAACGTAAAATTTGTTGTCCCTTCGATCGAAGTGGTTTTAACTCGGAAATCTTACTGACTTTCGGATAGGGTTTATCTGTTTGACTTTTAGAGCGAAATGTCAGACTTTCCTAAAGGCGCAAAAAGGAACCGTTTTTTTTCAAAAACCTTTTTGTTTGTGTATTTCGACAGACATCGGACTCTTACGGTTCGATGTTGGAACTCTGCTGGAAAGGCACGATGCTGATACCGATACCGGAAGAATATTAATGTTTTTCGCGCCGTTTGTCCGTTGACTTTTACAGCGAAATGTCAGACTTTCCCACAGGCGCAAAAAGGAACCGTTTTTTTTCAAAAACCTTTTTGTTTGTGTATTTTGACAGACATCGGACTCTTACGGTTCGATGTTGGAACTCTGCTGGAAAGGCACGATGCCGATACCGATGAAGGACGGTACCACGAGGAAATTCCTGCAGGACAACGACGAAGTATCGATCAGAGGTTCGTGAAGCATCGATTTTCCATTATTTTGCAAAAATCGTATCGTCGTTGCAATTTTCGGCGAAAAAACGACCATTTCTCTTCAAGGTTACTGTCAAGGTGAGGCCTACAGGATAGGTTTCGGGCCGTGCAAGGGAAAATTGCTGGCGGCTCATCCCGAATGAAAATTTCGAAAAGATTGTATTTTTGAAGAATAAACGATTTCCAAAAAATTGTATTTTTTAATTCCACGTCGTTCGTGCCATTTGTGGTAATTTCTCGCCTGCGCCCGCATCATCGAGCAGAGTACCGTGTTGTGGTTATCGATTTATGTACGACCGAGGCCTTGCCGAAGCGAAACGATCAATACGAAGAAAATACCCGGTGCAGCCGGGTCACCAGAGGGGCGATAGTCGACGAATGATTATGGCTGTTGCTCTGTTCAGGTAGGAAAAATTGAAAAACAAATCGTACGTCGCAGCTACCCGAGCTCACCGGTTTTTCCTTACTGGCAAAAATTTGTGCTTCGTTTTTCTCGCCAAAATAGCATATAAATTCAAAATTCAACGACAAATAAATAGTAAGAAACGTTATACGCCTCCAAAGAGCGCGTATCATAAATTTAACGCGTTGATTGAGGATAAAAAAAGTCGTTGAGTCGCAAAAAAATAATTGATAATAATTCCAACGATTATTTGCTCACTTTTCGCGGTAAAAAAAAGTGTTTATCGTTGATACGAATCGAAAATACAATTAATCGTTTGTAAAAAATCGTATCTCACTCCTCTGCGCTCTGATACATGTTTTTGGTTGTTTTTTTTTTTCATTCGGATTCGAGAGGGCTGCAGGAGCTCGAAATGGCCTTGAACGAACCAACCGCGAGATGGACCGTTCCTCTGAATGACGGAAACCACGTTGTCGAGTTCGAGCACGGGACGGCAACCGGAAAACGCGTCGTAAAGATCGACGGTGAAACGGTGGTCCATCGGGAGTGGATGTTTCGCCTCGTTGGCGACGAGATCGTCATGTTTGGCGACACGAAATTCGTCATAAGAATCGATCCGATATCAGGTATTGAAAAAAAAAAAAAAAAAACATGGAAAAGAAGAAGAAAAAAAGCACGGAAATTCTTGAAGCAAAAATTGTGCGGAAAGGAAATGAGATAAACACTGACGCTAGACGTAAATTTGCGTTACGCGACAGGACTCAGATATTCTTATACGCTTTTCGTCAACGGCAAGAGTTTCAAAAATTTCATCCAGTCCCAGTCGAAGGTCCTCGATGCTTGGACAACGAAAATTGGCGATAATCAGCACAGAATTGTCCTCGGTAAAGTTGAACAAACAAAATAATAATTATGTTGCTTTGAAACGCATGAAAAAATAAGAAAAACGATCCGTCGTCGAGCTGTTGATGTTTTCCTGTGTCTCAGACAAAACAACGCAGACGGTTTGGGTGAACGGTGAACAAATAGACGTGGAAGTGAGTCGCCATTATTATTTTCTCGCTGATGTGCGAATTAAATTGGATTTTGCACGACGATCGAGTTTGAAAAAAAACGTCATTTTTCTCGTACACAGAATGAATTTGTGGATGGCGGTGCGGAGATGCTTTTCATGATTAGTGGCAAACCGGCCGTCATAAGATCGTGCAGCCCGGAGGAAAAGGGCGTCGGGATAAAGTATGTTTTGTACGTCGACGGGAACGAAGTGACGGACCAAGGATTGCTCTGAGTTCTTCAATTTTCGATGATCCTTGTAATAAAAAATTTATGATGTTCGGAAGCTGATTCTTAATTAATTGGAAGAACATCGGGCGCTTGGTGTCGTTTTATTCGTCCCCTGACTATAGTCGGTGAAAAAAGAATAAATTTCGTGGCAAATTCCGTTTGCTTTCTGATGCGCGGGTATGTTTTTGCTTAAACAAGGTAAAAGGCGCTGCGGCGCAATCGCGCGATCGCGGGTGTATAAGGGCGAGTATACCTCCCCCAGTTTTGGAAATTTGAAATTTCGCTAATCTATAACCCTGAAAGCGACGCAGGGTACGAACTCCTTGCTGGGGTCGAAATAGTGAGAGAATGATCTTGGAAGTCCTCTTTCATTTCTATAGGGGTAAATAATTCTCGGCCTGGAAGCATCCAAATAAATTTCAAATTTGTACTTTTCGCAAATCGATGATAAAATGGAACGCTGATGGTCAAGGACGTTCTTTGGGGTCAAAATAGTGGAAGAATGATCTTGAAAGTCCTCTCTCATCTCTAGATGAATAGTTTTCAGCCCTGGAAGCAACCAAATAATTTTCAAATTTGTACTTTTCGCAAATCGATGATAAAATGATGCGCTGATGGTCAAGGGCGTTCCTCGGGGTCAAAATAGCGGGAGAATAATATTGAAAACCCTCTTTCATCTCTAGGTAAATAGTTTTCGGCCCTGGAAGCATCCAAATAATTTGCAAATTCGTACTTTTCGCAAATCAATGATAACATGGAACGCTGATGGTCAAGGACGTTCTTTGGGGTCAACATAGTGGAAGAATGATCTTGAAAGTCCTCTCTCATCTCTAGATGAATAGTTTTCGGCCCTGGAAGCATCCAAATAATTTGCAAATTTGTACTTTTCGCAAATCGATGATAAAATGATGCGCTGATGGTCAAGGGCGTTCTTTGAGGTCAAAATAGCGGGAGAATGATACTGAAAACCCTCTTCCATCTCTAGGTAAATAGTTTTCGGCCCTGGAAGCAACCAAATAATTTTCAAATTTTTACTTTTCGCAAATCGCTGATAAAATGATGCGCTGGTGTTCAAGAGCGTTCCTCGGAGCCAAAATAGTGGGAGAATGATTTCGGAAGTCCTCTTTCATCTCTAGGTAAATAGTTCTCGGCCCTGAAAGCATCCAAATAATTTTTCAATAATTTTCAAATGTACTTTCCCACAATAGCCGGAAAACCAAAATTGCCAGCAATGTCCAAATGTCGATAGTTTAATTCCTCAACCCTCAAAATCAATGTTGAAAATTCGCGAAATAAACGCCGAGGGGTATGTAGGGAGTAATTGCGATTGCAAAAACGACGCCCGGTATCGATCAAACGGCAGAAGGCGTTCCCGGTCCAACAACGACCAAACTGAAATCGCCCAAGTTCACGTACTCCCGTCATGAGCATTATCGCAAAACTCTCCCGTCCTTCGGAGGGAAAAGTCACTCGAACGTTGCAACATAATTTTTCGTAAACGCGGAACGTATTTTCCCCCTCAACGATGAAAGATGTCATCCTCACGGAGAGGAAGCGTCATAAGCATCGGTTCTCGGGTGACGTTTGTCCAGGAGGAGGAACCACGTTACGAAGGTTATTCCTCGCCATTTTTGCGATAATTTCAATCACCACATACCCCCAATGCAATTGGCAAATTCGACGATTCGCCGCAGAAATGTCCGACGAGGAACTGAGACAATGCCTGGAGGTCGCTCTGCGTACGAACAAAATTCTCAAACTGGAGAACGACGTTTTCGAGCGTTATCTCAGCAGAAACGATCCTCAGAGTCTCATACGTGAGTAAACTCCGTCATGAATCGGCGAATCACGAGAAAAAATGTCCTTTGGTCGCGTAAAAGTGTAAAAAAACCAAATTCTCAGACATGGCTCAAATTTTGGAAACGGCGAGCCACGTTCGAAAGGTCGCGTCTCGTCTAACGACGTATCCGTCGGTCGTCAGCCTCCAGGCGAGCCAGAACCCGACCGGCAGCGTCGTGAGAGAACGTCCGACGGTTTTTTCCCCGAGCATATCGAGCAGTCAGACGCTGAGCGGCAGTCGACGTTACTTTTCCGCTCTGTTGCCGTCGGTGTCGAGGATTTGCAGGTTAACAACGACGAAGATGACAATTTCAATGTCACCCGACGTTTTCGATGAATTTCTTCAATTTTGGCGTCAGGATAACGCAAGCTCATCGCATCGAAATGGCGAATAAGGAAATCGACGAGATGAAAAAGGGCCTCTCGGCTCTGGAGCAATCGACGACGAGACATCGAGCCATCCTGAGAGCGAGAATAGAGGAGATCGAACTGAGAATACGCGAGACGCAAGAAGCGAGGGACGAACTGGAGGAGAAGGTCGTGAAAAACGGCGTGGATCCGATGACCGGGAAAATACCGGTGGAAAAGTTCATCAGGTTTTTACGGATCACTTTTTAACCCCGTTATGCTCTCATACATCCGGGGCGACTTTTAAACGCATGCTTTTGACTCGAAACCATTTTTGAGACAATATTAAAAGCACAAAAAATAGAAGACGTATTTTTTCATGCGAAAATTCTGAGAGGTTGGGAAATTTCGGAAAATGACATCGTAAAATGATTATTTCCGCGAAAAAACATTTCTTTTCTTGGAATTTAAGAAAATACAACTCCATACGCTTATGGCGAAATATAAATTTTCTTCTTTTGCTCTTTGCTGACGACAATTTGTTTCAAGATTCATAGACAATTGGCTCAAGGCGGCTGACAATGTGATCGACAAATTGAGACTGAAAACCTCGACTATCAAGGCTCAGATAAAAAAAACAATGCATCAGTTACGTCAGAGAGAGGAGCTGGGTGAGACGCTCCATCCTGTCGATTTTCAGCAGCTAGCTATCGAGAATCAGGAGTACATGAAACGGATCGAGGAAAAAAATCAGCATCTCATCGAGCTGAAAAAAGTTACGGGTATGAAGAATTTCCCTTTCCGTGAACGAATTTTTGTTTTCGCTTGAAAAAATGTGTTACTTTGCTCGATTTCTCACTTTGACCTCCTCGAGCTCGTTACAACATCACCCTGACGAATTACAAGCAAAAAATGGCGCACCAGATGACGCTTCTGAGTGACATAAGAAAGGACCTCGGAGTCAGAAAATCGCAGATCGAAAAATTGAAAATCAATCGCGAGACTACGCGGGTCGAGGTCGAGAAGGCTGAAAAACAGCTGGAAAAGATTCTCCACGTCATGGAGGAATACACGGTTCGATAGTTTGAACGAATCCTCTTGAACGAAAATTTCGAATTGAATGAAAATGTCGTTTCTTTTTCGCGAAAGGTACCGGATGTCCTGGAGTTCGTCAAACTCCAGGCGGAACTCGACGAAATGAAGAAAACGTACAAGCGTCTCCAGAGACACAGAAACATTCAAATCAATGCTGTCAGGACGTTCAAGAGTCAGCAGAACCAGCTCGAGCAGGAAAGAACGAAAAATCACGAGCTCCGACTCGTCGCGGACGACGAATAATTCGTTTTTGTTTTTTTCCATGCCTCCTCTACGATTTTATCACGGCACAGATTGTTCCACGTGTGGTAAATGAACTTTGAACACTCGTATGGACCACCTCGCGAGCAGTGGACCAGACTTTGGAAGCCTGGAAAAAAAATTCCATTTTTTCAACCCTCGCCGCGTAAATATTTTATTACTTTTTTCTCGTCGATACGCGCAGAGGGATTGGTACTCAAAACTGGATGCTGCAGAATCCGGAGCTCATTTCCGTCGCTGCTTTACATTTACTCGGTGCAAATGATTGAAAACTTTGAAAATACAGTTAAATTCCCCAGCTCGTCACAATTTAAAACCTACATATTGGAAATCGATGTGAATTAATCTTCATCACCGATTATCTCGATAACTTTAGGAACAAGCGCAAGACATCTTCTTTCAGAGCATCAAATTTCCTACGGAAATATGTCGTAGAATTTTTTACCAGCAAATTGACTCATGTACGAGATAGCAGAGTTGGAACAGCTAAATCGATTTTATTTATCCGACCATTTTACGATTAATATAAACAAAATGGGATCCATTCCACCGAATTTCGGTTGGCCAAATTTGAGAGGTTAGATTTACGAAACCTTTTTTCTCAGTTTACAATTATATTGCCTTTGATATTAATAAAAAAAAGGCTCATGTGCAAATCGGTGTTTCTCAAAGTGCCGAGCGATCGATGGTCCACCACGTTGGGGAGAGAAAAAATAGTCGGTTACTTTGAGTCACTCGATGGCACAGGTGGGTCAGACAAAAGTTTAGTGAGTCTTTTTTTTAATGCCACGAACGATTTTTCAAACGCCAACAATCGCTTGGAAATATTAACCGACGTATCTAACGTGTCTTCTCATTTAATTAGGTCGCGATTATTGACACAGTTGACAGGTTATATCTTGAGTAAAAATTCTTCGTACAGAATTAGAACGAGAAAAATAAAATGTTTACGAAAATTATCGATCGTCTCGTGTTCTCTTTTTCCTCAAAAATTCAATTAGAAATAAAACGAGGAGGTTCGCAGCGACAAAACTCGTGTTTTCACAGGTGCGTTTCGACTCGTCGAGCTCGCCTTCGATAATATTCATAACGAGCCTGACATCATTTTTCAAACAGACATTTTTTTTCCTCGTTTCTCGACGTCCGCGTCACAATCTTTCATTGTCATTCTTATCATCGAATTTTCACGCAAATTTTGAGAAGATATTTCTCATCGAGAGGGGTCGATGTGAAACACAACCGTACGCCTCGACAGTTCCCTCATATATTTCATAGCACGAAAGAAATCATTTCATTTCGCTCGACGATTGCAGAAGAAAACGAAAAACGATGGCGAATTTTCACGAAATTGCTCTTTTCCTCATCGTTACGGTGATCTCCGTTGCTCATGGACAGCCAATCAACTCTCTTGTAAGTCTTGAAGGAATCTCCGTACTTTTCGCAACATTTATTCACCACAAACGACGATAATAATTCATAATTTCAAGGATAAACAAATAATATCAGACTTTTTCTCTCACCACGATGGGAAATTTGGTTCCATAATTACTCTCACTGAAAATTTAATTTGAAAAATTGAAATTGATCCCAATGATGACGATCGACACTCAATCATTATGCAATAATTGTCAGCAGAGACGAAGGAACTTGCGTCTTATCGACTTTGTCAGTTTTATTGTCAATAATAATATAAAAATACAAATAAAACCCGAGCTCGGAGTGGAACGTATTCCGAAAGAGATTTTTATCGGCAAAAGGCTTCGACGATTAAAAAATAAACAGCACGGTGAATTTGACAGATTTTTCCTTGGTTTTACTCGAAATTCCCATTTTTGGACCAACTTTCCATCCTGGTGTGTGAAAAACAACAGTCCTCCCTGGGAGCGCCGTGTAATGTATTATTATTCACATAAAAAAATACAAATACGGTTTTTTTCATCGCAACATTTTTGCATTAATTGCCTGGGAGAAGACCGGGTTCTTGAGGTATGGGACGTTCAATAAAACGGTCGCCAATGCGATCAAGTTGAATGAAGCGATGATGGAACTCGAGCGACTGGATGAAAAAGACATTAGCAAAATGATCGCCGAATACCCGAGGGTGAAACGCATGCGGCTCGCCGAAATCTACAAGCGCAAATACGGGATAGATTTGATTACCGACGTTACGCTGAAGATAAGAAACCCAACCCTTCAAAAGATCCTCGCTTCTCTGCTGAAGCCGCGGGGTCAATTTTACGCGGAAGAATTGTTAAACGCGCTCAACGGAAATTCGATCATCGTGGACGCCGTTGTTGAGATAATCGGCACCATGAGCAACGCTGAAATGGCCGCAGCAGCTTCGTGGTACAATAAAAGTGAGTTTATCGTTTCGTCACTCGTCGTACTTTCATACACCATCATTGGAGCATCCTCGAAATCGAAATTGACATTTTCAAGCATTCTTCCAACAATGCACAGCTGCGAAACGAATGTTTTCTTATCGATCGCGAAATTTCGAAAGAATTTTTTTATATAAAATATTCCGACGCGGCCTTTATCCATCCATTCCCTCCCTTCGCCAATCGCGTATCCGACCACTCGACGATATTTTTTTTTCTCCTCCAATCACCGCAGTGAACAACAGGCATCTCTTGCGAGACATCAAGAACGATCTTAAGGGCCCTGCCGACATGGACTTTGTTTTGGAACTGGGTCGTCGCTACCAAGGACCAAATATGGATGCTGCCCTCGTAGAGGACAGAGCCAGGGCACTCCACCGCGCGAGTACGTTATAAAAAAAATGTTAATGGTGAACGTAGTCCCGGAACCTCACGTTGATAATTCAAAGTAGCATTCGCGACGAAATTCCGTGAAGAACCATTTTTGTTTTCGTCTTGTTTTACGTACCGATTTTTTCACGACGACGCAGCCGAGAGATGGAGCAGCAAGGACTCTGTGTTTTACAACATCTTAACGACGTACAGCTTCAATCAGACCCGCGAAATCTTCATCGCGTATGCTGAGATTTCCGGTCGCGAAATCGAAGCCGAGATCGAGGAACGTTTCGCCGATCGCCAAAAAACATTTGTTCTCGGCCTCGGTGAGTTTGAAAGAATAATCAAATACCAGCTGACTGATAATTCATCGAGACACCATCGACCCCCGCCTAATTGACGATTCTTCTCCCGATCGATAAACGCGTGGGACTTTCGATCTTTTTACCTCTCGCTCGTAACATTCGTCACTCCCGTAAGACACCTGTCGATAAATCTTGGGTACTTCAAATTTGTACATCGTACTTTTGAAGTTATTCCACCAAAAACTTTGTTTCCTCGATATTACTCTCGAATGACGTCTGTCAAAGAAATCGGTGATAAAACTGGCCCTACGACCGAAAATTTTGAGGAAAACTCCGGAGGAGGGACGTTTTTTTGAAGAAAAGCAACGAAAATTCTTTCGTTCTCGTCGCGCAGTACCATTTTCGCATTTTTCATTTCGAAACAGTACGATGCATCAGGAACAAGAATAAATACTTCCCCTCGCTCGTAACATTCGTCACTCCCGTAAGACACCTGTCGATAAATCTTGGGTACTTCAAATTTGTACATCGTACTTTTGAAGTTATTCCGCCAAAAACTTTGTTTCCTCGATGTCACTCTCGAATGACGTCTGTCAAAGAAATCGGTGATAAAACTGGCCCTACGACCGAAACTTTTGAGGAAAAATCCGGAGGAGAGACGTTTTTTTGAAGAAAAGCAACGAAAATTCTTTCGTTCTCGCTGCGCAGTACCATTTTCGCATTTTTCCTTTCGAAACAGTACGATGCATTAGGAACAAGAATAAATACTTCCTCTCGCTCGTAACATTCGTCACTCCCGTAAGACACCTGTCGATAAATCTTGGGTACTTCAAATTTGTACATCGTACTTTTGAAGTTATTCCACCAAAAACTTTGTTTCCTCGATATTACTCTCGAATGACGTCTGTCAAAGAAATCGGTGATAAAACTGGCCCTACGACCGAAAATTTTGAGGAAAACTCCGGAGGAGGGACGTTTTTTTGAAGAAAAGCAACGAAAATTCTTTCGTCCTCGCTGCGTAGTACCATTTTCGCATTTTTCCTTTCGAAACAGTACGATGCATCAGGAACAAGAATAAATACTTCCTCTCGCTCGTAACATTCGTGACTCCCGTAAGACACCTGTCGATAAATCTTGGGTACTTCAAATTTGTACATCGTACTTTTGAAGTTATTCCGCCAAAAGCTTTGTTTCCGCGATGTTACTCTCGAATGACGTCTGTCAAAGAAATCGGTGATAACACTGGCCCTACGACCGAACATTTTGAAGAAAACTCCGGAGGAGGGACGTTTTTTTGAAGAAAAGCAACGAAAATTCTTTCGTCCTCGCTGCGTAGTACCATTTTCGCATTTTTCCTTTCGAAACAGTACGATGCATCACGAACAAGAATAAATACTTCGCGGAGAAGCTTTACTGGAGTATTCGCGGAGTGAAACAAATCTTGGGAGCGCAAAACTTTAATCACGTGGATACCTGCAGGCGCATCATCACGGTCCGAAGTGACATTGATCTGACGGATATCAAGGACGAGTATTTCCGAATGTACGGAAGGTCAATTGTAGACGCCCTCAAGGTACACGTTCAAATTGTTTCAACGATTATCGCAGGAACCTTCGTTACGTTTATGGACCCAAGAATCCTCCGGAAGTTTACGGTACATCCGTACGGATGGATTTTGGGATAAAATGGGATGGATAAAATGCTTTTTATTTTATATTCGCAGTTCTACGTCAAGAGCAGCGAAGTCCATGCTCTCGTCGCTCTCGTGAAAAAATCAAAGTCACTGGAAGCTGCGGATCTTGGTCGGTAAAACGTGTACACAAAAAATGACGTCTGGGTGCGTATTACCGTACGAATAATAAAAAATAAAAATTACATAAACGTACGAATGTATATATGAAGCCTAAGGTCAATGAAAAAAATGGTCAATCGCGTTTCGTCATATTTCGTCACTGCAAAAACTCATGGGACAATTTCGCGGGCTACTATTTCTTTTTTAAGCTCTTTAAAAACGCGAATACATCTGAAAATCCTTGTTTTCTTTCGCAGAGCATCGAATTTCCCGCGGGAATATTTTGTGGAATTTTTCCTAAGCTCGTCGGTTGGTGACACGTCAAACTGCAATGTTTACCGGCAAATTTACTCATGTTATTCGCATGCAAAATTGATAAACAATAAAAAACCCATTTTAATCGAACGTGACGTACAAAAAAAGCGACTTTTCTTATCGTGTCTCGGCCGTTCGATGGATATCCGTCTTTCTGCTCGTTTCAGCGAGCGCCGTTTCAGCGACGAAAAGAGAGTAAGCCTTGCGTCGATGAATAAATAAAAAATCGCAATAAACGTCAGTTTGAAGCTAGACTCAGGATGAAATTCCACGTCACGATGGATTTTAGTCTTACTTTGCACGACCAAAATTCAACGAGTTATTAAAACGACCATCGAAATTTAGAAAAATTCTCAAGCAAAATCTGTACATCGGATCAGTCTGAAATTTGTCTCGAGATTTTAGCGAGAGCGAAAGACTCCGACGATTTTAAAATTCCGAAATTCGAACTTTTTTTTAACTCTGCAAACAATTTTTTTTGCAATATTTCGAATTCCTAAAATCGTCGGCCCCTCCCTGCTATGACGCTGAATACTCACGACAGATTTCAAACCGACAGGATGGATAGTTTTTGCGTGAGTCTTTTTCGTTTTCGAGATTTCTGGAATATAACACGTTGCTTTCAAAATGATCTTTAACTGCCGAAATTTCAATCAAAATTTGGGCCAATCGGACGTGCGCCCTTTCTTTCTCCAGCGTATGCATCCTGTCGCTCTCGGTGTATTAAAATGAGTGACTCTACGAGGATTCGTCGGATCAAAAAACGCTTAAAGACTTGAAATTTCATCCTCACCGCAGCAGTCAATTTTCATCTCCCATATTTGGTACACCTCGTACACGTACACACACACACACACACACATATATAAATATTACGAAGATAAATAACTAAGATAAATAACTAACTAATAAACTAAGGATAAATAAAAAATTCTATCCAACGTTCATATTACTGCAGCAAATAGAAATTGAGTGAAAAATCAATATCACGTATACACTTTTCGTTACGATCGTGTTGTTTGTTGTTACTTCGAACCACGCATTATTGTTGCTACCAACGATAGGTAAATTTAGGGAAAAAGCTTGAAAATTTTTTTTCGACTTACTTTAGAGTCGTCGTTCGCCTGAACATGAATAACGGAGATGACGAAAAAAAATTGCAAAACGGCACATTTGCGAAAATTCGCCATTATCTTTTTGCTTATTCTTCCTCCCTTTTTCTTCGCGTTCGGTCAAAGCTGTACGAAAATCGAATTGAAAATGAAAAATTGTCGAAACATCGGCCCATATTTGTACCCTCGTTTATACCTTTTCGACGATCCCCCTCCAAGGGAAACACTCGATGAGGAAAGTGCGTATAAAAATTCAATGATACAAGAACAGCGATTAAAAATTCCAGCGTGGTACTTCAACGCTCGAAAGTCCAATGAAACTCGTTAAAATCGACACGTCGACATGGCGGAAGGGCAAATAATTTTGGAATCAACAGATGTACAATGCGGATCGCGCGTCTCTGAAACTTGGACGACTTATAACGCGCTGGATTTTGGTAGTATGAAAAAATGCTCAAAAACATTTCGTGGCGGAATGACATTCCGAAAGCAACTTTAAATTGTTATCGTCGAGTTTTGGGACACCCTGTATATCGTTTTTCTTGCTCTTCCTCTTAGGTATTGAGAACTATGCAAACTTACGTGAATAAAGTACGTTTACCTCGCGCGATAACGTTATTTTAATGAAGAAACAGTACGATGCAGGATACCGTACCTATTGAGGCAACAAGCGCGACCCAATTCCATTGAGAAAAACACGTCGATCTTTTTTTTTTCCATAACGATTTTCCGAATGATCTTCAGCACTTGCGCGGTTACGTCAAACACAGGTGTATTCACGTGGGTTGAAAGAGTGCAAACGAAAAAAAAAAAAAAAATCCGTTTGACTCGACGATTTTCAATTCGTTCTCGTTGTACGTGCAAAAAATAGCACGATCTTTAATAAAACACTTTGTCGGAATTCTTTTTAGCGCGAATTAAATTTGTTTTTCTCGCGCTTCACCATGTACTCTCGATCGGTGAGAGTGAAAATAAATTCGACTTGAAAAAATGATAATGTTCAAACGCGCATTTTCTTTTCACGACAAAAATCGAACAAAAACCTCGATCGTTATCGACATAATTCTCGTACGAATTTTTTTACTTCCGTGTATAGATGTATTTACTCGATATGAAAATTGCGCAAGAGAATTATTATACATGGGACATTCCGTGCTGAATAGACCGTCTTACGAATTCTACATTTTTCAATTCAGCTTGGAATCGAGGTGAGAAAGAGAAACTCGAAAAAATTCACGAAAATTCCTTTCAACGGGTTGAAATACAACGAAAACGTTCCAAAAATGTGTTTCATTCGGTATCCACGTGCTCGCACATATTTTTCTTCCATGACGAAAAAAAAAACCGATTAATACACGTTTATGCCAAAAGCAGCGCCTCTGAAATATCTCTCCGAAAAAAATTCAACGACGATGTACGACCGACGACGTACATTGAGTAAAATTGTACCAAAGGGCTTTCGGTTCTTTGGATTTTTTCGAAAAAAACGCCCTATGGAATGTACGAATGACGGATGGATCGAATTTCAAAATACCGTGAACAATTCGATGTTTTTGAGATATTTTGACGAGTTCCTTTTTTGGAGGAAAATTCTTTCCCGCGATGCGCTGATTTTTTGCATACAAACGTACACTTTTTTCCCTTTTTCGCTATAAAAATTTGTTGAAGACGAAAAAGCGTAAAGTTCGCTTCCGACCAAAGTTTACGAGACTTTGGCTCGTGCCATGGTGGGTTATGGTTGGTCATGCTTCATGCACCGATGAGGCCTGTCCCTTCCTCTGTTTCTTCGTTTTTTTTTTTTTTCACCATTCCTTATTCTCTCGCCATCATCGCTGGCCAAGTGTTACACTTACACTCGTCCTGAAAAACCATTCGGTTTAAACGCGCCTCCCGGTCAAGCCCGTTTTCCGTCCAACGCGATCGCGGAGGAATTTTTTTTCGATCGTCAAGAGTCATTTTTGAAATCGCCGAAAGTCGTTTTTTCCTCTCGAAAATAATCGGTGAATCACGTGACGAGTGAAAAAAACGATACATCGGTGAGGACACGAGGGGAAAATCGTGCCGTTTTGAGAGGAAAAACTGAGCCAGGGACAATCCACCGCGCTCGTACGGCGGATTTTTTCGTCTCCCTTAAAAAAACTAATCGATACGAGAACTCGCTGCCGTCCCCATAATCGTATCCATGACGCATCGGCAGTTTGTTTTTGCACGTCCCGTCGGCGCTTTATTGTTCTCCCCTGCTTCGCGAATTTATTGAAAAAAAAAAAAAAAACAACAATGAAAAACTACTTCTCGATCGATCGCCATTGATTTTGTCCAACTGCGAGTTGCATTTTGCGCGACGAAGGGTACGAAATCAAAGTTTGAAACAATTGGGTGGAACGTGCGTGAAAAAAAAATCTGTAAAAATAAATACGACGTTGAATCTTCGAGGGACGAAATTTTTCGCGAAAAATGAAAATAATCGCCTCGATCGCCAGTTTGTGGAGTTTGTCGCTGATCGCTGGCATCGCTCGGGCCAGATACTTGGAGGTAAACATTTTTTTGTAAAATGATAACTCGAATTTGATTGAAAATTTTCCCATCTTTCGACGTATGAGTAAACAAAAACGAAAATTCAAAAAACACATTTGCAGAGAATACAACCTGCGCTTGTATGCAAGTCTCGTTATCGGCGCACATAAAAACTCAAAAATAAAGGTAAACAATTCTTTTTCGAGGTAACTTGCAGTAACGATGACGTACACGACACGAAAGATTATTTTATTTGACGCTTTTTTAGATAATTTTAATGATATTTCATTAAATTAATTGTCATTTTAGTCTATCCTCAATTTCGTCATTTTCCCGAGTCGTAAGCTACGCGTGAACGCCCTTAATGTAAAATTCTTGGAAAATAAAGATAAAAGCAATGGAATAACGGTGTTCACTACGACGAAGATGCCACACGATGTTCGGCAACGCTACGAACTCTCCCTGTTTTTTCGACACGCTCGAAAAATCGTTCCATCGTTGAGCAGAACTTCCGAGTCACGAAGATTGCACTTTGCGTACGACGGAGAGCACAATGACCGTAGTGTCAATTTTCCTAATTGCTCCCCAGTGCTCCGTGAATCTCTCGATTTTCGCCCTCATACATGGGGCTGTCGTATATAAAATTTGGAGAGCAGGTTCACAGAGTTGACCCATGATCACTCTCAAAATGACTATAGAATTGTGCATTTAGTTTTGGAGGTCCAATAAAGAATATAAAATATTCCAAAAAAGTGTAAATAATGACGGAATACGACAGACGAGATTTTCATGCATATTTCTTTAGGGCCTAAACGTGAACCTCGGCGACGCTCTGCAATTCCTTCGCGAATACGACCGCGAGGCCTCCACGGTCTGCAGCCGATTGACCATGGCACAGTGGAACTTTGCCACCAACATAACAGACGCGAACCGTCGCAAAATGGTACTCCGTGTTGCTTAAATTTCACCCCCCTTTAGTTTTCCCCCGAACAATTCGAAAAAAGAAAATGGACACGATATCTCTCTCTCTCTCAGTTGGAGGAACAGACGCTCAAGCTGAGGTTCGAGAGATCCTCGTGGCGAAAGGCGACGAGCTTCGCCTGGAGCAGAATACCGGACCCGATTACGCGAAGGCAATTGAAAATGTTGGCGGTCAAGGGTAAAAATGCCCTCACCGACGACAAATTCAACGAGGTACGACGAGAAGAAAAAAAATTTTCGAAATTTTTTTTTTATCGTGTTTTTTTGAACATTTTGTTGATAACTCTCGACGATGTTATGCAGATCCATCATCTGATCGTCGAGATGAAGGAGCTGTACACGAGGACGCGCCTGTGCCCGTACAAGAAGATGGCCGGTTCCTGCGATTTGGATCTCGATCACGGTTCGTGCCTTCGTCGTTTTTCGTGCTTTTTATAATCGCGACGAGCGCGACTCGAGTGAATCTCGGGCTCTTTGATGAAATTTACAGACGTTGCAAAAATAATGGCCGAATCGAGGGACTACGACGAGCTCGTCCATTACTGGCGAGCCTGGCACGAGGCCGTTGGTCCACCCTTGAGGAACAAATACCTGAGATACGTCCAATTGTCGAATCAAGCATCAAAATTAAACGGTCTGCAACGAATTTATCATCAACGACGACATTGCCATTTTTCGTCGTCATTCGATCATTCTCACTACCGTAACCGATTGGGAAATAATGTTTGGCAAACAGGATTCGCCGATGCTGGCGATCAGATGCGAGAATCGTACGAGGACGACGACTTTCAGCGGAATATCGCCGAGGTCGTATCTTCGATAATGCCTCTTTACAAGAATCTCTTCACCTACGTGAGATCGAGATTGATCGAGCGATACGGGAGCGACAAGCTGCGCGAGGACGGCCCACTTCCGGTGCATTTGCTGGGCAACATGTGGGCCCAAAACTGGGAGGGCATTTACGACCTCGTCGAGCCATTTCCGGCTGCGAGCAGACTCGACGTTACCCTCGATATGATGATTCAAGGCTTCACTCCACTCAGGTACGACCGACGAACGAGTGTGGAGGGCTTGGGGGTCTTTTTTGGGCTTTTTTGGGTCGATTGGGCGGATTGGCTCTGATGGAAGTGTCTTTTTTCTCCTCTTCAGGATGTTCCAAATGGCCGAAGAGTTCTTCACGTCCCTCGGCATGAAACCGATGCCACCGGAATTTTGGCGCTCCTCCATGTTCGAAAAGCCGATCGACCGAGAGGTCAAATGTACCCCCAGCGCTTGGGACTTTTGCAACGGCGTTGATTACCGGATAAAACAGTGCACGAGGGTCACGATGGAGGACCTCCTGTCGAGTCATCACGAGACCGCCCACGTTCAGTATTATCTTCAGTACAAGGATCAACCGATGGTTTTCAGGAGCGAAGCTTTCCCCGGTGAGCGATATCCAACAAATATATCCTTTCGTACAACCCGCATTGAGTCAACTGTGAAATCAAAAAACGTTTGCTTTCCAACTCTAATTCCTTGTGTAATCAAATTTCATGCGAGCCTCTGAATATTTCATTTTAGCCAAGACCCAGTTTCCGACAGTCGAGTTCACGAGATTCAACCCTCCGTGTGTACACTGGGTCTTTCAAGGAACAGTCGAAATTAGAAGACCACATATTTTTCGGCTTTGTCCACGATTCTCCAATTTTTAATAACAACGGTTCAAAACCGTTGACTTCGGCAACTTCTGGGCCATGTAGTAAAGACTTCAAGAAGTAATATAGAATTTTTTCAGATTTTTTGAAAGCCTAGAAAACTTTGAAAACTCGTCTGTTCCCGAAAAGACCCAATGTACACACCGTGTCTTGGGAAATATAGTGCACACACGGAGGGTTAAATAACATTTTTCAATGTCACATTCGCGATATCTTTTGTTCCACAATTGGTCGGAAGTTGTCTCGTCTCGACTGGCATCGGACATAAAAACTCGAAATTTCAATGCGGGTGATGTGAAAAATATGGCTTACGGCACGGGACAAAACACGACTTGAGAAATCGTCTTGTTTCGTCGTCCAAATCCACGCGATTTACTATTGCCAAAGTACGAAAGGACGAGGGTGACTTTTGTGTAACGCGTTCTCGTACCGTTTCTTCAGGATTTCACGAAGCTGTGAGCGACGCGATCGAACTTTCGATAATGACCCCGCGGCACCTGCACAGAATGGGCTTGTACAATAATTCAACGGAGGATTACGAGTCGAATATTAATTTCCTCATGCTCGTGGCACTGAGAACCGTTCCGTATCTACCTTTTGCCTACATAGTCGATCAGGTTCGTCGTCCGAAAAATAAAATAAATAAACTCTACAGACCAGTGCGAATAATTCAAACTCTGGAACAATCCGAATTGAATATTATTGTTCGATCGCAAGTTCCAACGATAAATTTGATGAATATTCGAACAATTTCTTAATTTGAATTATTCGTTGAATTTTACTTTGAAAATTTCGGAAATACCTCGGATAATCTAGAATTTACAATATTTCATCGAAAAATTCGTTAAATCCGACTCTGTATCGTTACGATTTTTCGAGAGTCTCGTGATTTGGCATTGTTCGATTGGAATTTCGAAAAAAAGTATTCGAAAATTTCGAAAAAAAAGATTTGCTCGCACGGAACGCGTATTCTTCCTGCAGTGGAGATGGAGGGTTTTCAGCGACGGTGTCGTCGATATGACCGCGAGATGGTGGGAGCTGAGACTCCAGTATCAGGGTGTCGTGCCACCCGTGGCGCGAAACGAGAGAGACTTTGACGCCGCGTCCAAGTTTCATATACCAGCTGATATCCCATACGTCAAGTATTTCGTTGGCGTGGTCTTTCAGTTTCAATTGTACGAGTCAATGTGTCAGATTTCCGGCCACGAGGGAGATTTGCACAAGTGCGATCTGTACAGATCGAGGGAAGCCGGTCGATTGCTCGCGTGAGTCTAGATTCTCCTCCAACTGTCCCGAGGGATGAACGCTGACAATTTTTTTCACCTCGAATCGTTTGAGAATCCATAATTTTTCAAAAAGGCAATCCCTCGCCTCCTCCCCCCACAATTTTCACGCCAAGTACGCATATTCATCGACGTATCTCCCGCGTTCAGGGAGATCCTATCGGCGGGTTCGTCGAGAAGCTGGCGGGACATCGTGAGACAAACGACCCGAGGGAGGACCAACAGGATCGACGCCGGGGCTCTCGTGCGTTACTTCGCGCCGCTCGACACTTGGCTGAAGCGTCAGATACAGATGGAACCGGTGATCGGATGGATCACGAGCCAGGAGGACACGGGTGAGTTGCGGGGGCTGAGCAATTCTGGTTTATGACCTTGAATCGTTCGCCGACGGGATATATACTCGTAATTACAAACATATCATCAAAAAACCTGTTGAATATATCGAAATGAACAATGAAATATCAAAGTAATCATTTCCGGTCTCCCAATAAGAAACCAAAAGCCCCCAAGGGGAAGAGTTTTTCGTATTAATACCCCCACCAGGCGCGTGCTCCGTGCTTCCGAACTCTGTCTGTCTCTCTCACTCTTTTTCACATGCGGACCTCAAAAAAAAAACACGCTACACACGCACATATTCACGTACGCACTACACCTCTATTTTGCCCGAATAATCTCTTCCAGGCTGGTTTCTTATTGAGAAATTCTCTTCTCTACTGCACACGAAATTCTCGAGCTCGGAATTCGAGTCAGGGTGGGGGAAGCACTCAAGTGAGAAAGTGGGGAAAGTTTCTTATTGCTGGGTTTCTTATTGAGAGGTCGCACTGTGAAAAGAAACGACATTCGTAGTGTTTGGGATACAACATATTTTGAGGTTATGTGTGTGAATCTTTTTCAGTTGCGAGATCGCCTTTAATACGAAAATACAAGATTGGTAATTCTGGTAATGCGACGTTAATTTTCTTTTCAGCTCTCTTCGCCCACTGGTACGGAAGTGGAGGTAACCTCTCGCGCGATTCCCCTTCTTCTACGATGATCATCGCACCGATTTGCTTTTTGTTACTTATTTTTTCATGATTATTCACCTGTCGGGAAAATGAAAAGATTCTTCTCGTACGCTCGTTTATAATTCTGCGGAGTATGGTTTTTACTTTGTATTTACCTGTACAACGATGAGGGAGACTCGTTGCAAGGCTCCGTCACCTCCGAACAGGACAATTTGTCCTTGTCTTTGTCGTCTACCTCCACGCCGATCTGATTGCCGTTACAATCGACGCAGAAGTGCTCGTTGCGGCGCTGCTGTCGCGGTGCGAAGCTCCCTCGTTCGTCGCAAGTCGGCAACTCGTCGATACCCGCCTTTCTCAAGAGCCAGACAGTCCGCGCGCAATCTGTCGGCGTTTCGGTAAAGTAGAGGGAGAAAAGAAATTTCGCGCGGGAAAATTTGTTTTTTTTTCCATTTTTCCGGTGAAACTGGCAATGACAAATGAATTAACGAAACTTTTCACTCACTGCAGTCCATGGCGTCTTCGATCGATGCCTGAAAATCATCGATCCGTCGGCCGTCGGGATCGACGCAAATTTTTCTGCGATACAACGGTGCGGTAATGGAATTTTTTAATTTCTACGTATATTTATTCGTAAAATGAAAAAAAAAAACAAAAGCATCGAGACCCAACTTTTCCCCGAGTACTTGCACTCGTTGAAACTTTCCGTCCGGCTGACACTTTGGCGCGGTAAACTCGCGACTCTCGCCACTGGACGCCATTTTCTCACCCGCTCCTTCCCGCCATTTTGTTCCCATGATCTCGCACTCGCTCTCGTACGCGCCGGAAGACGCGAAATTATGAATCGATGGATCGTCTGACAATCATAGGGAAAAATCATTGGATCGATGAACCGAAGACGTTTTTTCGCAGTTTTTTCAAATTTATGTATCCCCCCCTCTCTCCACGCCCTCTTTATTCTCCAAAAGAATCGTACCGATTGGTTTTAGTTGAAAACTGAAAGAGTCGTAATTTTTCATGGACAAAGGTGTACCCTTACGAGCTCGTCGTGATTTTTTTCAGAAAAAAGTGATGGAAAATCAATGTATCACGACTCAATTTTTCGTAGATTGTCCGCAATGTTCGAAGCACTTTGTGCATTTTTTTCGTCAAAAACGCGGATGGATGCCCATTTTACGAGCTTTTTTTTTCAACTGTCCGAGAAGTCCGGAACAAAGCTCATTCGGCTGGCATCGAATCTCTCGGTAGTTTGACCTTGGGGGGCTCCTGAATAATACTTACAACAAGGTGGATTGCCGGGTTTCAGTTCCGAAATCGGTACGGCGGGAAAGTCGTTTTTCGGATCGCCGGTTATCGGATCGACGCAGTGGCAATCGGCGTTTTTTCCCATCATGCACTGCAGGGGATCGTAAAGACCGTATTCGTCGCATCGAGCAGCGAGAACGATATCGGCAAAATCAGAATTCACGGAGAGCAGAGTCTTGCGATGATTCAACGAGCAACCTTATCGCGGATCCGAAACAACAATGATAATAATAATAGCAATAATCGAATCGGACGTTCCACGCGAAATCGACGATTTCACAAATTTTTCAAAATCAATTATTTCAAAGGCATTCATTGATTTGTGGTGGTCGATTTTGCGCGGAATGCCCCATGGATATCGGTTGATAAATTGCACTCGTTTGTACCGCATAACATTCTGTGCTCGTCCGAGGGACTCAGGAACGGTGCCTCGCCGAACATCCGGTCGCCTTCGGGCGAGAGGCAGTAACATCTTGGACGCGAATCGCGATACACAAAATGAAAATGGCGCCCAATTTCGCGCAGAGCGAGGAAGACGCGTGGGGCGCTCTCAATTATTTTTACGGAAACTTTTCGTACTATTGTTTTTTTTCATTTTTAAACGGCTTTTCCGTCAATAAGGACTCACGAAAATCCTGGCACGCAATGCGCCGGTAAGAACGTTCCATCGTCGTCGCACTTTGGCCTGACTTCCGTCATTCCCAGAGTCCCCTTCGCCCTCCGATCGTCCCAATCGGCCTGTTTCTTCGTGCAGGCTGTTTTCACTGTTACATCACCAAGCAGGTACGAATAGAATCGAAAAATTCAATTCGATTTAAAAACAATTGATGAATCACTTCCGACTTGTTGAATCAGCCGGAATTTTTGAAAATATTTTATACGAATTTTCAAAAGTCACGAATTTTTCGAATACATCGCGAGTCTCAATTGCTCTCGCGTGCCCTGTTTGTTACTTTTATTATTGCGGAAATTTGCGGGGTATCCGAGGTAAGGACGACTCACTGCGTTGGCAGGTCGGTGGACTTCCGGTGCACGACAAGCCTGGACCGCAAATCGCCGAGGGTGGCAGCGTACCCGGACTGCCACTGATGCAGCTCTCGTTCAGACGCAAATTCGTTACGCAGTAAGTGCAACAATTGCACGTGTCGGGATAAGGCAGATAGACACCGTTGTGAGTTGAATTTTGCACCAGACAAGCTTCGCTCAATTCCGGACATCCCTTCTCCTCGATGTATTTCTTTGGCGATCGATAAGCGATCGATCGATAATTTGAAATGTAGCAGGAAAAAAAAAGACGATTAAAAACGATGAAGAAAAATCAGGAAAAAATTCGTCCTCCTTTGTTTTCACCGTTACCTTGCAGAATTCTTCGGTACAGATCATGTCCTTGTTCTCGAAACTCAAGCAACCAGTCAGAAGAATGAATCCCACGATTTTCCGCATTCTGCTATTTTTTTTCCTTCTTTTTTCGGTCGTCGAAAAAATTAGTGAATCAGCGACAGCCGAGAAGAGAGGAAAACTGAGGACTGAAAAGGCTCGTCGACGCTCGCCGCGAGGACAATCTTTGTCGAGCGATAAAAACGATTATCTCGTCTTTCGACGCGATAAACGCTTATCCTCCGTATCGAACGAAAAAAATTGTCATTTTCTTTTCCTTCGATGCTCAACGTAAATATTTTGCCACGAGCTTGCGTATTCTAACGCCGCTGGTTCTTTGTCCATCCATGGAAAAAAAACCGGCGCATTCGGGAACCTCAAATTTTCGAAAATAAAAGTCATTCCAGACTCAAGCGGTAATAACTTTTCGTCATTACGCATGTTGGATTAAATTTTAAAAAATTTCAAGGTCGTTTAATCGATAGAAAAAAATCAACATCTTTGAATTCCTCGAACTTACGATGTTGAAAAATTACTCAAAGACATTGCGAAAAATCGTAAATAAAAATAAACAACGAGGGGCATCTTTCGGTTGATCATTTATTAATCGGCGAGTTTTTCACAATAATCGTGATACAAAAACGGAAAGGGATGGAGATTCGGTAGAGAAATCGATGGGAAAATGACGCGTTATTCCTTTCGCCAGATGACTGTCTTGTTGTTCGCCGGCATGTCGACGATCTCCACGAGCCTAATGCCGTTTTCACCCGCCAGTACCTCCAATTGGCCGATATCGCGTATTCCCCATTCGGGATTTTGCGATTTCAACGATTCGTCGAATTTCACGTTGCTCTCGGGCGTTATCGCGCCCCCTATCGCGTAAGGCCCGTAAGTGACCAGCAGACCATCTTTTTTCAAGAGAACACCGGCGTTTTTGAACAAACCGACGGTGCAGGAATACGGAGAAATGTGTATCATATTGGCGCAATAAATGTAATCGAAATGTTTGTCTCCGAGGAGAGCAGCGGCGTGCCAATCGCGAGGGTCTTTCGCGATATCGATCGCGGACGGCTCGGCGACGTTGCTCAAGCCGTTGCTGTGCGCCCTTATGCTGTCCAACAGTCGCCCGTCGTACTCGGAGGGATAAAAGGTCACTTGGGGAAAATGCGGGGCAAAATGGGCTACGTGCTGACCGGAACCGGATGCGATCTCGAGGCAAGCTTGATCGGCGCCCCGTCGTACGAATCTCTTCAGTACCGACAGTATCGGCTCCTTGTTACGATCGGCAGCCGGATAAATCAACTTTTTCGCCGCCATCGAGCTCGTTCTAAAATCCATCATGCATCACGTAATTACTCGTTCCACGAGAGAGTTACGAACAATTTTTCAGCGCGAAATCTCTTTTTTCTTCTCCTCAACGCTTACGCGTGAACTTTTTTTTCTTTCCGACGAAAACCGAACGAGGGAAGAAAAAAACAAATGACACCGAAATCGACGCGACACCGCGCGGAATTTTCCATCAACGTGCGTCGGTTCGTTATTCGTTTGAAAAAAACAACCAAAAATCGGTAAACTCTCGTGTTTTCGATAATCAGATTCGGGTAATAAATCAGTGGAAAATTTCGCAGGTACGGGAGGAATGTGTGATGCAAAATGTCACGGAATTTTCGTTTCGAAAAATAAATTTGGATTCAAAATTGGCAGACTCACCTGTGAGTTGCGGCGCAGTGTATGATATTCATATCACGCACGACTCTCCGCCCGGCCGATAACGAGTCGCGGCGGATTCGAGGATAAAAATCGTTTTCGAGAATGCCTGAAACGTTACAAAGACGAAATTGGGTGTGTTGCGTAGGAGCGAAGAAATTTGAAAAAAACAAAATGTGAGATAACGTTAACGAGATGTTTATTTACAACCGTGCCTCGGCTAATGGCGATCGAAACTATAGTGTCTAGACGGGAAATGAGGAAGACATGGGGGAACCGCGATTCTACAATTTTTCTTTCAATCGTCGTCGCTCCCGGAGCGTCCTCGACCGCGCGACTTTTTCTTCGTTTTTCCAGCGGCAGTCACGCCCGCCAAAAAAACCGAGTGCCGGGTCTTCTTCAGATGATCGAACAGTTTGTTTTTGCTGCTAAACTCAACGCCGCAAGTCGCGCACTGATGATCGACGTCCTTGACGTCCAGGCTTCTCGCGTCTTTCTTTCCTCTCTGCGACTTGCCGGGCGCCTCCTTTTTTCCGCCCTTTTGACCTTTTCTCATCTCCTTGGCTCTCTTTCCCTTCGTTTTTCCGACGTTCGTTGCGCCCTCCGGCGTCTCCGTCGTCTCCTCGTTCGTCCTTGCCTCTCGCTCGTCGGCGCCGGGCGCGATGGCCGCGTCCTTCCGTCCGGGCGATTCCCCGAGGTTCTTCTTTTTTCTCCGCTGCTTCTTCGACAATCCGACATCGACGCGAGAGCTCTCGTCCTCGCTCTCGACCTCGAGGACGACCTTGACTCGCTTTTTCTTTTTTCTCGCCTTTCGACTCGCGGTATCGTCGTCGTCGTCGTCGTCGTCGTCGTCCTGATCGGAGACGAGCTCCTCGCTCGACGTTTCCTCCTGGTTCTCGTTCACCGCGACCTTCGACGCCCGAGGATACTCGTGGAGCTCGGGGGGTTTCTGTTCCACGGTGACCTTGGACGTACCTCTCGCGTCTTTCTCGCTTCTCGTCGCTTCCTCGGAGTCATCGTCGTCGTCGTCGTCCTCCCCCGAGTACAATTCACCCTCGGACGTTTCGCCGTCGCCCTTGTCGGACGGTTTCTCCGGGTGGAGGAGAAAATCCGGCATTTCCGGTCCTCTCGCACCAGCCTGCTCATTCTCGACCTTGGAACTCTCTCTCGAGGTCGCTTTCTCACCTCGCGCACTCGCATCGTTCTCCCTCTGTCCGTTGACCTCTGCCGCAGCCTTCAAGGTCGTTCCTCGAACGCCCCCCTCCCCCCTCGATTCCAAATCGTCGTCCGACGTGTCCGCGTCGTTCCCCGAGGCGTTCTCACCACATTCCTCCTCCGTCGTCTCGTCGCCGTTCCCCATCTCGAGCTTCAGACTCGCCAGGTTGTCCCTGTGCTTCTTGGAATTCTCGTGGTTGGCGAAAGCCCTTTGCGTCTTGAAAACTTTGTTGCAGGCGACGCAGTAGAGCGCGTCGTCCTTGGGACCAGCCGTCTCGTCCTCCGAGCTCGGACGCTCGCCGAACGCAGCCGTCAAATTAGCCTCGATGTCCCGCAGCTCGCTCTCCAGGTTGTCGCACTTTGCCCAGTCGGAGGAAAGCTGCGTCTTCAGCTGCTCCAGCCTCTCCAGCCACTTGATCCTCCCGTGCTCCTGCGCCTTCAGCGCGTTCACACGCGCCTTCTCCGCCAATCTCTCCCCGTGGGCTATGACGCGCTTGTCCCGCTTCCTCACAAAAGCGACGAGGTTCCTGACGCGCTCGTTGCGCTCCCGCTTCGCCCTGTCTCTCACCTTCTTGTTCTCCTTCTCGGCCAGGCGCTGAATACGACGGTTGGGCGCGTCCCTCGTGTCGTGCGGCTCCAACCAGGCGTAAGAGCGCTTGGTAGTGTAACTCTGCCAGTAGGCGTAGAAATTGTGCACGACGTCGTCGTACAAACTCTGCGAGTCGCCAAAGTTGGGCGGTTCATCGTCGGAATCGAGATCTTTGGTGTATTCCGCGTCTTCCGCGGCGATAACCTCAAAAACGCGACGATAAACGGCGTAAAAGCCACCCTCGTCGTCGTTGTACGACTTGAAACAGGATGTCGTCGAGTACTTGTCAAGGTCGATCGAGTCGTCCTTGAAATCGTCGCCCAGACCGCCTTTCAGTATCGCCTCCCGATGATCGTCGTACCAGGCGCGACCGTGCGAGTCGCTCAGAACGTCGTAAGCTTGCTGTATCAATTGAAACTGCTCGCGCGCCCTCGTCGGGTCCTCGAGGTTCTTGTCGGGATGCCACTTTAGGGCCAATTTCCTGTAAGCCCTCTTTATCTCCTCGTCACCGGCGTCCCGCTCGACCCCCAGCACTTCGTAATGACACTTTATCATTTTTGAGGTTATCTCGTCGGACGCGATGTTTCCCCGTTTTATTTTCTACGAAATCGAACGATTCTCGCGCCCTCGCGGCGCCAACGAATTATTATCACTGTTTCGCGAGAATATCCTCGGTCGCTGATGGATGGCTCTTTTTTGCGAGCTCGAGAATTCGCGGCACTTTTTTTCCTTCGGGTTAGACACGCGCTTTTTTCTTTTTTTGTCCGCACGAATTTCACAGGTTAGACGTATGGCGTCAGCGGGAAGATTCAACGTTTTCGCTTGGTTCTCGCGCTCGTGTATTTTAAAAGTCGAAACATACTGAATTACGATTAACGAGGGGCTTTGTTTGTTTTAGTTTTTTCGCGTTTTCAAAGTTTACGAACAATATTTTTTGTGCATATCTTACCGTCTCGGTGATGTACAGTGTGACGGGAAAATAAGATTCTTTCTTTTTTCGGTAATCGACCTCTGCACAGCGTCCTCTGAGCGGCGCGAGCTGCGAACTTGATGCGAGAGGGAAGGAAGAATACGGTCGGTAACAAGGAAATTCTCTTTACCGTACGAAAATTAATTTTTTCTTATTGAATTCGACGTAATCCCGACGTAATTCGAAATATTCGGTAAGCCCGAAACTCAGCTAGTATCCATAGAGAAAATAACGTGAAATTTTAAACGAAACGAGCGAAAATATTCGCAAAGGGGACAAACGAGTGTCTACTGCTTCTTCTTTTTGCTCGTTTTTTCGACACTCTTGGCCCCGGCGTTCCAGTAGTACAACAACTGTGAGACTATGACGGCGTTCGCCGTTGACGAACAAGTGTACATTAGGATCACGGTGCGATCGCCCGTTTCTTGTATCGACGTGAATATTCGCGCCAGCGAACCGAAAAACAGCATAAACATCGTCACTGCCGATAACTGGCCGGTACTGCCGTTTTTGTAGTTGGTCCTAGCTTGAGCCAGCTGCAAACGAATCGACATTTCGAGTCATCAATTGCACAAACTTTAGCTCCATCTTTCTGCCAAAAAAAAATTGATCAGATATTCGAGATTTACGGATAAAAGGTCGGTGCAAAGTTCGGCAAAACCCGACCTACTTTGGCCAACTACTCGATACGAGTATCAAAGATAAACAAAATGAAAAATGGACTAGTGCGTATCAACCTTGCTGATGAGGATGATGGGAATGACGAGCGCCTGGCAAGCCCACAAAACGTTAAACGGTGTAACACCGCTGAGAACGGCGATAATTATCGACAGGAAGCCCGCTAGTAAGGCAGTCGCCTTTGCCGTATCACCGTTGTAATGAAACACCAGTAGCGCGATCAATAGCGTCTGTATAAGTAAAAATACATTGTCGCCCCAGGCACTGAGAAAATAAATTGGAAAATCTTGATGGTCGATCGAAAAAACCGGAAAAACAAAGAGGTAATCCTTTCACGTTAGCGGACACCGTTAAATATTTGGGTTCGTGAAAGGAATACCTCGAGGGTCGTCGAAGCGCGTGGTTATTCTCGTCACCTGAATGGAAAACCTCTCACGAAGCTGTAAGATACCATTGATGTAATGGCGAAGAGATCGAGAAGAACGCTAAACATATTGATGCCATCGCCGCTCTTGCTCCTCCAAATTTTCACGATCTGCGGCACTTTGACTGGAATTTTAAAATGACGGTCGGTACAACTTTGACAAAATGGTTTCCATTTGCCGTAGAATCGTGGGGGGGGGGGGACATGAATACCGACCGAGAAGAGATCCGGCTATTATTCCGAGGCCCAGTGCTTTGCTCAGAGTGACCTTGAAGCATTCGACTGGAACATGTTGAAAGTCATTGTCTCGAGAACACATGCAAAAAACATCCGGTCTGAAGGATCTTTCGAGAAAGTCCATGATTCGCAATTTTCTTTGCTTCTCCCTTTCCCAGTTTCGACGAATTTTTTTCAGTTTTTTACAATCCTCGAGGGGACACTTGTGTCAAAAAATGTCGGCGCGCGATTGTCGTTTGTCTTTTTTTTCGTCGTCATTTTCAGGGACGTACGAGAAAACGTTAATGGAGTGCGCGAATTTCGCGTACTTTCGGCGATTTTGGAAAAATCGGATGAAGTTTGAAGTTGAAAAGTTTACACGAAATTGTTTTGGAAAATTCGGATAAGACGTATGTTTCCTACGTGTGAAAAAAAAATTAATCATTTTTCCGGATATTGTCATTTCCGTTAGTTTCGCGTAATTTACGGAAAGTTCCGAATAATTGAAAGACGCGTTCGTGAGTTGCAAAGTCATTTGAATTTCCCGCGGATTCGTCGGTAAAATCGCACCCAAGTACGCACTCGTACTCTCTCGCAACGCGTCTGGACACGGAGAAACGGTTTTGATTGATCCGAAAAATGTAAATCGAGCGTCGTTGATAATTTTGTTTCAATGTTTCTTACCGTGCAAAAAATTGTAATCGATGAAATATTCCTCGAGGCACTTTTCCGTAAAAATAAGCAACGATGCGTTTCTCAAAAGCGTCGCCATGTCTCGCGATGCGATGTATGTATTCGTACACTGGGAACAGAGACTCTTGTGATTTTAAACGTTTTTTTTTCTTCAATCGCAGAATATATCGTTTAATGTAAAATACTGGAAGGGATTCGCGATATTTCGTGCGGTCAACCGGCGACTATCGTCGACGAGATATTCTTTCGGGCTGTGCGATCGCTGCTGCGAGCCACGAGACTCGTACGCCTTCGCCATCTTGCGGGTGAAGTACGAAACACTTTGGAATGCGATAAGACTTTTGCATAATACCTGATAATACACAGAGCTCGATAAAATACGTCGTTTCGATGGAAGCTGCTGCGGTACAGAACGGATGAAAAAGAATTTTGCTTACGTTTTTCAAGGTCAATGTTGCAAATATTCAACTGTATTCAAGTGACACGAACGGACGAATGAATTTGTGTGTTTACTCGTGCGCGCGCAGGTAATGCGACGCCATTTTGCTGCACCTGCACTCTCTACGCTTTTTCCAGTGCGCAGCAGTCAACAGCAAAGTTTACGTCGGTCGCTTATCGAGACTCTGTCGTTTTTCTTTTTAACATCGGCCCTTTTCCGCCGATGTTTTCAATCTTTCAAGCTGCGAGTTGAAAGAAACAAATTTAATCAACCATGACCATGGCAATGTTGCAGAGGCGGGCGAACGTGAGTGCGAAGCTTGGCGGTGTACAATGCCCCATGCGCTCCTATGTATAACCTATAAGTGTGCGACGTTAAAGTGTGAATTCGTTTCAGGTCCGTCTCCCACCGGAAGTAAACAGAGTTCTCTACATCAGAAATTTGCCTTACAAAATAACCGCGGAAGAGATGTACGATATTTTCGGAAAGTACGGCGCAATCAGACAAATTCGAGTGTAAGTTTCGCACCTTTCTGCCCTCTTGACAATTTTTCTTCCTTCCCAACGAGTTATTCCTTGCGCTTTCTCAATGGCGAACGTTCGAGTGTGTTTTGCTCCCGCACCTTCGTATTTTTTGTTTTTCCA
Organism: Heteropelma amictum; assembly: GCA_959613375.1. Classification (NCBI taxonomy): domain Eukaryota; kingdom Metazoa; phylum Arthropoda; class Insecta; order Hymenoptera; family Ichneumonidae; genus Heteropelma; species Heteropelma amictum. The sequence continues at coordinate 33,231,922 of OY390721.1, forward strand.
ATCCGGCAAATTCCACCGAGAGTCTTTTTGTCACACGACGAAACTTTCCCCCTCTGTTTCTCCTACAATTTTAATTATCGCGCGTCTTTCGATCGGACAAGTTCTGGCGTACATTCCCCGTTGTCGAAGCGCAAAGAAACATCTTCGACTTAATTTTTTTCTTTTTCTCACAGCGGCAATACGGCCGAAACGAGAGGAACGGCCTTCGTCGTCTACGAGGACATATTCGACGCGAAAAACGCATGCGACCATTTGAGCGGCTTCAACGTGTGCAATCGTTATCTCGTCGTTCTTTATTACCAGAGCAACAAGGCTTTCAAGCGAGTCGACGTGGACAAAAAAATGGAGGAAATTGACAAGCTCAAGACAAAGTACAATCTCAATGACGAGAAAAAATAATTCGAGGTACGAAATTCAGAGCTCGTTAAAGGATCGGATCAAGCCTTTCTTATTTTTCGTTCGATTCAATTCACCGTTTCCGTTCGCGCGCATGCGAGTGAGTTCGCGATTTCGCCGCCAGATGGCAGCACCTCAGCGCGCGATAAATGGCGCGCTACAGTCGAATTTCTCTTCGCTCCTCGAGCCTCTCTGCGATCCGAGACTAAAATTCCGCAATTTTCAAAAAGATTCTCGGTCCTTTAGGCCCATTTTCGAAAAAATAGACCGAAACGTCCGAGTTTTTCTTCACGCGACGAGCTTTTATCAGTTCGGAAAGGGAATTTCCGGCTGCTGCGATAACGTTCGCGTTCTTACCGCAAACATAACCTCGAAAAATAATCATTCTCGCTTCCCCGACTCGAATTACGAATCGTAAATCAATGTGCCACTGAGTTTTCGAGAAAATTTCTATTTTATCGACCGAGAGAACAATAACAAAAAATTACAAATATACATGTATACACATAACCTAAAATATACAGGTAGTCACAAAACGTCATGAAAATGAAAATGAAAGTCAATCGCTCTATCAGCGATAAATCAGTAACGATAAATACATTATTTCATCAGTATCTTTTATGAATCTCCGTCGGTAACGAGGTTTTGCAATTTTCCCGTGCAATCGATGCATATATTCCATTTCGGAAGGATCTATGGTTAAAATGCCGGCAGAGTCGAAATTTCCGATAACCGCGAGATCCGCCCTAACCTCCTTAAAGTCCGCGATGTGAAAAGCCACCGTGTGCAGCTCTAGCGGCGCGTGCGTCTCCGTAATGGGTTCTCGACGCGGCGGAGAGTTTCGATTTCAACGGGAAAGCGAAAACTGCACGAGCGCGCTCGGCATTGAACGTTCTCGTTCGGGTACTGCGCACATAACCCCTCTAGCGGCGCACCTCCCCCTTCCGACATGTAAACGGCGGTGCGCGGAGCGAAGCAGTATAGACTATAGACAGTAGTATAGAGAGCGACGGTGTGCACTGTGCGCAAGTGCCGAGGGGCGAAGCGGGCATAGTCGTTTCTCGAATGGGGGGGGGGGGAAAAGACAACAGAGACGAGCGCGAGTGTGCTCCGTGCGCGAAACGCCAGAGGCGATCCTTAATCGCCGAGAAAACGCGCGTCTCTCCTAGGCCTCGCGCGAGCGTCAGTGAATTTTCTCAAAGAAATGCGGGGGCGCGGAGACGCGATTGACAAAAAAAAACCAAACAAACGAGGCCGAATCATCGACAAACGCGCTTCACCATCGTTTTCGTTCAACGTCCGAAACAAACAAAGGGGCAAGAAGGCATTCGCCGCGGTGAAGGACGCGAAATGTCATACGAGTGCTGCGGCAGTGAGTCCGGCGGTCCGGGCGACTCGTTTCTCTCGTCCTTGAGGCTTCTTCCGCGACTCTTGAACCCCCTGTACGACGACGGCTCGCGCGACAGTGACATTTTTCGCGATTCCCAATTCGTTATTATCCTCAGCGCGGTCCTCGCGATCCTCGTCGTCGCGATACTCGTACGCGTCTGCCATTCCCGCCGAGAATCGCCAACGCGCGAGTCGTAACCGCAGAGACGTCGTCGTCCTCGCGGGCTCTTCTTCGGGGATTTTTCTCTCCCTCAGCAGCGCCCGGGCTTTCGGGCTGCTTTTGCGTTTAGGGACCTCTGGTCTGGATGCAACATCGCGTCGTGCGTCGCGCATCAACCGCCGTTCGCCTCGCTGACGCAATTTCTTGTTTTTTCCGTCGTATTCCCTCCTCTTTCTCCCCCCCCCCCCTCCTCTCTCCCCCCGTGGGTTCCGGGGCTTTTTCTCTCCAACCTCCGTGGTGTCGTTATCGTCTTTGTCGTGAAAAAGAACCGAAAAGTCGTCGGGGGGCGGGGTGTGTGTGGGGGGGGGGGCAGAAGGCCTCAAGGTGAAACGAGTGCGCCGCGCGGCCTAAGAATGGAACGCACGGAGATTGTCGGGTGAAAGGTCAGTGCTGCGGCCTAACGAGTATCGCGCATGAATGAGGATCGAGGTTTTTCGACAGTGGCGACAGCAACCGGGAAGAAAGCGCGGCGGCGTTCGGCCGGGAGAAAAAAAGAGGGGCCGGGAGGGGGGAATGAGACGCTCGTCGCGTTACGAAGCCGGCCAGATGCTCGCCTCTCCTACAGCGAGGAGGTTTGTTCGTTTTTTTGTTTCGCGCTTATTTCTGTTTACTCGTTCTTCGTCGAGGCGCGCGCGCGCTCCTGTTTTGTCGCGGGGGCCGCGCCGACGGCGAACGAACAAGTCGATGCGTTCTTTTTTTTTTCTTTTTTTTTTTTTTCGGAAACGATCGATTTTTCAAAGAAAAAGCGTCGGAAAGAGCGTCAGGTCGCCCCGACGGTTCGCGAAAAACCGCAAAAACTCGATGAAAAGAGGGAGATTTTTTGGACTCCCATGGACAGTCACGAAATTGTTTCGTATATTTTTGCAACTGCGAAATCGTAGACTTTTCGAATCACGACGGAAACGGTGATGCGAATGAATTTGAGAAGTTGCGGCAAAAAAAAAAAGATCGAATTATTCACCCTCCGAGAAGATTCCTCAATTCCGTAGATTCGAGAAAAGCTTTTTCCCCTAGGCAGTGTAAAAAAAAAAAGTTTTCAAGTTTGCACGGAAGGAGCGCGAAAAGGATGAAATTTCGAGACGACGATTTTCGATCTTTTTTTTTCTTTTTATTTTCTTGAATTTCATCTATCGCTCGGCGCATCGATGACTCACGACGGTCGCTCGAAAATACTATTGATTCTATCGCATCTCGGTTCTACGAACGCAGGAAAGAGGGATAACTGATAAGTCAGCAATTCCGTCTTTGTCCCGCACTCGGAAACAATGGACGATTCGACCAGGTCAGTTACGCGCGTGACCTTGACGAATATCGACGATGATAATAGAGAGAGAGACGCTCCGAGCGGCGTTACCCAACGTGGACGTTTTAGTTTCAAGGTCAACGTACGATAAAGAAACACCAAAGAAAAAAACAAACAAGCGAAAGGAACGAAAACTTCGATCCACCACCGCGCGCCTCGTTCGCCGATGAAAATTCAAATAAAACACGAATTTCAAAAACACCTATTTGTTTTCTCGTTTTATTCTCAACCTCTGCCTCAAAATTTCAATCGAACGAAAAAAAAAAGAGAAAAAAACAATCTCCCGTTCTTCGGGCTTCCTCGGGGTTGTTCAAATTTTCGGAAAACCCGAATTTTGCCGTGGTTCCGGTATGCGGCGAAAAGGACGAAGAAAAATAGCGATCGTTCGTATTTTCGTTCGAAAACATGGGGGGAAAAAATGAACCGCGATGCCTCGCTGATTCGCGTGTCAAACGCGAGATGGCGCGTAACGTTCCGTCGTACTCGCGAACGGTGTGTAACGCTCGGTATCATAATAGGGACGATTTTTGCGGCCGGCGAGAGGTAACGCAAGCGGCAGCGACGGCAGCCTCCCTTGTGGGTCAATCGCGTTTCGTCGCCGTGAATACAAATCGCGATGCGCCGAGCGCGAGACGACGTTTATTCTTATCGCGATATAATATAACGCGACTGCACATGCAGCGGACGCTTGACAAAGAGCCATTACGAAATTCGCGTATGCGAGAGATCGCGAACGTTTCGATCTGACGAAAGAGGGAAAGAACAAAAGAGCGAAGGAAAATATGTTTCTCGATTTATTGCAGGCGATGCGCTTTACCGTCAGTGTTGACGACAACGATCGGGGTAAGTCCGCCATTACCTTCTTCTGATCCAGCGTAATATTCCTTCCATCGAAAAGCTCGAGAAAAAAAAATTGCAACAATAACACGCGCGATCCCGAGGCTCCTCGATGAAATTTATTTTCCAAAAAATTCGCGAGGTCCTCGGACTCTGCGATCGCGAAGTTTGCATCCTCGGAATCCAACGAAACGTACGATAAGCCTCTTCGGAAATATTCAAGCTGAAAGATCGCGAAAAATTCGGATTTTCCTCAAGCAGGAACGACGCAAACTTCGAGATCAACGGGCTTCCTCTCGTTTTAGGATGTGATACATTTCTTTTTCAATTTTATTTACGAATTTGTCAAAGTTATCAAATCTTTATATATATATTTCTTCTGTGCGTGTGTTTGTCACTGAACTCCTCCTAAACGGCTGAACCGATTTTAATGAAATTTGTTGTGTGTTCAAGGGGATTCGAGAATAGTTTAGATTTACAATTCGGTCTAATTCAAATTGTTTATTCAATTAATTTTCGAATTATAAAGACGTGTGTACGGGACAACGTCCGACGGGTCCACTCGTATATCATATATTTCAGCATTCGATCATGTGCAAAACCCGATTTTGTCCGACTGTGGTTTCCAAAAAAAAAACTTGCGCAAAAACAATCACGCGCTCGGAAACGAGCGAAGAACGAGGTGGGAAAAATCGGGGCCTTGTACTATTTTTTATAAAAAAAAGGGGGGGAAAACACGATCGATTGTATTGTTTTTCAAATTCTGACGGAAAATGATATTCCCGGCGAACGAACGAAGAGCGAGAGCCGCCGTTTGTAAAAACGATTTTGGATAACGACGGGAGTCCCATCCGTATGCACACTCATCTCGCGCGTAATCTCTGCTTTTGTATTCGCGCGTTCTATTAATATTTAACGGCAGTGCGGCGCGATCGAGCCGCGTTGCGTCGTCGACCGCGACAGTATCGGGCTTATTGATAAACAAATGTATGTCGAGCTTATCGCTGTACGCGAAACCACCCTCGAATAGCCCGTCGTTATCCGCTGGCTCATCCGAGAGATTGGAGAAACAGCGAGCCTCTCAATTCTATCATCGAATATTCCGATCTTCCCGTTTACGCTGATGAATTATACATCCACCGACGATTATTCGAATGGCACTTATTATCGCGCGCAAAAGATACGAGCGAGATATCTAAACGAACGCTAAACTTTTTCGGCTCTTTTTCTTCGCTCTTATGTTCTCCATTCTTTCCACCGTTTCACCATCGATTTTCTTGACATCGCGAATACTCGCGACTGTCCACCACACCGTCATCGCAAAGTCCTCAACCCAGATGCGACTCTGATGTAGGTTTAATGTTCCTTCCATGATATTTTTGTATTTTTTTTTCTAGATTGCCGCATTTGAGAAAAAAAACGAGTTGTTTTTCGAGCGAGTTGAATGAAAGTGTTTAATACGAGGATTATTATCGTTGAGCACGATATTATCTGTGGTTCGAGACGATTTAAAACGCGGCTTGTCTGATAAGCAGAGGCAAGAGCGGGATCGTTTTTTTTTTTCATTCCTGAAAAGACCAGAACGATTTTTCAATGAGTTTGGTGAAAAGCGATTTTTTTTTCTTTTCCGATTTACCTCACGAGCCCATCGGATCGGGAATTTTCCGCTGATCGCGAAACGCCCCTTTTTGGTTACGACAAAATGGAATTTCAATGGGAATATTGAAAAAAAATAGTGAGCATTTGGTTAGACTGGCGTTTTTTGAATTTGTTATTGAATTATTGAGTTTTCGATGAAATATCGGCTATTTTCGTAATCAGAGGGAAAAAATACATCGATATAAACTGTCGAATTGGATTTTAAAGACCCAACATTTTTCGCCATTTTATGCCAAATTGGTTTGAATCACTAAAATGCTCGTCATTTTTTTTCCGAGTGAGGTAAACACGCCGAGTTGTGCTCATCCTCCGGGCAATTGTTGAAGCTTCAAAATGCCGTTTGGTTTATCGGGATATCTTCATTTTTCGATTTTTGGCGGATTTTCAAAGCAGGACCATCGTTTTTCACCAATTTTCCCTTACATACCCCTTTGCGTTTTTTTCGCGAATTTTCAACATCGATTTAGAGGGTGAAGCAATTCAGCTATCGATATTTAACTTTCACCGTCTTTTAAGTCTACTCCAGGGCTATCCAAAACACCCCTGAAAAATCTATGTAGCCTGATTTGAAGCGTAGTTGTAGCCACTTGAAATTCCGGCTTTTCGACGATTCTCGAAAAGTCGCAAAAAATGAGGAAACATTTTTTTTCGAATTTTCGATACTTCAACAGCCCGTTCCATCGCAAATTTTCGGGAAAACTCGAAATTTCGGTAGGAAAACGCAAAAAAAAACCGTCAAATTCAACCTCCGGACCTCGTCAACATCTTATTAAAAGGAGGGTGAGAAGGATACACTCGGTTGAAACTCCCACAGTCGTGATCGCGTATTCAAGGGAGAGAAACCGATTCCGCGCCAAGAGCTGTAAGGTCCAAGCGCAGGATTACAGTACAACATCTTCTCTCGTACTTTGCACGAGTTTAACCTAAATTAGTCGCTCTATGAGTGACGCGTGTGCTTAATGAATAGAGAAGGAAAAAAAAACGCGACTAACGATGAAGACAAACGATCTGATCTCCTCGCGGGACTCGATGATGGTGGTCCGTGTGGGCCTTGGAAAAACGGAATCTAAATAAGCGCAAGTGGCTCTAATTATACGTGCATTTATTTCAGTGTAAGATATATTATTTTTTATTTATCGCCCTCGAGCCCCGCGGAATATGTCACACGATGTCGATCTTTTCTAAAGACCTTCCCAACGGACGCTCCTTTTGTCCGAATAATTATTTCTCTTCTCAGCCGCGTCTCTGTGAATATTTATCACATGCGCAAACATCGATTTCGATTAAATTTGCGAAGGAAGGAACACGAATAATTTTCAATCTTGAATCAGCGGTATAAAATCGTCGAGATGTATTTTACTCTTCGTCTACTTTTCCCTGACGCAATGCACTTTGTCGATTTATTCATAAATACACACGTCTTTTAATAGATCCTTTTTTAGTCCGGGAAATACTTTTTTTTCGTAAACATTCGCAGTCGGTCAAGCAGATTGTATAATTCGGGAGAATGCAGATTCGAGAGAGGGGAGAGCGCGCCTCCGATTGGTTCGGACTTTGACGATTGATAACTCGTTTGTTTTTGGTGGTACAAAAAAGAACTAAAATACATTTCGACTCGAAATTTCATCCTGCATCCAACTCTGAAGGATCAACGCCGAGTTTTGCGACGCCCTGTAGAACGGATGCGAAATTTCACAGTTCACAGAGGGAATTCGGGAGAAAGTTGTCCGTGGTCAGGTTAAGTTGATTCCGCGAAATGCAGAGGCTCTTAATGACCGTTCATTCTTTTTCGTGACCCGCAAATTGTAGCTTCGTTCGAGAAAAAGAAAAAAAAAAAAATCGCTCATACCACGAGGTTGGGCTTCCCAGCCTCGTGCGAAGAGAAAAAAAAATCAAACAATTCCCGCAGATTCGACCGCTCGAATTTGTCGAATTTCTTTTTTTTTCGTCGGTCACGACCTCTCCATGCCCCAATTCGCACTTGGCCCAGGCTGACCCTGCTTTGAACTCTCGCGCGAACTCCCATCCCGCTGCATCGATTTGCTAAATTCGCACCGAGACTCCAAAAGCCTCTCGGCATAAATTTTCCATACATTAATCTCCCGAGTAACCGTTTATTTATGCACATACGTACGTCCAAGTGTCGGCCATAAAAAGAGTCGACATTTTATATTTATCGAAAAGCGACGATTTTTAACTCGGGAGACACATTTTCCCATTTGATTGACTTTTTTCGTCAAAATCGATCGAAACCGTTAGAATTCAAAAAATGATGAAAAAAATACAAATAAAAGGTGAATTTTCGATGGAAAGTATCAACAATAGCGTCGATGTACAATGGGAGTTTGGTGGAAATTCCGTGGCGGCAACTATCGTCTCGTTAGTCCATGGGTATTTATAAACACGTGTATTTGCACATATAGGGTGATTTCGACGAGAACGGCCCGTAGGCGAAAATAGATCGTCGGTTGTGCCACACGGATAGCGCCGAGGCATCTGGCGAGGGTTCTCCCTGTATGAGAAATAAAAGGAGGGAATCGTAGGAGGAGGTGTATATATATAGGCGCATTTCGAAACGGGGATGTTGCAGTTGGCCTGGATAAAGGTCAGTGGCCGACCTAGCCCCCGGCGTATCCACCCCGGCCGTAAATATACATCCACCGCGTGTGTATTGATTTTGTTAACCTTCCGCGCGATATCTATAATTTCCCTCGCCGAGAGTTCCGTCAGCGATGCGTGCAGGGATCGTCGAGTACTGGCCGTTTTTTCACCCATCTCCGAGTCGAATAATTAACGAAAACGACATTTCGACGCTTCGATCGAGAGCTCGAATTGTAACGTCGACCTCGTCGCTTGTAAAAAAAAAAGAAAAAAAAACACCCGCGATGAATTAATGCGTTTCCTTCGCGCACGAAAATAAAATAAAAACCCGATGCATTTTTTTCCTGTGCCTTATTTTACGCCCGAGAGAGTCTTTTATTTTTACGTTTCTTTTTTTTCTTTTTTGCGCGCGATCGCATCACGTTTCTCGCGTGAAATGTACGCGATCTCGCACGCTTAGAATTCTAATGTACACGAGGTATATATACGCGCAGCTGGTATCTGTGCCATCGTGCGAATTGAATCGCAATCGGTCCGCGGAGACGAGAATCGATTATAAACGGTCGTTTCAAAAGTATCATACACGAGATTCATCGACGCGATGCTATTTTTTCTGCCCGCGTATGAAAGAAAAAAACGATCATTCGCAACGAATAAAAATCGATTTTCGAATGATTTTTTACTTGTTCGGAACGTCGATCAATTCGAGTGAGAAGACGGGAGCGTACGAATCTCGTCGTGTAAGGAGTGTTGGAATACGGTAGCTACCGGAGAAAGATGGCAGATGGCGCCACGGAGAAACGGCAGGGCCGTGCGTCTCGAGGGGAGCAAACGATTTAATTCCGCGGTGTCGTGTACATCAGAATTTTTCTTTGTTTTCAATTGAAAATTGGCGAGAAAATTGATGCCAATGGCAGTTGTAGAATGAAGATCGGCCCCGGAAAAGGAAGTGGAAAAGTATAAAATTCGTTGATGGTCGCGAGTTTTTTCAGAAAGTGAAAAATTTGACATTTTTCGAGAGTCACGGGTGACGTCGATGTGCAAACGTGCCTGATGAAGAGCAAACCGCTCGTTCGCCGCGCATTTACGTACAGACGCGCCCTGCGATGATTCCGTATAATTACGACATCGAATGAAGACACGAACGTTCGTCAAGACCTTGGCTCCGCGCGGAGGAGAAATAAAATAAATATCCCTCGGCTGGCGATCGTTAACGAGATGAGGTTATGGTTAAGCGTGACGACTGGATAAAGAGAACGCGGGAAAGGTCGTTGTCCATTTCGATCGGAAGGTTTATGGTTGTTTGGCTCGCGATCAATCGATAAATGCGTTTTTTCTCCAATCTCCACGCGTTGTTGAGATTGACCTTTAATAATAAGATATATTCCTCGATGCATTATCGAGCCCGAGATTCTCCCGACTTTTGCATCGTTTTTTTCACTCCTATCGGAAATTACGATGAAACTATAAGCCGAAAACTCCGTCATGGCTTGGAAAAAGAGAAAGATGGAACAAGAGGGACAGGGGGATGCAAATACGGAAGAGAAAATTGCGAAAAAAAGAAGGGAAAGAGATGGAATGAAATTTCCTCGTGACGTGATCGGGGATCGGTTGTTGCGAGTGCGTACGCGATGTGACTCGCTTTGAAGCGGCCCTCGCGGTCATAGGAAGTGGGCAAGAAGGCTCTGAAAAGAAGAAGAAGAGAAGGAAGGAGAAAAATGTGAGAAGAAAGCTTTTGCAGTGGACTCGAAGAGTGGTGAGCTCGCGGTGGTGTTTTCTCGTACAGGTTGCTCGAGCCACTGTGGAATGAGGAAGTATCTTGGATGGCAGGGGCGTATGAGAGAGAGAAAGAGAGAGAGAGAGAGAGAGAAAAGACGACGCCGAAAGAATACTAAAGTCTGGGTTACTAGTCGCGGGACGATGCTTCCCTCTTGCCTTCGAGTGTGAGTAAAATGTGGCTCTATGCACATACGTTTCTCAGGTACTGGCTATAAACCGCGTGAGCTGCAATGGAGCCAGTACTGGCTATTCCGGGAGCGAGCTGCGAATCGATTATTACCACTCGATTTCAAATCGAATTATTCGACAAATTATTGGAAATTTCTTCAGATACTTTGCTTGCACAAGGCTGTACTCGATTTCATTTCGTTGAACTTTCGAACATGACATTTTTTCCTCAATTGTATACCGAGGTCGGATAATTTGAAAATGTCTCGAGAGTTTGATATAGCAAACATTCTATTCGTGTTGATTTTTATAAATAATCATATGGATTATGTTATATGCCGATACATTCCGGTGATTGTTCGGACATGCCTAATTGGCAGACTGCTTTTTAATCCCATAAAGGGCATACCGTTGTCGAATAAAATATCGAAAATCCTCACGAAATTGTCTATTAGAGAGAAAACAGCGGGATGGCAAAGTCTCCGGGACGACTTCCGCTCCCAACCGGAAGTCCGGACTGTGTCAGTCCCACGCTCGTGTTTCCCGGAAACGCGAGAGTAATCGCGCAGACGGCGAATTTGCAACCCAGCTGATACACATCACCCTGAAGGTCAATCGCCAGTGACGCGCTCTTAAGGGGGGCCGAGAACACTAAAATGTCAAAGTTTCGCCAAACTTTTCTTCATCTTTTTCTCCTCGGGAAATTGACTTTTTTCACCGTAAGAAACAAGTTTTTGTTTCTCAATAAGACCTGAAAAAACCAAAGAAAAAAATGTTTTCGCAAAGCTCTTTGCAAAGATCGTCATCTCGACGATTTGCCTCCCCGAAATGAATATTTTTCGCAACGTTTCGTGAGGACATTGTCGATTATGAGCCGTAGAAATTCTCCCCGGTCGATTTGAAAAGAAAAGATTGGTCAGATTTTTTTGAAAAAAAATCAACAATTCAAACATTCACCAAAATTCTCTCGCGCTCCTCCGAAGATCCGAGTGTCACGTTCGAACAACGATAGGCCCACTATGGCGTCAAACGTCTCTTTCTTCTCGTTTAAATCATGTTTCGCGATCGAAGCTGTTTGAAAAAAATCGAACAGAAAAAAATCGACACTCTCGCAAGATGCGATGACGTGAATTTTCGGGAGGCTGAGTCGCGATCTTATTGCGCACTCTCGGTGTCAATTGCAGTCACGACATTGTCGCTTTGACCCGCACGACGCTGAATAGGCCTAAATTTTAATATTTTTCGCGCTCTCTCTCTCTCCTTCTCATGTTGTTTATTTTTTGTTTGCTGGTTCAATTTTCATTCGGATGAACCGAGATCGAGACCCGCACGGGCAGGTAAATCAGAGTCAAGAGATCCGCCCTTGGCCCTGTGCCTGTTCTCGTCTCCTCTTCGCCCCCCCCCCCCTGCCTCCGAGTGCCACCAAACGAATACGCTGATTTCGCTTCGTTAAATCGATTGTGCCTCAATTTGAAGGTCCATCCAATTCACCGTCAACATCCTCTGCAGCAGCATCGCGGATCTCTCTCGATTGGAGCAAGCGTTACTCTCTGCCGTCTCTCTCTCTCTCTCTCTCTTGCTTCTCATCTTCGTCCTTTATTTTGTTTCATTCTATACGTTTTTATCTTTTTTTTTTGTTTCTCCGGATCAGTTGTTGGCGAAACGTGGCGTCACTAACCAGCCATAACTTGGCCTCAATAGTTCAGAGAAATCATTCTCCCCGATAATCTTCGCAATATTCATGAAGAATCTTGTTGTTTTCTTTTACCTCGAAAGCAAAATTGATCGCATTATTTACTGCCGTAAAAAGAAATGAAAAGAAGACACCCTGATGAGTCTCCATTGAAATTGATTCAGCTATCATTTACAGAGACAATTTAATAATAATAATAATAATAACAATAATAATAATCGTAATAATATTTATCATAACGTCACGATTCCTGTGCCCTCCCAGGGAACGATAAATTCACGAATTTCGCCCGTTGCTGCCATTTAATCAGCCAGGTGTCTATCTCTTTTTTCTTTGAAAAAAAAAAAAAAATCATCAGTGAAATTGAAAATTGAAGAGTATGACCCTCGCGAATCGGGCAGCGCGCCGTGCGGGGATGAAAGTTTGAGCCACCCTGAGAGTGACTTTTTCGATAATCGGGGTGTGGCAGAGAGCGTAGAATTCGGGCAAAAAGAGTCGCGGGGAGGATGCGGATGGGCCAAGGGGGTTAGGGAAGGGAGGAAATCGCAAACGAGGGAAGAATGCGTAAATCGATCGTCACTTTGCCGACGCTGCGTAGAATACTCCGCGTGTGGTTCATGCTCGCCGCCATCTTTTATCTCCGAAAGAAATAAAGTCCTTGACGATTCGCGAAAATGGACTTTTCATCATTCGAACATTGCGATTATTTGAAAAAAAATTAACGTGAGCGAATGCTGGTTTTTTGAAGCTGGAATTTTTTCGTAACTCTCGCGGTAAACAATTGCACAGTTTTTAAATGCATCACGGACGAGGGATACACGTATCTGCCGTGAAATTAAAAAAATTCTATAATAATCTCACGAATTTTATAAATAATTCGAGCGACATGCAATTCATCGTTGCATTCGGTATCGCAAATATTTTTTCTAATTCAATCTAATTGAGTTTGATTGATTTTCTTTTTTTTTTTTTGTTCGATGCATCCTCGAGCCTAATGCATCGAGGCGCATTGAACTATTGACATCGTGACCAAATAGTTCGACCTCGACGAGAGATCGCAGCCGATTCATTATTATTGTTTATGATTTCGTCCTTTCGCAGTCGTTTCGCCTCGCTCGTCTGCAATCCCTTTTTTCTCACAAATTCAATTGTAACGAACGCGCTTGTGTCTGTGTGACATTGAGTCGCACTTTTTCTCCCAGATCGCCCGAAAGGTATATTTCAACGTCCTCGAGGTACGCAACCTTCAAAAGTCGAGGTTATTGACTCGAAATTGGATTCAGAATGAAATTCCGAGTCGAAGTGTCCCGAAGCATTTTTTCGTACGACCTAAATCCAACGAGTTATCGACCGTCAAAGTTCGAGCCAATCGGACTCGCGACCTCCCTTCTCCCGGGGGCAAGAGCGCGTCTCTTATTGGTCCGACTATATTCAGCTGCAACTCTGCGAGAATTCGCCGGATCAAAAAGTGCTTGAGGACTTTTCGACGTGGAATTTGATGCCCGATACGGCATTAAGTAAACAGCATCCAGTTTTTTTTTAGACACCCTGTATATGATAAAAACATGTACACTCGAAGAGAGAGAGAGAGAGGCAGAAAATTTAGGAAAGACGTTGCTGCAGCATTGAATGCGATTGCGATGTAGTGGTGCGTGGCAACGTCTCGTCTAGACAGCCTGTGACGTCACGAGCAAGGTCGAATGCAATTTCTTACACCGGGGTGGGGGGGGGCGATTTTATCCAAGGGGGTTGACAAAAAATCATTCGTCGAAATAAAATCGTGAACTTTTCAGCGACGAGACAAATTTCGAAATTTTTCCACCCGCGAAATAAAATAAAATTGAACGTACGGAGGAAAAAGAAAAAAAAGGTAGCGAAAAAACTGGTCGAATTATTACGAAATTTGGAATTCCGGATACGAGTCAGAAATGACCTATCCGTTTCGGGATCTCTCGAGTCATTAATAATTCAGCGGCTTATAAAAAAAAAAAAACGTGGAATCAATCACAGATCGATGGAATTAAAAAATTCAGGATCGCTTTGGAAATTACGTCAGTAGCGGTAAAAACGCATTATCGTATTTTCGAGTTTTTGTCTCTTTATTCGCGATGCCGAGAGGCAGATAAAACAGAAAAGAAACATCGATATATAAATTTGCCTGCTGGACCAAACCAGTTTCTCTTTTTTTTTTGTGATTTTTTTCAACGCCGCTTTGTTTTTTTTTCAGCAATAAAACGTTTCTTTGGTTTTCGGATCTCGCATTGGTATTTCGATTATTCACGTCAGCTTTTTTCTCTCCTTTTTTTCTTTCGCCGAATAATAATTGCCTATATTTTTTGTTCCTTTCGACTTTGGAATATTTTTAGATCGCGGAAATAACGATGAAGGCTAGATTGGACGCTGTCAACACCATCGAGTTTCGAAAAACAAAAAACATTCGTGTTTCGTAATGGCTTCGACGAAACATATTTGGAAAAAATGCGTATAATTTTCGGCATTTCAGTAGGGAAAAAATGTGATTTTACTTGATACGACGATTCGCCATGGAATGCCTTATATACGATATATTTGTTGCACCGTACGTGTATATAGCATGGACATTGATGTTTCCAAGAAGTCAATTATGGATAAATTAGTCACTTAAGTAATGAGGAAGTTGAGATGGGGCGCATAATGCACACTTATCTGCATTGTCGAATCCAGATTGGAATCTCGGACTTTCATTTATTCTGCCATCTCTGCGTCTGGCCACTAAAAAATACAACAATATATACGTACCAAGGTGGGTCAAAAAATACGACTATTTTTTTCCCTCACGATGTACGAAAAAAAAATGATTGCTTACGTAAAGAGATCCCTCATTGGAATTTTTTATTTTCTGTTTAAATAACATGGGAGAATTACCATTTTTACTTTGGAATTTTTGTAAATGTCCAACCGTTGAGCCTAGCGACTCGTTCTGTAATATACTTTTATAGGAAATTTGCAGCTCCACGAAAATATCCCTCGTGTTTAATCGATGACAGTATCGATTTTATGACTTTTTGAATTATCGAGCTAATAAATTTGATTGTATTTAAGCACAGCTGAATTATTTCGATCAAATCAATGTTGTGGCGATGAAAACGAGCTCTTGATTCGCCTCTGCTCGTCAGCACTCGATACCACGTTTGCTACAAAAGTTTGTTACAAAATTCGGTGTATTGAAATGAGCCCTGAAAAAATGAGACGAGGGAGAGCCCTTGATGTTAATGCAAAAGTTTCGTACATACGAAGGTGTTTCTCAAGGCGCCAAGCTACCGCAATTTTTTAGTGAGTCGAGAAAACAAAAAAAAATTTTTTTTTACTCATCCTAATATATACATATCGTGCGATCATTAAGTGTGAAATTGGGTGAAAGTGTGTTTCCATCTTTCGTACGCGATGACGGTAATTAGTTATTTAAGTGAGTTCCGTCACTTAAATTGTTTTCAAATTTTCATTTCATTCGAACGAATCAATTAGCCCTTGTTCCTTTTCTTCTTCCTTTTCCATGTAATTGGAGCGTGGTAAAGCGATGGGAAAAATGCGTCGAGCGCTCAGTCAGAGAGGCTAGACGATGTAATAATTATTCAGCATTTCCTGGTGTGCTGTATTTTTATATATATGTATAAAACGCTTAATTGATACAGAGACGCCGACATTGATGCGTATGCAAAACATCGCGAGCTCGGATATACGCGCGGGCATTTGCTCGACCTTTTTCATTTCGAAAACAACATTAGCGGAAACTCATTTAGTGAACGTAATTAAATATAAATTACATTTATGTAAATACCTTTCTCGATAACGACAACGCAATATCGTCAACTTATTGTTTGTACAATATGTTTCCCCCCAACGCGCTAATTACATCTGTACGAGTGTTGCACACGAAAGATGCTATTTATATCGTTGAAAATTATATTGTTCCATGAATAAATATCTTTGTTGAAATATATTTGGCTTCGGGAAATTAATTTGCAAAAAAGGCAAACCAACGTGTAATTGCTTGTTCTGAGAAAGTGTAGAGCGTACGGAAATCACTCGAAAGCAATAGGAGAAAACGAACCTACGGTTTCAATCTGACGTTCCGTTCTTCGGTCAATAGCGGAGGGACTCCGACGCTCGTGTTTATTCGCATATAACGGTTTGGGTGTATTCCAGTCTCGCGCTTGTATCGCATGCAACGATTTCCCGCAAGTGTGTACCGTATACTCGTGTCACTCGTGTACATTGCTCGTATCTTTTCGTTGTTACTTTTGGCCAGTACTGGCCAGAGCCAGGCCAGAGCCAGTACTCGTTAAAAGTAGCGCCAGTACTCGCTCCGGTGATTGTACAGGCTTCAAAGTGACTTTGGGAAATTCTAAATTAACATTCGGTATCAGAATCGTGTAAAAAAGAAACTGTTTGGCATGCGTTATTTTCCAGCGAATAAATTGTATTACGCAATGGATCGGATGATCTTTTTTCCTTCTCCCTGCACATACGAATTAGCGACTCTGTATGCGCATTCACGTTTTTACTTACGCACCCGACGATGCGTTGTAACGACACACGTACATTCGCGTTCCCAAAGCTGGGCGCGATGTACTTGTACCAGGGATATACACGCGAACCAACTATCGTCTCTGAATGCTAAATAATCGCAAACGTTTCTCCTCTTTCTCCCTCTCTCTCTCTCTTTACCTTTCTTTTTTCCTTCAAAGGTATCGTACACATGTCCTTTGCTTTATCTGGCATATATAGTGTGTCCGTGTGCGTTAGTGTGCACGACCATATGTCGCGTGTGCGTTGGTGACGTGTGAAATCTTTCGTCGTGTTCGACAACTCATAATCGATTCCGAGACCGCAAATGCCGCTCGAGTTCGTTGGAATATACGGGCGCGACACGCGCCACTGCCACCCATTTATCTCTCTTTAGCGCTACTGGCGTTGTCAATTTTTTCTCTTTCCGATTTCACTCGGATCATTCGACAGTACTGAATATTCTACGCGAAACGATCCAATTTACATGAAAAACCGGTACTGGCTCATCCACAAAATGTCTAGCATCGGTATTTACTTTAATCTCTTTTTTTTTTACTCGTAGCACAATTGAGTCGCAAATACTCGAGATGCAATGTTATTTCTCCACATTATTAACATAAATTATTCATTTTGGAGTAAAAGAAATGGATTGAGCGAATATTTCACCGTTGATAAACATTATTTTCGTTAACAACTCGCATTGCGCACACCTTTCGGGCGAATCCGTATACACACGGGGTCGATATGACTTCAGGCAACTTTCGACCTCGAGGATATCGATGACCAAGGGCTTTTCGCAAAAATAGGTAGACACTGTGTCCATCGAATCGAATTTGTAAAAAAACATCGTGACACGAAGGATCTCGGATGTACAGTGATGGTCAATTTTGAGATAAATCGTTTTCGCACATCGTTCAACATTGTATAGCTCGTTTTTGCGGTACTGGCCAATCACTGTATCTTCTACCCCAAAAAGTCCGTAGAGAGGCGAGTGGAGGAGCGCAGGCAAGAGCGTTTATCGGCGAGGCTGGGGCGCGCACGCTCGACACGATATGGTCAAAGAAGAGAAGAGGTGGTGGTGCTGGTGGAGCTCCGGAGAGCTCGGTCGGAATGGGGTAGCTGCGGTAATCGGGTGGCGCGCTCGCATTTCGTTTTCGTTTGACGGCTGTACAGAGCTATACAGGCTTGCCGCTGCTGGCCACGAGTCTCGAGAGAGAGATCCCTCGCGTGGCCCCGACAAGCTCTGCGCGCTGCGCTCGCGCGCTTCCTCCGCGGTACTCACCACTCTCGGCCTCAGTTGCCCGCGGAACGCGAAGCCGCGAGCATCGATTGTGGGGGGGGAAAAGTTCAGAAAAAAAAACAAACTAACAATCATCGTCCAGCCGCCGGTAACGAAACGGCGCTAACGTGGTATTTAATTTTTTTTTTCAACTTTGTACCTCATTATCCTTAAAAAAAAATGATTATTGCGATAAACCTATAAATATACGCCATAGACTGAAATCGACTGATGATAATACAATGTTTGATGGTTCCTCGAAGCTCGCGATGATTCTCAAGTGCCGCTGTTACATCTGAGAAGCAAATCGCAACGTTTCGCAACCCTCGTCGACTTTTCGAAATTTCGCTCTCAAAGACCAGGCTGATAGGAAAAAATTGCCGAAATATATGTGAAACGCGAGACGATAAACATATCGGCTTGTTACAGTGACAAAACACGACGTCACGATAAACGCCGGCGATAAATTCATAATTCAATAAATTCACCGGAAATAGTGGAATCGTCCGTTCGAAATTTCTGGCGCCAATTCATCAGCGATCCATCGACAGTCGCGATACGAGGGGACAATGTTGATAAATAATTGTTGAATATTTTTTTCAACCGGACATTACGAGAGAGCTCATATTTTTGCTAATTCACACACGCAGCGCTGCTTGACAGTTTAACACGTGCCTCCTACAGTGAGTGTGTTGTGCGCGTGTCTGTGCATCTGGCAACGTGACCGCGTTATCCAAAGATTTCTCATAAAAATAATGATAAAAAAGCCCCACGACGTCCCCTCATACGCAAATCCATTAGCCGCCCGATTTCTCCTCGAATTTCACGTCCAATAACAAAAAATCATTGAAATAACGAGCCACGCACAAGTACGTAAATGCATAAATAAACACAAGCGCGCATATTACTCTCGTTTCTTTTTTACATCCTTCACGGTCCAGAAAAATTTGGTTTTTCTCCAACCAAGAGGAAAAAATCGAGAGGATTCATCTCCGAGGGTAAAAGAGAACATTTTTAGTGGCCAATTTTCTCTTCCTTCTCTCTCTCGCGTTCATCGGTGAAAAAAAAAAAAAAAAACGAAGCGAGCGTCCATCGCGATACACGCAAGCGCTAAAAGCGCTCAGCCGGGCGCCGCTTGACGAAGAAAACGGAGAAGAAAGCGAAAAAGGGAAAAAGGAAGAAAGAAGAAAAGAGACGAGGGGTTTGGGGGGGGGGGGGTAGCCTGAGCGTCGGAAGGCCAAGGGGATATTGGGGGAGAGTGGAAAAGCATCGACTTGATTTTGGTCCATCCCGAGCGAACGAGATACATGTATATGTGCACGTACAAGATGAACACGTGATCTTGAGGCCCGGCAAGCCAGTACCAACGAAATTCAGGGCCACGTACTGCCTCAGGTAATTTCCTTCGAAACCATTCGATACCATCCTTTGTACCATTTTTATCGCATCTCATCGTTGCTGGCTGCTGGGAGGATGAAAATCTTCCCAACCACCAGAGATTTACGCACAGGGATGCTGCGTTCAAGATGAAAAAATCAACGCCCTCTTTCCTCTGCCACTTTACACGATCGATTCGACCGATTGCGACTCGCGAACGCGTTTAATCTCTCGTGTTTGAAGAAAACTGTGCGTACTCGCAAAAAATCAGAGCCATGGACGAAAATTTCGGTAGAGTCGCTGCAGCCATCACGGCGAAGGTCGACCGGCCACTTATTCTCATCTCACTGGCGCGCGGAGGAGAGGATGCGCCGCTGCTGCAGGCTGTGAGATTTTTAGCTGGTGAAAAGTGGTCCTGGTGCATCCAGCCGAGATGCTCCTCCCCCTTGCCCCTTCGTCCTTTCTCGCTCGAACTTTCTCGCCTTCATCTTCATCTCTCTCTCTCTCTCTCTCTCTCTCTCTCTCTGCATCGTGGAATTTGCCCACTTTAAATTATTCGAATAGGATTCCCCGGGGGACTTGACCAGCCTCCGTTCCATCTCGTAATTCTTTCTTTCCTCTCAAAAGATTGGGGAAAAAACGAAACATTCCACACGGCCCAATGAAAGCACCGTTTTTCCGGACCCTCACCCTGAATTCTTTGATATTTTTTCTCAAAAGTATGCAAATGAACGAAAAACATGGATCTCGGAGTAGAAATAATTCTCGCGGAGAGCAGACTTCGAAGGAGGAACGAGTAACCGATTGATGAATAATAACGAGAGAGGAATTTTTTTTAACTACCCACGAATATTTTTTTCCTTCGTTATTTTCACTTTGAGGTGTAAATTTCCGTCGGTCGCGGACGGGAAAGAGAGCCCTCGCGTTAAAATTATCCGCCTCGTTTCGATGGAATTCATTTTTTTCTCTCCTCGCTGGCGAAATAATATTAAATGGCGCAAAGTATAATTGCGATAGTACAAATTGTTGAATAATTTAAATATAACTTGTAACAATCGTATGAAAATAATGTAGGAAAAATATGTGCACAATATATCTTATCACGCGCGGGAATGTCAACACCAGCAACGGCAAGGAATGATAACATTTTGTGGAACACGATTATTGCAGTCTTTTTTTTTTCTCTTTTCTTTTGACAAACGCGTGGACGAATGCCTCTTTGGCGTTATCTCCTTGCGTTCTCGTTGCGTTTTGCAGAAAAACTCGGAAAAATATAAACGTCGCAAGCATTTAACATACACGTATGGTATAAATGTAATTATGCGCGCCAGACGCGAGCAAATAATTCTTGTCGAATCGAATTATATGAAAATCGTGGACGTGACGCATTGAGAGGACTGAATTTTTTTTCAGCGTCGAAAATAAATTGAGAATCAATTATTGTCATTACCCAAATAACGCGCAGCATCTTCCTCTGGATTATTCGATGATTATCGAGAATTTCGAAGGACAAAAACAAAAATCTCGTCTTGCACGCTGCTGCAACTGGTCAAACTCGGAAAAACATTTTTTAATGTCATTTTTGAGTTTGTTTTTTTGCCGACTAACGACGCTTCGTGAATACATCATCGTACTCTGTGCATAATCTATTTTTTCATTTTTTTTTGGCCACTCAAAGTTGGGAAAACCCACGTTGAAAGAATACAAACCGTGGCAACGTGTACAGTGTTTCGCAACTAGGTCGTGTGAAGGATGAAATTTTTATTTTTCATCGAAAATTTTCGACAACAAAACGCTTTATTCCGTTGGAATTTTCCTTCGTCATACTTCAATTTTCGGCCCAGTAATTTTCTGGATATTCGTCGGCGTTTTTTTTCCACGATTTTCTTCGTGAAAAAAAAAAATCTCGGACAGACTTAATTCAATGAAATTATTCGTTCGATCATCGAGCGCAGATGGCGTAAATATGTGAAAATGAATAATTGAAAATGATGAAACCACGAGGGAAGCGAAGAAGCGAAACGACATACAGCAGAGAAACCGAATGGGGCATGATGCACCGACGCTTTATGCACTCTCTGGCGTGATCACACCTGTCCGTCACTCTCACTCTCGCCGGCGGCTCTCTCTCTCTCTCTCTCTCTCTCGGAGAGCGGCAAAACGAGCGTGACTCCGGTTACATTCACTTTTACATGAAATTATATATAAACAAATCCTGACATTGAGAATTAACGCGTTGCGATCGTTTTTCAAAAACGAAAAAAATCTGAAAGAGCAACGGTGAAACTTTGATTGAATCGCGGAATCAATGGTGATTCAATTGGTTGGAAAAAATACGGATATTTTTTTAACAGAGATATTTGAGCGAAACATCGAGCGCGACCGAAGGGAAACGAAACAGGCGTACATGGTTCGTCAATTACGTTTGATTGATATCGGTTTTACGTGCGTTTACAATATCGATATAATAGCCAATTGGATAAACACACCGTCGACGAGCGCAGGGAAAAAAACTGCCCCACCACTCGACGCGTCTAATAAAGTATCAACGTTACGAGCACCTGTTTCCAATACACGTGACATTACACATTAATATACCGGTAGAATTACCAATTGAATAATAACATTTTTACCCGCTCGACTCTGACTCCTTGGATATTTCTGTGTCACGCAACACTGCCTCCAAAAATTGCGTCACGCATTCACGATCTTCGTACTACAGATAAAGCTGATAATGACAAATTGCTAATTGTCGTGTACCCGATAAAAATTATCGTCATTATCATTATTCAGCGATTTGATTCGTTCGAAAGCTCGTGTTTACCGAACGCGAGAGAAAATGCAGTATTTTCACGCGTGTGCAAGGCAGAACGTGCTCAAATGCCACGTTGATGATTCAATTCAGATTCAGCGTGAAAATCCGAGTCGAAATGCTTTTTGGTATTTTTTCGTACGACCAAAACCCAATGAGTTATTCATCGTCGAAGTTTGAGCCTATCGGCGGCGCGCTTGCCCCTCTCCCGCGAGGCGCCCACGCGTCTCATTGGTCGAGCTACATCGCTGAATAACTCGACGGGGATTCGTCGGATCGAAAAGTGCCCAAAGACTTTTCGACTCGGAATTTCGCGCACTACACGAATATGACATTGAAAATGTCATTCAAAGGTTTATTTTTTTTTATAATGAATTTTCATTGCTTTTCTCATCGCCAACAATCCTCCGACCTCGTTTTCATACCCGTTTGCCAAAAGAGCAAGCGAAATCTCTGAAATGTCTCACGCCGATGCAGCTTTCATTCGTCGATTCATTCCCGTCCGCGTCCATCTCGCTCGAAATCATTCTCAAAATCTTTCGTCTCCCTCGTTTTATTTACAAAAGCGATAAGTAACTTTGCTCACCCGGGACTCCGCCCCCCTCCCCTGCATCGATGATACAAGCGTGACGGAGAAAGCGCGCCTTTTTGCGGGGAAAGTGCCGGCTAATAAATACAGCTGACGACATTGCGCTCGATAATTGACACAATTGGTTTTCGTCGATTTTTCAAAGCGCAGAAACGCATCCCGAAGCATCCTTTTTGCGTCGTGTCTAGAACGATTGAAAAGCGAAAAAAAATAAACATCGAAAAATGACAAAATGTTTCAATGACAAACTACTCATCGGGTTGGGTGCAGCCGATGGAAAAAGCTCGTTTGCTGGTCGCTCTCCCGATTGGGCGCGCGTACAAACTCGCGAAGCTCCGAAGAAGCTCGCGACTCTCGCCTCGCGTTGACGATCCGCGCGTAAGCGCAAATAGCACACTCGACCCCGTATTCATTATACGTCCCAATACTCTCGAGGCTTATTTGTGTTTGCTCGCGTATGTACGTACATCTCTCTCTCTCTGTCTTTTTCTCATTCTCTTTTCCGCCTCGCGCCTCCCCGCGGTTGCTTCTTCTCTCACTGGCAGACCTCTCGCGCCACGTCGTCGTCGTGACCGAAGAGGAGTCATCGTCCCGCGAGGTCGCGCTCGCGTCTCCCTGATCGATAAGGTGAAAAAAAAAAAACGAAATGTAGGATCGACCAAAGAGGAGGTCTTTCATAAAATTATCGAAACTTTTTTTTTCTCGATTCTTTATTTTTCTGAATTACGTGGTCCGGTGATTGTTCTCCACGATAATAATAATAATAATAACAACAACAATAATGATAAATCGCGTGCACACCGACGTCAATCGCGATGACCGATGTGCGCGATTCGGCATAATTTATCATCGTAATTACCGTCAGTGGCTGACGCCAGTAAAAAATCGTCCGAATTTTTACCACCAATTTCGATGTTTAATTTATTTTTTCGGCCGCACGATCGCGACTCTCGCGTTTTCTCGACGCCGGGAGTACGTTCGTGCACTTTCATCGGTGTTATACAACAGAGTTACCGCGCGCGACGGACGGACGGTACGGCACACGCGAACGCATTTGTTCAAATGAGAAATGGGAGCATCCAGTGATTCTCATGTGTGTAGGCGATTCCGAAAAGGGAAACATTGATTTTCTCGGCAAAAGGACGCACGAAAATAACCGCGCGTATACGGAAAAAGTACCGCTCGCAGAGCGGCGGTTTTCCTCTTTCGTTCAAAATAATTTCTCACCTGCTTTTTCGAAACACTCGAAATTGCGCTTGTTTTTTCTTCTCCCGCATGGAGAAGGAATCCGAGCCAGGCGGGAATTCTCTTTCGCGATTAGCGGGGAAAGACGTTGACGCGGGCAGGTGTAGAAAGAGAGAAGAAAAAACGTTAAACAATGACGAAACGCGAGAGCCGGAGATTAATGGCGGGGCCTGTCCGTGGCTGCGGGACGAGTCGCTTATATAGGTGGAGAACCATGGCCGTTGTTGGTACTCCAAGGCTTCGAGGCGATCGAGATCTCGGCCGTGTCGGAGAAAGTGGAAAAGTGTATCGAGTTTGCTTCTTTTTATCTTTTTCTCTCCCTCTCTCTCTCTCTCTCTCTCTCCATCTTTTTCAAGACTCGGAGTGACGCGTGCAATTCTCGATCGTTCAACGAGAATTAATTGCAGCCGAGGGTGCAGCATTCCTTTTATTCGCCAAGAGAAAACAAAAGATCGAAAATTGACGATTCGTCGGGGAAATCGAAGAACGGATTTCTCGTCTCTGTTTTTTCGTTCGCCACGATTCGAAACGACCGATCTCACGGTCCATTCCATTGACTTCCGGTACCTCCGCACTCGCCGTTTATTCGTCAATTTGGCCGTCTTTTTTTGCTTCAATTTTTTTCAATTTTTCAATACAGACACGAGGCACGAATCGTGACGTTTACGCCCGTGTGAGCCAATGAGCCACGAGTCGAATTATATCGCTATTGAAATTTTTGAATGGACCCGGAACGTCCTCGTAATTCTTCTATCCTCTTGTCTATTCGGCGGCTGCTCCATCAGCGTCGAATCTCCTCGTCCTTTTGTACTCGCGGATTCGATTCATGAGCGACTGCCTCGAACGGTACTCGAAAGGAGCTTCGCGTTGATTTTTACTCCAAAATTGCTAGGCGAAAAAAAGTACTCCAAAGCGCGTAAATTAGTGGTTTTCCGTGTGAAAATTTCAGCGAGAAAAGTAACGAAAGATGTCCGTCTCCGAGTATATTTTATACCTGAGAGCCTCGCGAGGGGACCGGATGTAGATTTTCGTGGCCATGACTTTGCCAAACCCGAATCGCGCGAGGCAACGTCCTATGGAATTTTTACAACGCGCCCGCACACTCGCGCACGAACGCTTCATTTTACGTTCGCGATTCGCTCGTTCGCCTGTGTCGGAGACTCACTGAGAATTTCTGAGCGTTCGCCTGCATTATTTTCCATCCGACCCCTCGACGAGGCCCTCGAGATGGAATTTCTCTCGGTTGGCACAGTCATTGGCACGTTTGCAATTCGAGAAATAACCATTTTTTTACACGTAATTTTTTCAAAATCGTACTATTGTTGATTTCGCATAAAAGTAAAAAAAACCAAACGCATCAACGTTGATTAACAACGATACGGAAGAAATATGCGAAAAAATTCATTTCTCTCGCTTGAATTTTCCCAAAGTAAAGAAGAAAAGCGAATTCTCTCATCGACTTTGATGTTTCCTCTGCTGGATTTTTCAAATGTTCGTTAGAAATCACTGGAAAGTAATTTTTTTCAAATCGTCGAACGACGAAAGAACGAAAGACGCGCAGAGTGGCCAATAACTGTGCCCTCTGACTCTTCCGTTGAAAATTTCATCCGTCCAAAGCGACGAGGCGTTCGAAAATTTCTCCCAACTGTCCGGTCGTATACACCGACGATTACGTACCACTGACGGACTCGTGTACTCCTTCCACATTTTTCTTTCTTTTCCTTTTTTTTTTTTCGTGATTTCGCAGTCGGCACCGCGGCCACAAGCTAATACACGACACGCTGTCGTTTACGTATGCGAGACGCGGGTTTTATCCCGCGCGATGATTTTTTGAGAAGAAACTGAGAGGATCGATGAAGAAAGGGAAAAAAACGGAGGGCGGGAGGGGGGAGGCCGAGACTCGGGTCAAAAGACGAGTCCTCGTCGTCTTTTGGGCGCTGTCCAAGTTTTGAGAGGAATCATAAGAGGAAAATAACAAGCCGACGCGCGATTATAATCCTCTCCGCTGCGAGGTGTTTGAACAACGTGATGATTTCGCACTTTGCGGGGAAAATTCCATTGTTTGCCGAATTTGCGAAAAAGTGGGTCGTTCAACGTCGCTCGAGGATCACGCGTAATTGCCATCCGTTTTTTTTCTTCGCTTCCACTTTTAACGTCGAGAAACACTGACGTTTTTACATCTATGCAAATGGGCTTTAAATCAATCGAAACGAAGCCTTCTGTTTTTCCTCTTTTTTTTTTCTTTGATCGCCCCTCCCGAGAGTACCGCGCGATGGCGCAGCCGTTTCGGGCCGCACATCGACGTCACACCTTAAACATTTACCGATGAATTTCGTGGATCCGCGAACCACGAAAAAGACGACGAAACTCGGCGTAAAACGTGACGAAAAAGGAAAGAGAAACACGGAGATTCTCTTGGTTTTTTTTTTTTTCTCATTCCGCCTTTTGAGAGGCTTTTTATTCGTGATTTCAGAGTGACGTCGGACGGCATATATCTGTATGTAAATATCGTATATTTTCGTCAGCGTATGTATGTGCACGTGGGTATGTATGGCAATAAAAAAAAAAATATTCGTGGGTCGTCGAACGCCAAAATCCAAAACGAGAAACGAGCTTTCACTCGGGTCTTCACTTTTAAATTTATCACCTCTCTGCTTTAACGTCCCCCTCCTCGCTCCCCGCGAGCCACCATTTTATCCACCGGTTTTTTTTTCCTCCTCTCCTTTCCTGGTAAATAAATTATTGCGGCTGATTACGCGCGTTTCAAAGTGCCACATACTCCCCATAGTCTCGGCGATAATTAAGGGGGTTCCCGCGAATATTCGCCTCGAACCTGTCGAGCCTCGAGTTTCTCACCCAATTTTCACTTTGACAAATGAATTCCGTAAATAAATACATATATCCGCGTCGCGTAACGAGTCTCTCGGCAACAATTTGAAAATTTTTGTACAATTTTCGAAATTTCCGAGTCGCCCCGGTGACGACGGAAACTTCCAACTCTGTGACTTGGAATTTTGCACCTCTACGATCCAGAGTTGTCGAGAAGAAAAAATCGTGAAAATTTCAGTTTTGAAAGTCTCGCCGCGGGTCGTGTTACTTTTAACGCAGATTTCTCCCAAATTGAAGCAACACCAAAAACGAATCAACGAAGCCTCGTCGTTGTACCGTCGAAAGTAAGTCAAAAATCAAAGTTTAGGAAGCAAAACTATGAATTATGAACTTTTGTCTCAATTTTTGTTTGTCTCGGCGATCAAAAGAGACATCATCGAGTCGCGAGTTATCGCACTCGCGCGAATGTCCTTGATGAATTTTGACGAACGCGCGGATGAGGATAATTTTTTATTCTCCTTTTTGTCGTTTCTCCTTTTGCGAGATTCCTCGTGCGGAATAACGAGCGTCGGGAGGATGTGCGCGGGGAACGAACGAACGAAACTTTGGTCCGTCATTCGAGACGCGATGTGAATGCTCTCTTCTCGCGTTAATAGAGAGCCTGCTGACAAGTGTATGATCACGCTGACCCAGTTAGGAAAAAGCGATATCAAATCGTCTTCCATATATTTCCCCCATTATGTTCCATAACGCGTCGCCGAGGCGTTCGCGCTAAATTATAAATTATCCGCCTCATTTTTCATACGACGAGCACATACCACGTGGAGGATGCTGCAGAATGATTATTTAATCTTCTCGTTCGGCGTGTTTCCAGCAACGTGGAGAAAAACACGCGTCTAATCGATACAATTAATTGAACCAGCATCGATCGTATCTTCGCGGCGGCTTTTTCCCCCATCTCTCTGGAATTTTGCCACGAAATTCATACTTTTTCAACACTTTTATGGATCCGAGAAAATGAAATTTCAATGAAGAAAAAATAGTCACTGTTCGATTTCATTGGTTTTTTTTCATCAGAGGAAGCAAAGTTCGTCGGTTCGCTAAAACGATTGCCATTTTTTTTTCGTTCGAGATAGACACCCCATCATGAGCTTGTTCTCTTGTTGATTGTTTAGGCTTCGGAGTGCCGTTCGGTTCATCGAGATATCTTGATTTTTCGATTTTTGGCAGATTTTTTAAGTCGGACCATCGATTTTTACCAATTTTCCCATACCCCTTTGCGTTTTTTTCGCCAATTTTCAACATGAATTTTGAGGGTGAAGCAATTTAGCTATCGTCATTCAACTTGCACCGTCTTCTAAGTCTACTCCAGGACTATCCAAAACACCCCCGACAAATCTACATATCCCCATTTAAAGCGTTCTTATGCCCGCTTGAAATTTCGGCTTTTCGACGATTCCGGAAAAGTCGCGCAAAATGGCTCGAAACATCGACGTGCAATTAAATCCGTCAAAATCCTGCCAAAATCGGACGAATAAAACGACTTTTCACCACAAGGATAATCAAAGTCCAATCGAAAGAAACATTCGGGCTGTACATTTTGACGTTGTTTTTTTCAAATATCACATCGTCATCGAAAATGCGCACTCTTATCTCGCGCGCGATTGATTCGCCCTGAAAATTGCCGAAATATCGTGAAAAACAGATACGTTGAATTTCCACGCTCCGCTCGGTACAGTACATCTTTGGACAATGTCAATGACTCGTACGTGCTAGTTATTCGAGCGGGCCGAGAGGGGGGGGCTTCACAGCGGGGCTACTACGAGCTCGGACTCATCGCGGGGCTTTATACGCGAATGTTAACTGTATAATACAGTACGTACAAGTGAGAGTGCGGCTGGTCGATCGTCGCGAGAGTTCTCGCGTCGGCCGCGTAGCTCCGCGCTCGATGACGTTGTCCTCTCTCGCTGACCCAGTTGACGATGTAACTCGGCAAACTTCTCTCCGAGCCTCGCCCCTAGCCTCTCCGTACCCCCTCGGTACACTCCGTACCACATGCACACACGCGCATCCCGGCGAATTTCATTTCGTCTTCCCGATGTACCGAAAAAAAAATGACAGCTCAGCGACGCGTCGAGAAGCACCGGAAACGCTCCCGAAGATCGCCCCGTTGGACCTCGGGGAAACGTCGAATTTCCCCAGTTTTTTTACCATTTTTTCCTCAAGCGTCGTAATTCCGAAAAATTGAGTGGAAACAAATTTCGACGTAATTCAAAATTCGACGGTTCGAAGACGAGCCCTCGTTTTTATTCCACATCGATGAGGTCGTTCGAAATAATCCGACGGTTTTGAAGCAGGATCCAAATTTTCAGCGTGATCCCGTTGAAAAAACATTGAAATCGACGTTGTTCGAGGTTATTCAGTCACGTGTTGATCAAACGAGATACGAAAAACTGCGATTCAGAGTCGCTTCCGTTTCATCCGTGATGCGGGACGTAACCAGGCGGTTAAAATAGTGGGGAAAAAACTTGATGGATTTATAAAAGCGCGAGGGAAGATAAAAGACATTTGCGCCGAATATAAAAGTAAGAGGCGAGGCGGAAAGGCCGCGAGTAAGCTCCGCGGTTCAAGGTGAATTTATAGAACGTGCGCCACGAGGCGAGAATTATTTTTGGCCGAAAAAGTCTGCGGGACCGCGCGGAGAAAAAGATGAACTCTCGTATGAGCGTAACCAAGTCACATCGCCGAGTTTTCTCTTCGATTCGAATACAACGACTCGTCGTAATTATTCGTTCGAACGTCGACATACGTTTATTCGTCAATGAGACACAACCCAGGAGCTAAATCACTAGAATTTCGGTGAAAGATTTTCTCTCTCGATGAGACATTTCACGTTTCTCGTTCGAGTAATCAGGCAAAGAGAGAGAGAGGGAGAGAGAAAATGATGACGTCGAGCGTGCAGAGTTCAAAGATACGAGAGATCATCGAGCCTCGAAATACTCCGGAGTGTACATGCATGTACTTAAATGTATATAGAAACACTTGGACGCACAATAGCGGCTCTTGTATCCGTCCGACGAGCGAGCAGGCACAGTGATTGGCATACCCTTCGTTAAATTCCCGAGGAAATCGTCGATTGGCGAGCGCTGCCGATAACTGTCGCCATTATCATTGGCCACCTCGTGGCCAATAATAGAACGTGTACACGTGCGTGTGCATATCGAGGGTGGAAGGGGCTGGTGGTGGGACAAGGGGCTCGTTGGCAGGAGAGGGCACTGCCACGTAAGCCACGAGGGCACACCATTCAAGACCTGACCTACTTCAAGGCGGACAGTTCGCTGACACTGCGCGCGCTCTGCTGCGACCTGCCTCGAGCCGAGCGAACTCGAGGCGTCCTTACATGTATATGCCATGTGCTACCGAAAGATCGCTACATAATTATATACGACGGGAATGCCAATTATCCCATCGATCGTTGCATCAAAAATCTCGAGATTACGACCAACCGATGCTCTCGAGAGGACTTTGCCTCGCGTTTCGCGGATTTCGGAGCACGTTTTTTTCGCGACCGGACGGAATTTCCCTGCGAGCTTTCGCGGTATATTGTCTCTCTCTCGTTTTGGTCCATGCTGCAGCAGCCTGTGGAGATGACGATCTTTGGCGCTTTTTCACTTTATACACTGCGAGAAAAAGGAAAATACGACGCGAACAAACGCGTTCAAATATCGTTTGGCGTTATTTCCCGCGTCTTGACGAGAGAAAATCGCGATCGCACTTTTCGGATGCACACAGAGGCCTTTTTTTTCCTCGTCGCACCTGATATTTGCTCCGTTTGGATGCACGCTTCGGTCCAGTGATTCGTCGCTTCTTTTTCCGCCCCTGATGATTCCGCGCACCACCCTGCATACCGCAGTCGGTGAACGCGTTTCCCCGTCATCCTCGATCTTTCGCCGCTCTTCGTCCCGCGAATCCTCGTTTTTCCTCATTCTCATCCTCCCTCCCCCCGGGGATGTTAATCTCGCAGGTTTTTTTTCAAACTTTTTCTTCACATTCGCCCCATACATCCGATCGCGTGTACCGCGAGGCTGGTCGCGGGCGCACGCGCGCGCAAACACACTTTCCATCTCGCTCTTTGCCCTCCTTCGATCTCGCGTGTCCCCTTTTACTTTCCCCTTCTGCGTCGTTCCACTCGCGAGGTGACTTTTCTTTTTCTTTTTTCCTTTTTTTTTTCCTCCGTTATTCGCGTTAGCCGCGAGTTGCAACGCAGCCAGCGGAGCAGCAATGAAACGACGTCACCGACGGCGACGTCGACGACGACGGTATTTGTCCCAATTGCGATGCTCCTCCGGGCGATATCTCCACCCCGTCGTTGCCCCTCCCGCGAACCCCCGCAGGTTCCAAGCGCCATGCCGCGGCGGGCACGCAGCTTCCGCAGAAACCGCGAAGATCGATCCAAGATTTTCGGAAAATGGAAAAAAAGGCGCCATCTCCTCTCTCCAGCATCGGGGAGAGAGAAAATGGTGGTTTTTCTCTTCTTTTTCTCTCTTTTCATCACCGTGACTGCTTGTACGACGCGCAATCTCCTCCGGGGGTCCACGTCGCTGTTTTTCAAGTCTATCGTCGCACACGCTTTTCGCGATTGTATTTTGCGCATTAATTTATGCAGGCATTCGCGAGACCGCGATCCGACCCTTCCCCCGACACGATTTTATCGCTTTATTCTCGTACATGCTTCCCGCCAGTCGGGGACGGACTGTTTTCGAACTTTGATTTTTCAACTCGCCCGAACACTCTCGTTCTCCACCCTCTGGAAGCCATTTTCACGAATTTTTTCCAAAATTCAGCAATTCTGTTGTTTTTTGGTCAAAATGTCTCGGAAATTGCAGCTTTTTCGAAAAATTCGCAAAAACCAAAGTCGACACGAGGAAGACGACTGGGAAAAAAGATGGCGAAAAACTGTGGGAAGATAAAAAAGAGCGAAAAACAATGGCCTCTCAGTAGGCTAATGGGACACTTTTTCTTCTTTTTCTTCTCGTTTTCTTTGATCCCCGACTTAATCGCGCAGTGACTGGGCGCGATATGCAATCTACCCCGCGTCTGCGTTGCGAGTTTCGAGCGTATCGCGCACGCGTTTGTGTTTGTATTTATATTAATTTATGTAGGCATTCGAAGGAGCAATAATCCGACGTATCTCGCGGTGTACTGTAATCTCGCGTTATTCTCCTATTGACATTGGGGACAAGGCGGACTTGAAAGCTGCACGCTCGTGCGGTGAAAAATGAGAAAAAAAATGGGAGATAAAAATATATGCCTGCTGTGTATGAAAATATTAGAATGCACTTTGCTCGAGTGTATTTTTCAATGCGAATCAAACAGCAGCAGCACGCGTTCGTTTCCACTTTAGCTGCACCCGAGGGTGTCGAGACGCTGAATTATCACTAATTTATCGTCTTCAGGTTGAACGCGATCTCCGCGATTCATCGGCCCGCGAGAGGAAGAAAAAAAACTGACGATTTTTCGATCGAACGCGGCGCGCGGCACGCGATTGCGTCGACGTTATACCGCCGGGCTACATCTTGGGTGTGGCAGAAATGCATAATCCTTTTATAATACTTAATTATCATATGCAAGCTTGTCGCGTTATTTTATTTTTCGTAAGTGTATATACAATATTGTTATACGTTCAACTACATTGCCGAGGAGAGATAATCATTGCAATCGTATTTTCGCGCTGCCATTATCGCGATATGTCCAGCATCGAGTTCAACGGACTTTGACACCGCGATCATCTTTATTTTGAGAGAAAAAAAATCGTGCCTCTGCCTTTTAAAATTAAACTGGCCGTTTAATTTTAATCAAAGAGGCATCCACTTTTTTTCTCGACTTTTGTCCAATTATTTCAAAGGTTTACTGAATTCTGCGTGAAAATTGCGCGGGTGACTCGGAATTTTCATGCCTTTTCGTTCCAACGATGTGAGGAATCTTCCAGCATGGCGAAATCAGTGACCCCGAATGTCGGAATTCCATGTAAAAACGAGTTGAAAAAAAAAAAAAATGAACGGCCCAGTCGTTTCGCTCAAAAAATCGATAACTCAACGGGGATTGGTCCGATCGAAAAGTGCTTCGGGACTTTTCGTCCTGAAATTCCCTTTCCGATGTAACTTTGAATCATCAGCATCCGGTTTTGGGACACCCTGTATATCATCCAGAATCCGCGGTATCCGACTCTGGCGATTTCGCGTGAATCAGCCTGTAGACGCT
Source organism: Heteropelma amictum (assembly GCA_959613375.1). Lineage (NCBI taxonomy): Eukaryota > Metazoa > Arthropoda > Insecta > Hymenoptera > Ichneumonidae > Heteropelma > Heteropelma amictum. The sequence continues at coordinate 33,264,907 of OY390721.1, forward strand.
GCACGTATATGCGCGTATCAGCGCGAGAGCACGAAGGTCGTACGTGTATGGGCATTATCGTGAACACGAGCATGCTCGATGTTATAACAGATTGTATTCACGGCCGGTTTACCCCCGGCAAATCCCACAGCAAATTACGGACAATCACGAGAGTCGAGAGAAAGCGAAAATGTTGAAACGAGGGAGCCAAGTGGCGAGACAGAGAGAGAGAAAGAGAGAGAGTGAGAAAGTTGTCGTCGTACATCGGGATAATTGATTTTTTTTCTCTTTCTATTCGTAGATAACACCCCTATAACCGCATATGGGGCATTCCGCGTCAAACGGCATGATTCCGAAACTCTGATCGCAACGAATCCCTTTTACGGAGCGTTTCCCAAACGGCCACTTTTCTCGACTCTTTCCCGACGAATTTCATTTTTTTTCATTCAGAAACGACCGCTCGATCGACCGTTTAGTTAATTTTTTTTGAAACCAACGCGTCAAAGTACAGTTTGTTTTGAACGCCCTCTGCTGGTTTCTTCTCCGTTCCTTCCAATTCCTTCGGAATTTGAAAAAACAGGGCAAACTTTACGAGAATCACTCGTCACTAGCGCCATTCATCCAGCGAAAAATCCGCGACGCCGAGGTGAAAAACAGCGAGTAATCTCTTTGTCCCTTTTTGCATGTCGCGATGCAGAGCGGAGGAGTGGATCTTACCGAAAGTACGGATAGTCTTGATCCTCGGGATTATTCGACCGCGATAAAGAATCCCGGTTGAGGGAATCCCGGTGGAAAGAGAGGAGAGAATCTATGAGAATTTGACCGAGAGAGCAGAGAGAGAGAGAGAGGACAAGATGGCCGGCGAGGATACGCAAATATTGGCCAATGGAAACGGCGAGGCTCTGACGATATTACCCAGCGACGGTGACAAAGCCACCAACGGCAATGGCGTGCACTGCAACAACAAGCACAACAACAACGGCACGATACCAAACGGCAAAACCCTGGACGCGATCAACGGGGAAAACGGCAAGCTCGTCGTCGCCATTGACGACAGGAGCGATCGGGTCGACGCGGAAATCGACCCCGAAGTGTCATGCGGCTGGGGTCTCTGCAGGCCCCGATGGCTGCAGTGTTTCGCCACGAAACAGGCCTTCCTCGCGACCTTCTGCATCACCTGGGTAATCCCCTCGACTTTTTCCTCCTCATTTTTTCTCGCAATTACCGCGCGCTCCTCGTTTCCTCGTCCATACGTGACGAAGGGAGGAAGGAACGTGGCATTTGGGCGGAAAAAAAAAATCGCGAGGATCAGAAAAAAAAATGACGATTTTTCCTTTTTTTAACCCGTTTCGCGAAAAACAAAGGTGCTGCAAGGGATGTACTGCACGTACTTCGTGTCGGTGATAACGACGATCGAGAAGCTCTTTCAGATACAGTCGACGACGACGGGGATTATAATGTCGGCGACCGAGATCGGACAGATCGGCTCGTCCCTTTTGCTCACGTATTACGGCGGTCAAGGTCATCGTCCAAAGTGGATCGCATGGGGCATGATACTGTTCGCGGTCGGTTCGTTCACGTGCTCGATGCCCCACTTTATATTCGGCGATCAGCTGATACATCAGAACGAGATGTTGTTCAGCGGAGTTGGGCCAGGTGGCGTTGCCGGGGGACCGAATTCCTCCGTACCTGTCCCGGCGAATTTATGTCGGCTACCGGAAACCGATAATTCCACCCTCGCTCCGAACGGGTAAGGCCGCAACCGCCACTACGACCATTCATCCATTTTTCGTCCTTTTTTTTTCGCACTCCTCTCTCGACCGTATTATTATACTCGATTCCGAGGAGAAAAAAAGAACCTCGCGTTCGGGCGAGTCCGACAAAGACCGAAAGGTCTAGAGTCTCGCAACGATGACTCGCGTTTGATCGATGATCAAACGCGAATGTAAAAAAGTGAAGAGACAAAAAAAGAAAATGACGAAATTGCTTGTTAAAATCGTTTGTTCTTCGTCTCGTCGATAAACGACCGCCCTCTGTCTCGCGATCCACCAGATGGGTTTACGCGTCGAGCACGCCGAACGTTCGCACCGACACCGCCGAGTATTGCGAGGGTGAGTTTCTCAAGGAGCAAAGAATCCAGAGCAAGATAACGACCGCGGTACTGGGCATCTTTTTCGTCTCGTTGCTGGGAATCGGTATGGGACAAACGGCGGTGAACACCCTCGGCATACCCTACATCGACGACAACGTCGCCAGCCGAGAGTCGCCCCTCTACTTTGGTCAGTTTTTCCACTCCTTTTCCTATCCATTTTTATTCCCCCCGCGAATATTTCCAAGTGGATCTTTTCCAGAATAAAAAACCAAAAATTCTCGCGATTGGACATGTGGGTATATTTTTTTGTCAATTTTTCAATTTTATCGCTCGACAGCCATCACGATAGGAGTGAAGATACTGGGACCGGCTCTCGGCTTCATTCTCGGCTCGGTTTGCACGATGCTGTACGCCGATTTGTCGGCCGAGCCGCAGATAACGCCCTCCGATCCGAGATGGGTCGGTGCATGGTGGCTGGGTGAGCATCCCGACGTTTTGTAACTTGTCATTTGTTCGAAAATTGAGCAACATCGAGGAAAAAACGAAAAATGGAGAAAAATCGAAATGTTTTTCCCACAAGGCCTCGTGCTGATATCGGCAATGATGACGCTCGTCAGTATCGCCATGTTCGCATTTCCGAGTCGTTTGCCCACCAGCCGATCGCCAGCCAAGACGGAGGACTCGAAAAAACCTAGTCTGAAAGGTTTGTTTCTTTTAATAATAATAATAATAATAATAATAACAAGAACAATAATAATAATAATAATGGAGAATCGAAAAATCCCCGACTCTGCATTCTTCTTCCATCTCTCACATATTATAATTAATCTTTTCTCGTGCCGCTCTCTCTTTTTTCCTATTGCGGTGACGCGAAAGCGAAATTTGTCGAGATTTACTCGGCGAACAGCGCGCGTGCGTCGTAATCCGCGATTATAGCGAGAAACTAAAAAGAAGAAAAAAAACAAGTGAGAGAGAGAAAAAGGGGGGAAAAAAGACGGCTATAAACGCGAGTTCGCGACGTATAGAGCGGGATGGAAAAAAGAGAGGGAAATAAGAGGTCGAACTGCGAGTGAGAATTTCAAGGTCATCGATGTATCGCGACTTTCGGCAATTCCGAGAATTCCACGTCCTCTCTCCTCCTCCTCCTCCTCCTCCTCCGCCTCCTTCTTCTTCTCCTCCCGCCCCCTAACGACCCCCGCAGCTTCTTGTTTGGCGAGATGAGAAAAAAACGACATTTTTTCGATGCCAATCTCTCACGCGCCTGGGAAACGGAGTGAGCGAAATTTCAAAAAAACATCGACGGACAGGTATAAAAACGTCTTTTTCCCCCTTCCGCGAAATGTCCGTTATTGCGCATTGACGTTCGTGATACGTACATTTTTTTTCTTCTCGTTTTATTCGTAAAGTCGATTTGAACTTTGAAAATTCTTGAAAAACGCCGCTTTCATCATTTTCATCGAATTTTCCACATTTTTTGACAAGATCCGTGACGAATGTTAAAAAAAAACATAGAAAAAGAATCGTCGGCGCTGCGCCATTATATTCCGGTACTTAATCGGACGTGGTCGAGTATTCGAGAATAATTTCAATTTCGAGAAAGCTCGATTTTCAATTCTCGACCGCGTGCGACATTGAATGGCCACAGGGAGCGTTTTCTCCGCTCGTCCGCTCTCCGAAGAGACGCCAAAATGGCGGAACGACGGGCGAGAAAATGGCGGGCGCATGCGCGGGACGCTGTGTTTCGCGCCCTTTTTTTCAAACCGAGATAACACGAGCGCGAGGGAAAGTACGGTGACGCGCGGCAGCGATGGTGCGCGCAAGTTCATGGCCGTCGCTGCGTTTAAAACACGTGCGCGACCGGAGCCCCGCTATCGAGTGGCCGCGAGTCCTTGTCCCCTTCTCCTTCTCGCTCGTCAGCTGTCTTCCGTTCACCGACTCGCGCGCGGTAAACCAAAACGCATCGGTTCCTTCTCGCTCATCGATTAATTCGCAAGCCAATCGAACGAGAACGAATGAAAAATCAAACAAATTTACGTTCTATGCGATACTCCTTGTTTTTTTTTCCAATTTCACTTCATTATGACGAAAAACACGCGTAACGCATCGTTAGGAAAATTAATCTTCTCAAACCTCCGTCCGTCCACCGTTTCCTTTTTTTCCCCATTAGAAAAAACGTCGTTGAAACGAAAACTGTCGTGTTTCCTCCGTCAAAGCAACTCTTCGATCTTTTCCCTCCACAGTCAGATTCACCATTTTTTTTATTTCCAACGAAAAATTGGGTGGTGAACGTTGACCAAAACGGTTGTTTTTTTCAATGAATATTCCTTTCTTCTAGATTTCCCGAAAGCCGTGAAACGACTGTTGAAAAATGACATTCTCATGTTTCGCACGGCGAGCAGCGTTCTCCACATACTTCCGATCGCCGGACTCTACACCTTCCTGCCGAAATATTTGGAAACGCAGTTTCGACTTCCGGCCCATCACGCCAACATGATATCAGGTGCAGGCATCGATAAGTCAAACGCGAACGATAGATCGCACCACGATCGTGCAATTTTCTCTATTTTCACGATAATCACGTCGATTTCGCAACAGGAGTCGGTGGAATCTTGGTAATGGGCCTCGGCATCATCATCAGCGGAGTTTTCATTCTGAGATGGAAGCCGAACGCGAGATTCGTCGCCGCCTGGATCGCGTTTACGGCCGTCGTTTACGCCCTCGGCATGGGAGTATTGATGTTCATCGGCTGCCCGATGGACGACTTTGCCGGCCTCACCACCAAAACGAACGGGTAAAATTTTCCACTTTTCCTTCTGCTTTTCTCTCGTTTTTTGTCGTTTTCCAAAAAACTTTTTTTTTTCCTTTCCCAATTTCGACGTCGTTAGGTTGTCCGGATTCGAGTCGACGTGTCAGGCCTCCTGCGACTGCGATCCCAACAAATTCAGTCCAATCTGCGGTGCCGACAAGAAAACATATTTTTCCGCCTGCCTCGCCGGATGCTCGAATTACACGATCCACGATGGCAAAGTGTCAACGGTCAGTCACCATTTGTTTTTCTCTCTTTTCTCGTTCCTTCCTCCTCTCCCTTTTTCTCCATCCGCCATTCCTCCAGAGGGCTGCTCGCCCTCGCGCCCAAATCCTGTTCCAACGCGGCTAAAAATACAGCCGTATCGATCATTACCATTAAAGCGACAACGTCGTTACCGAGGCTAGCTGGGCTAGAAATCAAACGGCGAAAACTACAAAGATTTTCCCGAAAACCTTGCCGCGCCACGGCAGAATCGCAAATGCTCCTCGAATTTCACGCGATTCTCAAAAAGACACTTTCAACGAGGTCAAACTACCTCAAGGATCTTCAAATAGTCAATCGTCGGGTCACGTATTTTTCCCGCAATTCTTAACCCTAGAACCATATGCTGACCCATTTTTTTCACCTTTGAGCTACAAACCGGGGTGAATATTTACCCCACGAATTTTTTGCTCCCAAAGTCGTTCTGAAAGCGGTAATCCCACTTACGAGTACTTGCATTTTTTGTTTTTTTCATGCCAAAGAGAGAATGGTGAAGAGCAAATTCAATTTTATCGAGGTTTAGTTGGTGAAAAATCGATTTGAATAAATAAAAGTGCTGAAAAATGGTCACACCGTAATTTAAGAAAAATTCGCCCGGGGTAGATATCTACCCCGGATTTTTAGTTCTGAGGACAATTATCGAACGATACAACATTCACTCGCAGCTTTTAAAATTCGTAAAGCTCGTCAATATTTTCCCATTTTCCGATTTTCGAGGGGAAGAATAACATCTCTCATAAATTCATCATGTGCGATTTTTAACCATCTTTGTCTCCCTCGCAGTTTTCCGACTGCCAGTGTATCTCGCAAAACAGCTCGACGACGCCGACGACGTTTACGCCGGAAGTAGCCGGGATCGCGACCATCGGATTCTGCGATCTCGAGTGCCAAAACTTTTGGATCTACATGATACTGTTTTCCCTGTTTGTTTTCGTACACTCGACGAGCGAGGTGGGCTCGATGCTCCTCATACTGCGCTGCGTCGATCCGAGGGACAAGGCGATGGCGCTCGGTCTCATACAATTCGCCATAGGCCTTTTTGGTGAGCTTCGAAAGTCGAAAATTTCGAAAAAGACAGACACCGAGTTCGACCCTGCCATTTTTTCAACCTTGCTCCTCTTTTTCTCAGGCAACGTTCCGTGTCCCATAGTTTACGGAGCGGTGGTCGATTCCGCCTGCCTAGTTTGGGAGTATTCCTGCGGTGAACGCGGCGCCTGTTGGCTCTACGACTCAAACACATTCAGAATGTTTTTCCACGGTGAGCTCTCACGATTTTTCCTCTCATTGAATAGCAACAATTTCACAAGTTTTTTTTTTCTCAAACGAGCCTTCGACCACCGGAGCAATCTCGAACCTCGCTTTTACCTCGCGATCGCTCGTTTCTGACGATAATCGTTATTTTCGTAAGAAACTGAAAAGTTGAAAAAAAAACGTTTGATCGAAATTTGAAAAAGTCTTATCGAGCGAATCTTTTTCCCGAGAGATGGCGCCACTTTGGTCGAAAAAGAACAAAAACCTCGAGATAAATATCGATAAAATCGCTTAGAAATTTCAGAAAAAAAGAAGAAATCGAAATGATCTCTCGAACGAGCCAATATCATCGCTGATTCATCGACGAGCTATGATTCACGCGATTTTCCAAGCGCGAAATTAGTACGATCCGTCCAATCTTCGTTATTTTTTCTTTCTTCCGCGTTATTTTCATTCCAATCGATTTTTCAGGCACGACCGGCGGAATATTGACTCTGGCGTTTATCGTCGACCTCGTGGTGTGGTACAAAGCCGGTAGTATTAATTTCGTGGACGAGCAAGCGGGCGAGGAAGGCTCCGCCGAGGAAATGACGACGCTGAAATCGCCGGATTCGCAAACGGTCGAGAGTGACTATCTTTGAGACGAATCTCCGGTGAGAATTCGCCGGTTTTTCCGCACCAGCTCGGCAGTGGCGATCGACAAAGTGAAACATTGAATCTTGTCGCTGTTGCTTTTTTCCTCGTTGCGTTTTTCGCCTCAAAAATCTACTCGGCCACGGTGTCGATTCAGAAACAACGACAGAGACGACTTTTCGAGAAATTTTCATCCTTCGTCGCGATCAAGATTGTCGCGTTCGTTCGTTATCATCATCATCATTATCATCATCAAATTACGGTGGAGGTCGCGAGAATTTCGAAAAACTCCCTTCCGGCATTTTCGTCCTTTCGAGAATATCGATGATAAAAATAATGATAATAACAACGATTATTCAGCCGGAAGACACTTGAATCGAGGACGAAATTTTTCTTCTTTTTTTTATGTACGTTTAACGCGCGTTTTCTCGCGCGTGCGACGGGCAAACGCAACGGGAGATTACGCGCAGACCCGTAATTGTGTAGAATTATCATTATTATTATCATTATTACGAATAGCCCGCGTGAGACGAGCTCGAACGAATTACAAAGACGAAAGGGTGATGAAAAAGGGGCTGGGGGGGACAAAGCGGAAGAGCACATCGAGAGAAAAGACACGAGAGAAGAAATGATGCTGATGAAACGAGCGCCATATTTTTTTCAAAGATTCGACGGCGAGAAAGAGCGGGAGGGTCGAGCGGGGAAAAATCAGAGCTGTATTTTGTTATACACTTTACACACACGTGAGACTTTCAATCGAGAGAGAAGAAAGGGAGGAAAAATGAAAAAAAAATCGCAATGAATCACGAGATCGTCAAACGCGGGCTTGTGTCCGTGAACTTTCCGTTTACTTTTGGCTGTTCGAAGCGCAAAAGAGGAAAACACGCGCGGGACATAATTCGTGAAAAAAAGAAGAATAATAATAATAAAAATATCCTCGTTTTCATACATCCACGTTGGTCAAAGAGAAACGAGAGGAAAAAGCGAAACGTCCCAACGAGTCGGAAAACCATGTGTTCTTTTTCGCAATCTGGGCATTACGAGATGAAGAGTGAGGAAAAACGAAAAAACTAAAAAAAAAAAAATTGCGCCGGCGTTACGAAATATCCAAGGGTGGAAATGGACCTCGAGACGCTCGTGTGGGGAAAAAAATGTTTATTTTTCTATCGCAACGATCGGAACGTTCCGCCGAGGGAGGTCGAGGCAGGGGTAGGACGTTCGTAAATAAATAAATGCATATGCAAGGGCTGGAATACGAAACGCGATTACCAACTCGAGTCACGACGGGAGCGGTGAATGACGATGAATCGTCGGGAACTAAGAGGAGCGAGATTTTTACGTAAAACGAGATGATTTTCGTTTTATCTCTGGATTTTATTCTTTTTTTTTTTTTTTCTCGTTACTTTCGTCCGCCGCCCTGCCGTTGAAACGTCGTTCTCGTTTGGCGGACGCGAGGCGAATATCGTTTCAAACTCGATGTTAATGATTCGAGGTTTCGGATCGAAGAGGAAATTCCGAGTGTGTTTTGGTATTTTTTTTTTTTTACGATCGAAACTTTGTACCAGCCTACTGGCTTTCCGAAAAGTGCTCAGAGACTCCTCGACTTGAAATTTTATCCTCAAATGCAGCGTGAAATCGTCGGCGTTCGGTTACTTTTGAGACACCCTGTAGATATTCTCGCAGCATCCGCGCTAAAACCGCGGGATTTCCGTGAATCTTTGGTCGGCCGAAACGAAAAGAATGGTTCGTGCCCACATCGGGTTTCGTTGAAGAGAGAAGAGCGGGAAATTGAAAGATTCTTTTTTTTTATGGAGAAAATTGAGGAAATTTTATTTTTCTCATTGAAACAACCTCTCGCTCAGCTCGCTCACTTGCGGCACTTTCGTGTTTGTTTTTTCTTTCTTTTTTGTTATTTTTTCGCGCGCAAAGTGTCACGCGCTCGAATTTACAAACTTTTGCACCGCGCAGCAGAATCGTCGCGTTTATCGTCGCATGAAATTTCTCGAATTATCGTTATTATTACTGTCGCGATTGCCAAGTCGTTCGCCGAATTGTACATACTCGTATATAGAGAGAACGAGTGCGATAATAAATATGCGAATTGCGTCACGATACGATCGCGATCGTTGATAAAGTGAAGAAAAAAACAATGCAATTTTATGCATCCCACGTTGAGTGCGTATATCGGGGTGGTTGAAAAAATATTCATACTCTCTTCATCCGCGAACAAGTTGGATTTCGCCAAATGCGGATTTGATCGGTTTTTCCCCCTTGATCGGCAAGCGGAAAATGTCTTCCGGTCTATTTTCATGTTCTTCCGCGTTTGAATATTTTTCTTTTTTTTTCTCACGATTCCTCCTCGTACTTTCCGATATTTCCATACTTTTATTAAAACGAGGTATTCTCGAACCTCTCGCATTGCAAAAACCAAAAAGTTTCCACCGGGACGATCGAACGTTGGTTATACGAAAAAAAAAGAAGCAAAAAAAATTCAAACGCCCTTTTGGGATGGAAAGTTGAACAGTGGAGAAATTCGACATTTGCCTGACCAGCCTAATCCGCATATCCATATACCGGGTGTCTCGAAACTGAATGCTGATAATTTACCGCTACATTGGGGATCGAATTTTGAGACGAAAAGTCCCGAGGCACTTTTCGATCCGACGAATGTTATCCCTGGTGAGTTATTCGTCGATGTATCTGGGCCAATTGGACGCCTCCGATTGGCTCAAAGTTTGACAATTAATAACTCGATAGTTTTTGGTCGTATGAAAAAAACACCGAAATATATTTCGACTCGGAATTTCATGCCAAATCCAACTTTAAATATTTGACATCGTGTCGTGGTTTATATTGCGTGTGTGTGTGTATATCAGAGTGACCCATTTCGACGGCGTACATCAACGAGACACGTCTCGTAAAAAAATGTGTTACTTTTTCGTGTCCGATGAGTCCTCGAGAAGGGACTTTTTTTCTCGAAAATTTGGCAAATTGGAAAAAAAGAAACGATCCGTCAAAATAGGCCACCCTAGTGCAGATATGATATACACGCGCAAAAGGAAGAAAAAACGACAGGCGGACGGAAAAAAAATCGGCTACGGGAGTAAGTTTGATTTTCGGAGCAAATGAACGTACGTTTTCGTTTCCTCAAAGCCGCGATGTCGCAAGCGACACTCGGGGCAAAACTGCCACCGGATATTCCTCGTTGAAACAAACTGCCGTATTACGTCGCGACGGAGGATTTTTTCACTCCGAATTTCGCGAAAACAATTCGAACGAAAATTCGCTGATTCTTGCCTCGAGAAACAATAATAATAATAATAAAACCTTCACGTACGCGGTGTCGCCCGTGTAGAATCTGCAAAGCCACTTTACACCCGAATCGATCGATTTTCGACATTGCTTGGTGCTTTTGGGATTTCAATTTTTTTCCTTTTTCAGAAAAAAAAAAAATTGTACAGAGAAAATGGTCGAACGTTGGTTGGAAAAAACGTAAACGAATCGGGAAAAGTGTCGAGTCGAACAAAACCATTTCCAGCTCGAAAGAAATCGAAAGACGGCGGGGAACCTTGCGTATACACGTATTTTTAAACGATTTATCTCTTTTTTTTTCTTCCGTCAATTTGATCTTTTACACGAAAATGGAAAATGGCTCCGAGAGAGAAAACGTTCGAGGCGCGTTTTATTTACGATGTTTTAAGCCGGAGGACAGGATTTTCTTCGTTTCTTTTTGCCCCTTTTTTTTTACTACGAGAGAATCACCGGTGAATCACACAAATGGTATATACATAACGATGTATATATATATAATGCATATATTATAACGATACTATATTTTAATAAATCAATTTATCGAACGTGAGCAAAATTAATGATTAAACAAAATAATAAGAAACGAATAAAATTGAATAAATGAATATATATACTATATATATATATATACATACTGTACGTTAGAATATTTTCGCGAGTCAAAGGCGATCTTACCTAATTCGTGTGAATTAACATTTTAAGAACCATAATTGCTAGTCTCCGAATAATATACATATGTATATGCGCTACGATAAGTTTAACGATAAGCGAAATGAATAGCGGTAAAAAAGCGAATAAACAAATACACCGACGAATGTTTTTGTATTTATTTATTCGAATCAACAACGGAGCAAAGTGGAAACATCGCGGATATCGATCGTGAATCGCATAATTGAACGAAAAAAATAAAAAAGAGGAAGAAAAAAAAAGAAAAAATTGCATCGAAATAATGCTGTATATAATTCGACGAGGTCGATCGAAATTTCGTTATCCGAAATTTTTGTAAACGCTTGTTTTTCTCGTTCTTTTTTTTTTGTTATAACGAAAAACGCAATCATTCGCATAATAATTCGTAACGATAATGATTATTGTTGCTATTATCGTCACTCGAAGACGAGAAGATGGGTAAATTTTCTCATTTTCGCGGATCGTTGTGGATTTTACATTTTTTATTCGTTACATTCTGGTTTTTTTTTTCTTTTTTTTCGTCCGTTCGAGACTCCCTGGTGCGCGCGGATATACGTACATGTGATAGTTTCCGTTCTCCTCGTTTCTTTTTCGTGTTTCGCGTAAATCTCTATTTGCATTTTCAATATATTTTTCGATTCTATTCCGTCGTGTTCCGTTGTTTATCGTCGCGGGCGATTCCCTTGCGAAATCCCCACCATTGCGATTTCGTTTGTTCTCTTTTTTTTTTTTCTCTTTTTTCACGAGTTTTTTTTCTTGTCGAAAGAAACTTTTGCAATTTCGGAAGAAGTCGCAATGATCTACATGTTACGCGTGGGGCGTTCCACGCCGAATTCGCCACATTTTTCACGCCGAACGAATTCAAAGGCGGAATTGTGAGCGATTTTTTTTAAAATTTTTTTTTAACAAAAAATTCTACTCGAAGCGAACTTTGAGGAGGAAACAATCGTTTCTCCCTACCGATCGAGCGAGAAAAGTGCAAATGAAAAATCGTCAAACCACCGTGCTCATCTGCGTAATTTGCGTAAAATTCCGATCGAGTGTGAAAAACATGTGAGCTCGAAAAATGCGTGCGGATTCGGCGTTTAGCGCCTCGCGCACATGCGTATACATCACTAATGTACCTTTTATACGTCCGATAATTTATTTAGCCTACGATATACCGATAAAACCGACACTGAAAAGCTCAAAAAGCTCACGAACCAATTAATTCCGTACGATGAATTTCATTGCCAAGACTGCGCAGACGACGAGAATAGTAATTATACGATTGAGAAGAAAAAATACGTTTTTCGACGGAATAAAATCATTCAGTTATTCATAGGTTGAGACTGATTGTGGAACGATGTAGGGGAGAGGGGGGAAATAGGAGAAATATGAAATACAAAAATGAAAATACGCCGAGTTAACAGCGCGGTATTTTGTAATTATACTTTCACATTATCACCATTATTATTAATTACTGTTTGTAATCGATGAAAGATATTGTTTATAATACACGGCGAGTGCCATAATTATTATAAATTTCCGAGTGTCTTTTTCTTTTTTTTGGCGGTTGATGGACCGCATAACCCCCGAGGTTTTTCCCGCTTCCGCAATGTCCCGCTGCCGGAAATGACGACGGAATTGTTTCAGCAAAAAAAAATAATGCATTCGTGGAAAACTTTTTCGGATCGATTAATTTTTTTCTTATTTTCTTTTTCATTTGTTTTTTGGTTATATTTTGCAATGCTCGAAAATTGTGAAAAACGAACGTTGAGGAAAAAATAGAAACGACGTTCATGGTTTTTTTAGTTATACTCGAATTTTTTCGGAATCGTTTGCGCGTTTTGAATTTTCGTTTTGAAAAGAGTAACGCAAAATCGATAGTCGGTGAAAAAACAGAGCTAGAGTCTGCCGAAAAGACAGACGGAAAAAAAGTTCCTCGAGTATCTGCTGCATTTTTCGAAAATTTATTTATTCCTCTTTGTTTATCACAAAATAACGCTTTTTTGGTTTTCGGAAAAAAGGCTCGCGACTCGCCGAGATCGATGTTTGTGCACCCATTTATATTTTCCACAATTTTCGAGTTTCGATGACCTCGCGACTCTTCGAACGAATGAATTTTGAAAAATCAGGCGAAACGAACAAGCCTCGCCGACTCGGTGTCGGCCATCTTGGTTTTTCGTCCGATTTCGCGATTATTATTGCTATTCTCGATGCTCGTCTCGTACTGCAAAACATTGTCGAACACCGTCGCGCTGAAGTTGGCCACGAATTGATAAAACGCCGGCATCGAAGCCCCGACGTTCCTCATTCTCTTGCATTTGCTTCCGGCGTTTGGGCTCCGCGATCCCGGCGACGACGAGTCTTGACCGTCGCGTCTCACTTTGTCCTCTTGTTTTTCGAGGCTGCTGTACGCCCCCTCGTAATGAACATCCGGTTTCACCTCGTGGAGCACGTCTATAACGAGACTCGGAGGACCATCGGTGACGTTGAATTTGTCCACGTCATTCAGCACGTCCTTTGGGCGATGAGCTCGAAGCTTCCAATTGCCGCTGCGGCACGGACAAACAAAACCGTCTCGTCATGCATCGCGAAATCGGGGGATAATCGTCTCGCTTTCTTTCGGCCAACGACTCGAGCACGTTTTTTTTCTCGCGTTTGGCACACGCGACAAAAAAAACCCGCACGCGAGGCGCTGGACGCCGACCGGAAGTTTCGCCACTTTATACCGAAACGTGTCCTTTTTTGAGAGTTTTTGAGAGACCTCTTACCGTCCTTATGGGTCAAACGAAACTTGGACAATATCTCGAATAGGACGCAAAAATCAGAGTCGCGTAAAGGTCCGTATGGTATGCTTACCCATCGTGATCTCGGGGTCCCACTTTTCCAAGCCCGATCGCGTGTCCAACTTGGTTGGAATCGTCCGAATGAGGGTCCTCCGCGAAGGCGCGAGGGACGAAGGGATCGGGAGCGATGTGTCTGGCGACGAACGCGCCGGAAGCGCTCGCCTGCGGGTGTCTACGATCGCGTGGGTCCAGAGCAAGGATGCTGGGACTCATCATCGTTCCGCCGTGAGGAACGAGAGCGGCGAGTTTGATGATCACCCCGTCGATTCCACTCTGAAAACTCGCCGACTCGTCCTTGACGCCGCTGAACGCGTCTTTGGGAGAAACTCTCCGACCCGCCCTCTCCGGGTTCCAAGATCCGAAAAGCTTAGTCGTACCCATCGAGGATCCAAGACCGTTTGAATCCTGATCCAAAGCGTCCTTCCGTTCCCTGGCCTCCGAGCCCGCCGGACTCTTGGACGTCCGCGGTATCGTCGATTTACCCCGCGAATCGCCGGCCGCAACATCGAAACCCACCGAATTGACGGGCAAACGAGCGCCCGGACCACCGGATGCCGGTGGCCAGTGACTTCCGGTCGATGCTGACGGCACCTCGGCCATTTTTCGCACTCCCGATGTCGATCCGAAGCCCTCGATGTTGTCCGCCTTCTCGGGGGAGACTGATGTCCTTCCGACGAGATGATCAAGACCAGCACGATGAGCCTCGACGACGACGGCTTTGATCCTGTTGGCATTGAAAAGAACTTCTCGATCTGACCTATCGGCCTTGAACGATTCATCGTTGCTCGTTGGATGATGATTTCCGTTCGACCCTTCGCCTTGCGCGTATCCGGTCTTGAACGGAACGCCACTCTTGTGCCACTTCTTCTCCTTGACCCTCGGACCCGTCACCTTCCGTGGATCCTCGCGATCGTACCGATAGTCCCGATCGTCCGGGACTTTGCTCCACTTGAGCCTCCAGTCCGGGTTGTCGGGCGTTTGCAACGAATTGGACGACTCCTGCCGCTTGTTCTTCGGATTAATCGATCTTCTTGGCATGCCGAGCGTCAGATAAACGTTGCTGGCTCTCGCGCCCGACGTTCCCGACGATGGCGATTTCGGGGCGAGCCCAATGGCGTTCTGACGAATCTCCGGGGTGGTCTTTGATCCCGAAGACGATCTCGACGACTCGTAATGCTCGTCGTTGTGCTGCGGGGCTATCGCCTCCATCGACATCTCGTCCATCTCGTCCGAGGCATCTTTCGCGCTTTCCACATTCAGGAGGCCAAAGTCGTCGTCGTAACGCGTCGCATTTCCAATTGACACCTTCGGGCTCGTTCTCGACGACGCCGTTTCACCGTCGCTTCGCGGCTCGCTCAGGGATATTATCTCGTAGCCGGCGTGACTCAGCCTCAACTCCGACGGAGTTGCGCTCACCTGCAACGTACGAAATTCATTGCGGAATCGCCCTCGAATCTCCGATCCTTCATTCTTCGGACGTTTCATGCTCCCTCCGTTCGATCGTCGACGGAAAAATCATAGAAAATTGACGATTTTTCTTTCTTTTTCGTCCTACTTACGGACAAAAGTATCAGCGAGAGTGTCGAAGCCGGAAGCAACATTTTGACGACCGAGAAAAGTTCCATCTTCGTATCGCCGTTTGGATTCCGTTTCTCAGCTGGTGATAAAAATATTTGCAAACGTGGGGGAAAAAAAGTTTTCCAGACTCGAAATTCCTCTCTCTCTCACTCTGTCAGTGCGTGGTTTTTCGAAATGTCGGTCACGATGCCAATTCACGACATGGTGGCTCCGGTGACTCGCTCGATTGCCAAATATAAAATCGCTTTCGCTCTGAGGCTCGAAGAAACGACTAGCTCGGTGGATTGTTGACAATTTTTGCAGAGTCAGCGTCGCGAGGCTGGCACCGAGCACCAGCACACACGCTCGTTTCTTTTATCGACCGTAATCGTGCCAATTCCCAGAAAAAAAAACGATTGCATCCGCATCTCGAGGGATTTATCGATCGGACGTTATTGTTTGTCGTCGGTTTTTTCTTACAAAATCGTCCATTCGCTTATCGGTCGGCGATTGTGGAGAAAAAAAATGAATAAACGCCGATTTATCAACGAGAAATGTCACGGTTAATGGGAAAAATGTTATTTCGCGACAATTTTCAATTTTTCTTCGTGGAGGAATTTTTTATTCGATCGATCTCGTTTGACAAATTCACCCGCGCCAATTAATCTACGAAAAGCTCAACGATATCGTCAACGCTGATCTAAAATGTATGTCAATCAGGTGGAACGCGTCCTGGAGGAACTCCTTCTCGGCTCCATTTTTTTTTTTTGTGAAACCCCTCGAGAATGGCATTTTCCCCCGCGAGTCTCCTCATTCGTCGTACTTTTCGATCACCGGATCGTCCTCGTTCTCATTATTATCGGGCAAAGGATCTTCCGCAGCTCCGTTGCTCGGGGAAAGCGCGTTGTCCCCCACGTCCAGGACGTTTCTTCGATTTCTTATGACGTTGGTGTTGGAATTAACGTTGAAGTTGTCGGTGCGCAATGACGCGCCGTACATGCTCCTCCCATCCTCGTTTTCGTTCTCCAGATAATCTGAAAAATCGCTCATTTTTTGCCAACATTTTTCCTATACAAACCTCCGGAGGTTTCGCCCCCGTACTTACTCTTCCAGATGGAAAATGGTCGTTCGGAGTACGTTTGAAAGTCGTCGTTTTCGAACGACTCGTCGTAAGACCCCTCGACGTTCTCGCTGAACGGGTAAGGCAGCAGACGATCCGATTGATCGCCTTGTCCCAAAGTTTCACGCTGTTTGACGTTTAAACACGTGAAACTGCGGATTTCGGGGATACCGTCGAATATCCGCGACCCCCCAATTCCGACCACGAAGACTTCGTATTTCACGCGATCGGACGCTTTTTTCAAAAATGGCAAAAATCGAAAACGCACCCTTAAGGGGGTGAAACAGGCCTACGTTGAAATCCACAGGACCGTACATGGTACTTTTGAAAATTCCGTAATTGGTATTCGAATTCCGTATTTCAATGCCACCCTCGAAAGGTCTCGCGTTTCATTCGATTCAATATACGAAGACCGCGTGGTGGAGATCGAGGATCGCGATTTTTCACTTTTTTCTCCGTCATTCTCCGTAAAAATGGACGATTCTTACTCTGACGATGACGTAAGGACGGGCCATGTTTGTGCGGAATGGGCTGGCATCGCCGTTCATGTGTCTCGTGGAGGTTTTCATATCGTACGGACGGTAAACGCGCAAACCCTGTCGAACGTTCTAAAAATTTATAATTGTAGTGTATAATCACTGAAAGTAATGAAAAAAAAAAAAAAAAAAACAGCGACAGCTCATATCGATGATTGCCGCAACGACCTTCGATCTTTACGCCCACCTGGCTCGAAGCACCGTCGCAGTATTCCTTGGCGAAGTGAGGCTGATCGTCGTCCATCGCGTTATAGGTGATTCTGTGGGTTCCTCTCTCGACTCCACCTGGATTGTATTTCGTCAGGTCAAAGTACAGGTCCTGCGACGTTGGTCTCGGCCTCGTTATCACGATACGGTACATTCCCGCCTTTTGGTATCCGCCGTCGGTGAGCCTCTCCGCACCGCGCTGCGGAATATTCTCCGACCTACCATTCTGCCGCGAAAAAAAGGACGAAACGCGACGCGATTCCCCCATCATCATCGGTTGAATGAAAATTCATCAAAATTTCGTAATTTGTGATAAAAAAAAGAAAAGAACACCGTCAAAATTGGTAATCTTTTTTTTGAAAAACGCGCGGGAGCCTTTTCTCCGTTTTTGTTCGGAAAACTTACGACTTTGATGGAATTCGTGTTACTGACGTAGTAGCGACGAGTTTCCGGCGATTCGCGTTCCTTGAAGCAACAAATAATTTTCTTTTTTGTTTTTTTTATTTTACGCGCATATCAACATCGATCGACCGTAGCTCGGGCAAAAAGGAAAAAAGAGATTCGCACAAGGGTCCCGCGAAAATTTCGCGACGAGAGACGCGTCGTTGAAGACAACGAATATCGCGGGAGAAACAATTGCCGGGCGGTTGTCGAATTTCATTTTTTTTTTTTCGTATCGAATCTTACCGCGAATGAAGCCAGCGTCGTTAACGCGAGAAGAAGGAACGAACGATGAAACATTTGCAGCTGGCTTTTTTTCAACGCGGTAATGAAAGATCGTCGAAAGTTTCGAGTTTTCTCGCTCGGAGGCTGCGGGGGTTGGTCTCGGCGATTTGCGAGCGTACAGCAGCCGTTATATACGTTTCTCCTCCGCGGCCTGTCGTTGCGAGACTTACGAGACACCTTCGGCTCGTATATTTTCGTCAATCTCTCGAGAGAGACGGGGAGAAAAATTAACGTCGGACCACGAGATGATGTGACGAACAACGCGATTGCCGAGAGTCGCTTTGCGCCCGCCGCCATTGTTTCAATCAGCAAAAGTCAGCGAAACGCACGATCAACGGCGATTAATTTATTGACTCTGCAGAGAAGCGATCTATCGTCGTTTTCATTTCCCCCCCCCCCCCCGAATAATCCCAATTATCACGGTTCTCGAATTTTTTTCCCCAGTTCACACTTTCGACGGAATTAATTGCCTTTTTCCCCTTTTTTTTTGCCCCAGTGTCGAAATTCGATTCAACGCGAAATGACTTTATTCGATATTTTCGGGATGTCTCCGAGGTTTATTCGCGGGCAAATCGAGCTTTCGCCGAACGTTGATAAATCCTCGATGAATTATTGAGCACGAATTTTTTCCTTCATATTTTTCCTTTATTCGTTTCGCAAGTGCATACACGTGATTACGGATTCATCTCCTCATCTCCGTACTCGATTATTATGAATTATTTAGCACGAATTTTTTCCTTCATATTTTTCCTTTATTCGTTTCGCAAGTGCATACACGTGATTATGGATTCATCTCCTCATCTCCGTACTCGATTACTCTCTTCTATTCTCGTTAAATCGTGCGCGTTACATTTTTCGTACGACGTTTCCTCGAGAGTCTCCGTTGATTCGTCAATCAGAGTCGGCGATAACGAGAGTTCTGTTTCATCCTGTTGGCGATTTCGTTTATATTCGTATTCACATTGACGTTCCGTTGGCGATCCTTCGCTTCGGCATTTTCCATCGCCTGCGAACACACGACTCGTCTCAATTTCTCGCTCGGCCTTACGATTGTTTCGAGATTATTCGTGAAAAAAAAAAAATGGAAAAAAAAAGAAACGAATCCATCGAGCGTCGCGAAGATCGCGAGATTTTTTCTCCCGCGGAGATGAGACTGAAAAAAAACCTGAATAAAGTCGGGTGCCTCCTCGTGTTCCATTGGGTTGGGCGGACTGATGATGTGAAGGAGCGAAGGATTTATCGTCCCCTGAAACTCCTCGTCGGTCCGCCGCTCGCGGTCTATTCCTCGCAAATTCGTGCCGTAAGCGTCGTAAGCGTCCGCGCCGCCGGGATAAAATTGCAATTGACCGAAATCCGGCTGTACGTACGCGTAATCCGCCTTACCGGAATCTCGTCCCGCTCCCAAAAGAGATTCCAGTTGTTCCTCGAAATCCGCCATGTCTGACATTCATCGATGGATCGAAATAACGAAGATTCGAAAAACGGGCATCGTTCGTTTTTCATTATTTGCAAAAAACATAAAAAACAGAAACGAATTGAAACCGTCGTGAAAAAGCTGGACAAAAAAACCTTCTCCCTACTTCGGCACCATTTTTTTCAACAAATCGGTGGCCTTTTAGTGTATGATTATCGTCCGAAATGTCTTCCGTATTACCGATTTTTCGACCGATTGCCAGGCAAGACGAAAAATTCGCATTCTGTTTGCTTTTTCGGTTGAGAAAAAAAGGAGGAAAATACTTGAATTGGTTGCCGAAATGATGGTAAAAATGTCGCTACTCGCGATTCGATTTGTAGTTTGGGGATGTTGAATTTCGAACGCGTACGAACCTACGTTGGACACTCGCTCGTCCTCGGTGATCTCCTCTCCGTTCGAATCGCGAGCAATGTCGTTTTTCGAGCTCGTACGCCCCACGATGTTGGTATTCAAGTTTGTGTTGTAATTGGTGTTTGTTCGGCGACCGATGATCGGATGGTCGTAATGCCCGATGTCCAGGATGTGGGCGACGGCGTCGCCGACCGCAGCGGCGACGGATTCGGCCACCGTTTCGGCCAATTCTTCGGCGCGCGATCTCGTTATCGACAGAGCGATGTTTGCCGCTCTCATTGCGATCATTCTGATCATTTGCGGGTAATTCTCGAAATAAGCGCCGTCCACCTTTGAAACGAAACATTTCCAGCGCCGAATTATCCTTCGGTATTTTCTGCATCTTCTTCCCTCAATTACGTTTGTCTCACGATGAACCGATCGATCGTTACCTGCTCGGGAAATTTCTTCGGGTCCACGTGATGCCCCTCCATAATGGGCAACCAATCGCGCGGCATCCTCCGGGCGCGTTCGTTGGAAACATACGGACTTCCGGTCCCGCTTTTATTCCGGCGCAAGCTGTTTACGTTCGTGTTGATGTTCGTGTTGGCGTTCGTGTTGGCCCCCGGAATCGCGTATCCCTGCTGGTGGATGACGATTCAAAAGACACGTAAAATGGCGACGAAAATGGTGGAAATCTCTTTTGCGAATATGGAAGTGACGAAACTCGACGTCGCCATCGTTCGTCGATGCAGAAAGCGACACGAACGTTGGCGTTTTTTTTTTAAACACGTTTTTTCCAACAAAGTTTGCGTTCAAATTCCTTTTGTTTCATATCGAGCGTTTGAATTTCAAGTGTATGCTGATTTTCGAGAGAATCAGTTCGCGGTCTCGAAAAACGGGTGTGCCTCAGCGTCGATTTACAATTTTACCTGAATGAAAACGACACCGCACAGCAGCGAAAGAATCATCGAAAACCCGATCATGCTTTTCTCTCTTTGTTCCTCTTTTTTTCTCTCTGATTCCCCTCCGCAAATCGTCACCTCGGTATCACTCGGTTCACCGCGCTTAGTCGCAAACTCCACGCCGACAATGTTATATATAGAAGGGAAGCCAAACTATTTTCAAAGCTCCCGCGTCGTATATCAAAGAGAAAAACGAGCGATTATTAAAAGTGTCGACCGCCAATAAGAGACCTGCCAATCACTTCGATAAACTTTTGAACGCTCCCGCAAGTTCATCGTATATTCGGTCGTTTCACGCTCAATAATCACGCGTCAATTATCAGAGCCGAAGAAAGTTGGCCCGACTTTTCCAAAAAAAAACAAAAAGAAGAAAAAAAAACGAAAGAAAAATCACCGCGCACTCGGGGAGTGGGCGATTTTCGCGAAATTCCATGATTTCCATGGTCCGACGATGGATTTTACAGCAGGAAAACGAGTCGATTGAAATTTCAAAGTTGCTCCTTTTCTCCCGCGAAGAATCGAACGAAGGCGATTGAGATCGGAGCGTGTTTTTATTGCCAGGCGTCAGAGTGAATTTTATTTATAATTGTTCGAGTGAGAATCGCATTATTGTCGTAGAGTACATTTTTCGCTGCCACTGATGCGTCCGAGGTGAATTTTCCGACGATTCAGCCTGGAACGATGTTCAAAGTTAGGTTGTTCGGAATATTCGCGGGGAGATTTCCGAAGAAATTGGGGATGTTCTCGGAGATGCCGCTGGACGCCGACGTCACGAGAGACCAGATGTATTGCCAGGCATCCTGAAGGGACTGACTATACGTTTCCCAAGGTTGATTAAACGGCCAGTAGAGAAACCTTCTCTTCGGCAAATTCGTCATTCGACCGTTCGGATGTTCGGCCGTGCCATCGCGGTGGTCGGAGAACCTTCCTCCCGTCGCTGATGACGATTCCTCCAGCGCCGATCGGGGCTGAGGGGCCCAGCGCGTTTCCGGCGACCATCCGTATCGATTCTTCTGCGTGCGTTCAACATTTTTCTAAAATTCCATCGGCTCCTGCAATTCTGACGAAATTACGAAAACTCCAACTCGGGAATTCATCGTTTTTCGTTCCGATCGGAAGTTACCGTATTCGCCAACGAAATTTCTCCAGTTTTCCGATAAATTCGCGGGTCTCTCGAACATTCGGGGCAAAAACTCGAAATTTTGCTTTGCTCGATCGCTGATTATCGTTGCCCACAGGGAAATTAGCGAAAAACTTGAGAAAAATCTCGAAAAATGTTCAAGCCCTATCCTCAAATATCTCGAAGGGGGTGTTTCGCGGGGCCTTTTTTGGCTCTCGTTTGATCGAATTGACTCACGTAGGAGTGGGCTACCTCGCTGAATATCAGGGTGACGAACAAAAGGAGAACCCCGATGTCGATCGATGTTCGCATGTCGGTTCGCGGGGACACTCGAGATCCCAATGGACAGAGGGGTGTTTCGAGCTCCGATCTTATGGTGGCCGATCGGTCGATCAATTTTCCGTCAACGGGTTCGAGCGTAATGAAATAGAAAGAGACGGAATGGGAAAACATCTCCCGCGCGATCGTTGACGGCTCGCATAAATCTTCGAACCTCTCTCCCATCCGATATTTTATTCATTTATTCATTCATTTGCCGGTCCGGCGGCGCGTTTTTGTAATTGCCGTAGCCGTAATGCGAATGCTTCGACAAAACGAGTCTCGTGTACGATCGAGCTTGCACAACGTGTGCTTGTACGCGAGGCGTGCGTGCGCGGACAAAAAGAAGGCAAAAAAAATGTAACGTCAAACGTAACGACCGATATATCGTCGGCTCTGCGTCGGAGGCGAAAAATAACGATTCTTACAACAGAGGAGGAACCTGCGCAATACTTATTTTCCCGCGTGTATACTTATTTTCGAAAATATACACGCCGTGGATTATTTTTGCATTCCGACGATCGAAAACGCGACAAAGACACGACGAGTGTCGAAACGAAGAAAGTTTTCAAAAGTCTGCCGAAACGCTTTTCTTTTTTTTCCGTCTGATTTTTAATTTCAAACTTGACTCTACATTCAAACAACTCAAATTGTCCCTGTAGACTGCTGATGCGTTTCTCCGTCAGCAGCGACGGCTTTGCGTTATTTCACGAGGGAAAAATAACAAACATTGCGGAGTCGGATTGCTCAACATATACCTTGAGTAAATCAATAAACCTCCGAGTGTCCGCGAAACGCCGCTAAAAACATCGTTTCGACATTTCGCATTTTCAGCGCTTTGCTCGTGTTCCCACCTTCTTTTTCTCGTTGCCCAATGCCAAAGTTTGAAAGAAATGTCACTTCCGGTACACACAACGTGTTCTTGGAACTTTTATTTCATCATTGTTTCTCTCATACAGATTTTTCGGTAACGATTTCTACGGTATGTACAATTTTTTTGGCAATACGGAGTGTCCCAAAAATCGATGTCGACATTTTGAAAAGCCAGATGCAGAGTGAAATTCCGAGTCGAAATGTATTTTGGTATTTTTTCGTGCCATCAAAACCCAACGAGTTATCGATCGCTGAAGCGCGAGCCAATCGAACGGGCGCTATCCCCTCTCCCGCGCGAGCGCACGCCCGCCGTTGGTCCGACTTCGTCGATCGATAACTCTGCGGGAATTCGTTGGATCGAAAAGTGCTTGAGGACTCATCCACGTGAAATTCAATGCCCGATGTGTGTACCATCGAGTCATCAGCGTGTCGCGTCATCTCGGGAGGCACGCGCCATTTTTGTCTCATTCTTCGTTTTAGGCGTTTTTGGAACAGAGCGTTGTCCTGTCGAGCTTGAGCATCACCGTGACGTAAGACTCGTCGTCGTACTTGACGTCGGCGATCTCCGTGCGAACTTTCCTCTTCGTTTGAGCCTCTCCGGTGTCAACGACGAAGGATCTCCGATGATTGCGCGTTCCGCCGATTTCTCCTCTCTCCTCCGATTCCAAGATCGTCTTCAGCTTGAACATCATACGGGCGACCGTCTCGTGAATTTCGATCTCGTCGTCGATCGTCGGCTCTCCGGAGTATTCGTCCAGCATCGCTGACCTTATGACACGATCGAGAGCGAGCGAGACATCGTACATCCTCGGAGGGCGGCTTCTCCTCGTTGGCTTGACGATCGGCGTGACGATTCTCTCCAGCTCTCCCAGAGTGTTCTCCGTCGGTGTCGATCTTCGAGTGTCCCTCTCGTCCAGTCGAGTCTGCAGCAACTTCCACAATTCCTTAGCCACGTCCTTCGGATCGACGTTGACGATTATGTTGACGTTCTTGTTTTCTATAACCGTGTCGATCTGCCAAAACGAAACGTATTCCCAGTAATTATCATCATCCCAGTCGGTTTCACGAAACACCGTGAAACATCGATCGGAAACACGAGCCGATCGGATCTCGATAAACATCGAAGAAAGTGTAAAAACTTGACCAACGATTTTACCGGATTTGACGACGACGAGGATGGCAAACGCACGATTTTCCAGTCCGGTCGGCCGCTCGTTTCGTCGAATCGACTCAGGAGCTGCGTGATTGAAACAAAAATCACGTTTTTCCCAGCAC
The DNA here is from genome assembly GCA_959613375.1 of Heteropelma amictum. NCBI lineage: Eukaryota > Metazoa > Arthropoda > Insecta > Hymenoptera > Ichneumonidae > Heteropelma > Heteropelma amictum. The sequence continues at coordinate 33,289,263 of OY390721.1, forward strand.
GCGTCTCGATTTTTTCATTCTTGTCTTCTCGAATCGACGAAAAAGAAAATTGAAAACAAAATCGCACTTTCTACCGGCTTTTTTTTTCTTTTTCGTTCGTTTTCCGTCGAAAGTCAACCGGAAGAAGGATCGGACCCGGTACTCACCCGTTCCGACGAGCCGAGAGCCGCGATAACGGCGATGATCACTCCGAGAGCGATCGTGAGCGAAGAACGCGCCGATTCCAGCACGAGCAGCGCACCCATGATTCAACGATAGTAAAAAATCTTCAAAAAAACAAGCGACGATCGTTCTTCTTATACGCCATATAATAAACGCCAGTGGGACAGAAGGTGACAATTTGCTTTGCCGATTGTCGCCGCTCGGAGGCTGTGAATCTCGCAATAAAGCGAGCGAGTCGTTATGCTCGTCTATACTTTCGTAGCCGATAACAACGATGATATCGACGAACGCGTTTCGCGAGGCGTTTTGTATACGTATCAATACATATATTTCGATTCATTCCTTTTTCAATTCACGCTCCGTTTAAATCCCATCTCTCTCGTCGATAATTGTTGTCGATTCACGGGGATTAAGATTCGATACTTTCGCCGATACATTATATTTCTCATTGCTTCATCAATGTTATCAATATCGATATTAATAAAAATAATAATCATCATTTTTGCCACCTTCGCATACTCGTTTCCAGATTCGATTCGACGCAAAGAACTTTTTTCGATATATTTTTCGTCGTTCCAGTGGCGAGACACGACAGCAAGAGAGAGAGAGAGAGAGACACGCACGAATATGTAGGATTTTATTGCGCTGATATTGCGAGAGCAATCTTGCATTTTAACTAGCAGCCTCCACGCGTCGAAGACGATTATGGACCAATCCTTTTTTTTTTTTTTTTTCGAATAATTACGGCTCGTTTTTGTTCAGAATGATGGGTTGTGCGAAACCATCGTGAACGTTCTCCTGTATGAATTTGTTGTCCGGATACTGTTGCTTAAGGGCGCGCGAGAGCGCCTTGTAAAAGTTGGCTTCCCAATCGAGTTGCTTGTACTGACGATCGAGCATCTCACCGGGTGTCCATTGATCCTTTATGGAGAGAAACTTTCTCGCGGAGTCTGAAATACCGTGTGTTTTTTTAAATACAGCGATGCTGTACGAAAATCCGAAAGAGAATCAATTATACGCGAAATTTCCAACGAATTCATCAATGAAATTGTCATTATCGAAAACGACTCAGCTCGGTGTATCTATCGGTACTCGGTGGTGCTCGGTGTGGAATTGCAATTTTTATTCGCGGATTTCATGTGACGATCGAGACGAGATTAAAGCGTTCGTTCGTCGGTTGGTTCGTTCTCGGATCTTGTCGAGCAAAATTTCGTCGTACCTGCTCTGTTCAGCGTGTTATCGTTGTATTTCGACAACGAGCGTCGAAAGTTTATTCCGTCATCGCGAATTGTTCGCAGCAAAGTTTTGACATATTCGTTGATGAACCGAGCATCGACATTGAGCCTCTCGAAATGGATGGTCCCGTAATCGAGTCCTTCCTGAAATATACGTGCTGTCATAATTATCACGATGAATTTCGTATCATAATTTTGAGAGCATCTTCAATGCGTCTCTGCAGCATCCCTCGCGATTTTTCAATGAGAGAAAATTGAACATTTTTTTTTTGCGATCATCTCGCAACCGATCTTTTCTCTCAATAGAATACGGTCGGGTCTGATGATGGAAGCGAAACACTTTTATTAACAGATGCAAAATTGGGTGGCTTTCGCGCGTTGGCAGCCGGTAAAAAAAATTTTACCGCGACCGTCGCCTTAATCGGCATGATAATTAATAAATCTACACGAGGACACCGTTCGGAGCGATAAATTCGATCGTACTCACGATATTTGACGATAGAGCGGCGACGAATGAGACGAGTAAAGCAATTTTCATCGTGTTTGCGACTCGTCGAGGTTTATTTTAAATAAACATCGAGATCCGGCAACTTTATATAGACGAGATAAAAAGTGAATTCATCCTTTCCGTCGGATCTACTCGGACTTGTGCGCGCTCGTTTCGGCTATTAATAACTTTATAGGATAATGATAATTCGTCGAGACACGCGCGGTTGTTAATTCAACAATGTCGAATCTCAATAAAAGTATCACTTTGCGTCTCTCTCTCTCTCTCTCTCGATGCTTGCTCCTGGAGGAAGGGATTATTTATCGCAGCTTATTTATAATCGTGCATAAACGTAAAATTCGTTGTGACGATGGTAATTGGTAATTTAATTACGCACATATGCTCGGGCGCAATGATTCCAACGTTTACGGGCGAGAGATTCCTGTTTAAATAGCTCGCGATCGCTCGGAGCCACGTGCATCTTTCACGCCTTGATCGAGCGGCGACGAGGCATTGTTCCGCGAGCTCGGCTTCGACGGAGACGCAATCGCGGTTTTATGGCTTTCGGAAAAGCACCCGGCGGCCATTGCCGAGCTCTCGATCGTATAATTTAAATGCCAACGAGTTTTCCGTCGGCCATATTTCCTCAAACGGATTACTTTGCTCGATCGGAAAACACTTTTTCATGCGCAGGAGAAAATGAATCTAATCTCGTCTCATTTTCGCTTTGTTTATTTTTCATTTTCCGGTCTGTGATCAACGGATTATCCGTCGAAGCTCCTCGTTCGTCGATTAATCGCGAAACGCGTGAAAAAAGCGCCAACAATCTTCCGGGACCGCGGATTGTTAAACATCTCACGCATTTGTCGATTTTCTGAAGTATTTCATCCAAGTTTCATCTCGAATGTGTCTGTTCGCAGGGATCGCGGATGAGCCACGGTTCAAACTGCCTCCTTCGTCGATGTCGTCGACAATAAAAGTGGAAAGTCGTTCTGTTTTTAAGGAGGGAGATTTTCGAGCAAACGATGAGGAAATTAGGAATTTGTAGGAAATAATTAGTAGTTCTTTCCGTCTGTATTATTCAATCGTCGGCGTGGCCATCTTGACCCGGCCATTTTCCATCGGTCGCGTCCATTTTGATTTCCATCAGCGCGGTTCGAGTTTTCGCGGAAAACTCTAAGAGTTTTGCAACAGAGGAAAATTTGCGACGCTATTGAACTGTCGGAGATTTGAAAAAAAAATGTTTCGTCATTTTTGGCTACTTTTGCAGAATCGTCGAAAAGCCGGAATTTCAAAAGGCCGAAATTTCAAATTAGCGACAAAAACGCAAGGAGGACGAGGAGATTCAATAATTCAATGCGCAATTCCAAAAAATCAGTCTAATCAAATAGCTGGTATTTTTTTTTAATTTTCTCATTGAAATCTCATATTCTCGAAATCAAAAACGGGTGTTTCGCAATCAGCGAATGAATCCGACAGTTGCCGGATTTTGACGGATTGAATTACATGAAAAATTAACGCGCTATCGTGCGGTCCCGTGTGTGAGCGTTTAAAGGTCCAAACTACAATTTTGGGAGCATGTTTTGCGCGGGTCCTAAAATTAGGTTAAAGATTTATATTGCAATAAATAGTTGAATTTTTTTTGTTTTTTTTTTCTCAACATAACCTCAAGTTACTTTTATTCGCTCGTGCCCAGTTACATAAATATTCCGTCGAAGCGTCGTCCATCACGATGGTACATTCGTTGCATTCCTCGTCCCGTTGATGCTCTGGCCAAGTTCCAAGGGTCGAAGGGCATCGACAAATTTATTCGCGAATTCGCGCAATTGCATTTTTGACATTTTATTCCCCGTGCCGTTGCGAACCTCCGCGTCATCGAGACTCGGTAATCTCGAGTAGTCTTTCCGTCCCCGACTACCCGACGACGCTCCACCAGCTTCGTCGCTGCCGTCGTCGCCGTTGGTACTCTCCATCGCGCTGTCCTCGGCCGAACTCGATTGATTTTCGAAGCTGGAAAACGATCGTAGTCTCGGGATGACCTTCATCGAACTCGACACGATATCCTGAATTACTCTGCCGTCGATCTCGTCGGGCAACACCCGACCAGGTTTTTTGACGATCGTCGAACCAACGTCCTTGGATTCACCCATCATTTCATTCACCCGTCGGATCGAGCTTTTCGCCAAGGTCAGGGCAGGGTCAAAGATTTTATCGAGCGCCCCCTTGAGTTTAATGGTCTCCGTAGGTCGTGTCGACGGTGTGCTCGTCGAAGACGTCGCTGTGTCGGAATTCGCGGGTGCAGACGCCGGGTCGGAGGTCGACTTCCGGGCCACCGTGTCATTCGGACCCGAAGCGGTCGAAAATCGATCGATCGACGGCGTCACGCCGTTTGATGGACTTTCACCGTCAGTGGAGACTGAATCACCTCGATTTTTTTCCCCCGCAGTGTCCTTCAAACTCTGTTGAATCGATCGGGATTGAACGGACGAGCCTTCATCGTCGGCGGCCATTGAAACGTTCCCTCCGAGTACCGTCCTTTGCGTATTCGAACCCGTAGCAACGAGACTGACATTCGCGCCTTGGTCCATCTTCTCGATTGGTCCAGCGGCGACGTTTGACCTCCGACTCACCGCTGGTTCACCCGAAATTTTTCCTGAATCACTCCCGTCTCGATCTTTCATCTTCTCCTTCGGTTCAGCTTGAACCGGAGTTTCCGAGGCGAAGCTTTCGTTCGACGTCGTTGGGCTCCAATTTTCTTCGGTCGCGGACGATTTCCGGTTCCCGACCGGACTGTCCGTTGGTCCGATCGTCGATGCTGGAACTGGAAGGGCGTCTCCATCGATCTTTTTCGCGCTCGAATTCGCGCTCGCTGCTAACTCGGTCGTCGCGACAGGCTGAGCCCTCGACGACGACGATGCCTCCCGAGGAAGCAAATTTGACTTTACTTTTTCCGCAGTTTGGTTGGCAACCACAGCCCCTGGACTATTCGGCGTGACCGAAACGGAGGTCGACTCGTTCGCCGCTTCAGGATGTCCATCGCTCAGCATCATTCTGCTTTGAATCTGCACAGGCTGGTCCAGCGGATCTCGAGTGGACCTCGACGATCCGTTTTCCGGTTTGGGGGTAGACGGCGATTTTTCGCCATCGCTCGTCAATTTTTTGGCATTGTCCGGTTCCACGAAAGAGCCTTTTGAGTCCGACCCATTCGTACGCTCGCTCCCGTTGTTTTTCGCGCTTATCGACCCCGCGGAATACGCTTCCTTTCCGTCGTCGTTGTTAGCTTCCCTCTGGGTTGTAACATTGGAAGTTTTCGATCGATTCTCATCCCCTTCCTGGCCGATGTGACGTTGGAAAGGTTCGCCAGGGTTCGCCAACTGCTGCACCCTCGTACGACTCGTGACGTCGCGGTCGGCAAGCTCGGCGTCCATTTTTTTTCCTCCCTCGGACACGCCGGACTCGCCGACCTTGCGAAGCATCTCCCGATGAAGTTTGGCCTCGTTCTTCAAACGTATCAAGTGATTCGCCGTCCCGGTCGACAGACGAAGGAGCAGCCGCAATATATTTTCATTCTGGATTATCGATTCCAGATCGTTTACGATCGGTTTCGACTTTGGCGGCATTGCTCGCGTCTGCAATGACATTGAAAAAAATGAAGAGTCAAAAGATGCGGCGATGTAAGATCCCCCGTGAGAAGAAAAATGGTGAACAGCAGCGTCGTGCGAGAGTCAGGAGAAATAAGAAATGGCCGTGTTACCAGAACGAGGAAAGCGACGATAACGGCAAGAATGTTGTTGCCTCGCGCCATTGTACCATTTGCGGGCGCTGTTTATCGAAAGAGGCCTTAAATAGCGTCGATCGATTAGCCCCGGATTGAGTCCAATCTGCCGATAGTGAACGAGCGCTCCGACGAAGCTGCACAAACGGTTATTTTAACGATTCCGTACACTTATTATCGCAGCCTTTTCATTTATTCCTTGCCTCTCGTTTTTTTGCTTCTTTCCGTCAACCGAGATGTACGTAAATAAGCGTGTTTTCGTTCGGAAAACTCAATACCATTGGGGGGGGGAAAAAAATGTCACAAGCCGGAACGAACGATTGGCATTATTCTCAGACTCGTCCCGAGCAGCGGCCATAGACAGTTTGATGAAATTGCGAACGCGCGCGCCTTGAATCGCACGTATGTCTTTCGATTATCGCTCGCGAGGCACGTTGATCCAATGAACATTCGCTCCTCTCGAATGCACCTTAATTTTCGGCATTATATCGTCGGCAGGCTCTGCAATCGCGCCGGGATTTTTATCGTCGCATTTAACGATCGCACGGTTAATGACCCTTTACACTTGACACGAAAAACATGATGATCCGTGCGCGCCGTATCGATCGCATTCGAACTTGCACCGAGAACGGATTCGCGGAGAACGAGAGGGAAAATTGAAGAAAAAAATCGAGATTTCCAGCGAGTGTTATGGACCGCTGGCTTCTTTTCTTCCGCTATTTGTTCGTTTACCGCTCGTCGATAGTGCCGTCACGGCTGCAGCGTCAAAATGAAAGCTTGGCAACTTTCCTCGGTGGGCAAACACTGTCCGAAGGCTTCGAGCAGGAGAGGCTCGCTCCTTATCGCCGCCGCGTAATCTTCGAACGAGACTCTGCCGTCGTGATCAGCGTCCAACTTTTTTAACGCCAATTCCGACAAGTCCCGAACGCCCTCGTCCGGGTCCTCCTCGCCGGGTGGCTTTATCAAACAATTTCTTCAAAACAAAAATAACGACATTCAATCTCGACGTATGTTGCAACGCGTATTATATATTTTTCCAACCAAAAACAACACCAGCTCCGAACGCTTCGGTCGATTGACGTTTTCGTTTCACAAGATATGCGCGTAACGAGAGATATTTAGTCGCAATTTTTTTCAAGATGGTCGTCTCGTCGCCATCACTTTTCCGCAACTCGCTGCTGGACATTCGCTGTGAAATATTCCGCGCGATGTACAGGGTGTTCCGGCCAACTCGAGGCACGAAACACAGCCGCGAAAAGTCAGCGCTTGAAGAAGATTTTTCGCGAGACAACGACCTTGAATCGAATCACGTTAAATCGGTAATTCGTCCGCGTTTCCTCCTCACTTCAGCAGCTGGAACATTTCGTCCTTGGTGATGTAGCCATCGTTGTTCAAGTCGTAAATGCGGAAGCAAAATTCCGTTTTGTCTCGAGTGCTGCCGCGTAAAAAAACGTCCAATCCCAGAATCCAAGAGTCGAATTTGATGCAACCCTCGGACTCGCGATCCCAGCAGCAGAACATTCGCTCGATCAACGTGTCCTCGGTTATCACGTCGAAGGTATTGTGCAACAATTCTCGAAATATCGTTCTGTCGATACCCTGTCGAAAGAGAGAAAAAAAAAAAGAAATGCACCACAAAAACGCAATCTCCGTTGGAGACAAAAACAATACACTCTCTAAATATCCGTCCGTCCGCCGTCGGTATCAGCTTTTTATAAATTTTCAACAAATTTCCATCGCGGTACGTTACGCGAATTACTTCGATCGTTTGTGCCGATTGACCCGCCATTTTGCCATCCACGGTCAAGCCACCCAGTTGTCCAGCGGGTATGGCCGTCAACTTGCGATATATCTTGCAGAGCGATTCGAGCTCGAGTCTGAAAACATCGTTTCCGCAATTTCAAGAACTTTGTTCTTCGCCGTCGATTTTTATTTTGTCGAACATTCTTCGTGCACGATGACGAAGAATAAAGCCATCAGGGACGATTTGTAGGCCGAAAAGTCGAAAATTCTGCAAGTACTTTTTCGTCCGACGAAACCCTGCTGAGTTATCGGCGGCTAAAGTTGAGACGATTAATATCTCGTCAGGGTTTGATGGTACGAAGAAATTATACAAAAAGCTTTTCGCCTCGAAATCCCATCGCCAGTCCGACTGTTATTCATCGACATCGCGTTTTTGGGCAAACATTGGACGAGCATAAATGTAAATTCAGTCGAGTCGGTGATGTCACTTTGGTCTCGCTCTGTACAATTGTACGGGACATTCCATGCAAAATCGAGCTCTACAGGAGGAGCTGCGACGAATTTTTTTGCAACTTTGTGATGGAATTTCAATTTCGATCGATGAGGCGTATCTCATATTAAAATTTGGAAAAACAATCACGAAAGTTCCGAACGTAAACTCAACGTCGATCGATCGCAGTAACGAGCGACAACAACGACTGCGAACGTGCCATACAATATGGTTTCTTTAATGAACATTTCCCTCAATAAATATCAACGCGATTGATGAACGTCACTTTGGTCTCGCTCTGTACAATTGTACGGGACATTCCATGCGAAATCGAGCTCTACAGGAGGAGCTGCGACGAATTTTTTTGCAACTTTGTGATGGAATTTCAATTTCGATCGATGAGGCGTATCTCATGTTAAAATTTGGAAAAACAATCACGAAAGTTCCGAACGTAAACTCAACGTCGATCGATCGCAGTAACGAGCGACAACAACGACTGCGAACGTGCCATACAATATGGTTTCTTTAATGAACATTTCCCTCAATAAATATCAACGCGATTGACGAAATACACTCGATTAATCAAACGGGCATCAATCAAACTAAAAATAAATGTCATTCGATCCCGCAAACGCTTGGAGAACAGCAGTGAAAACCGTCGACGTAACGTCCGAAAACAAAGTCTCACGTTTTCAGCTTTTTACCTTGCGCGAGTTTTTTTTTTATCGTCGTTTGGGTTTACCTCGAGAACCTCGTTTTTTTCTTCAACGTGTCGATGATTTTGGCCTGATGGGCGACGATCCTGCCTCTGCCCGTTTCTTCCTTCATTCTTCGTCTTCCGTTGCGATTTCGCCCGACGGGTGAATTTTCATCCGCGGATTGTTGCCGCTTTGAGTTATTAGACGAGACTCTTCGTGCGCTCGTGAGGAAAATGGATACGCTTCTAATGACCATGGCGCCGGTGCGTCCTGTTATTTCAGGATTTCGGCGGATCGCGCCGACGTCGATACTCACCCCACCTGTTCCTCGCACCGTCGTGGTGGCCCTGCTTTCGTCGGGCATTCCAGCTGGAGCATCCAAAGTCACGTACATGCGAGAGCAAATCCTAATCTCCGTTAAATTGACATTTGTGCGTGTTCTCTTTTCTCCACCAGCCGCCGAATCGGCGAATCGAATTCGATAAACGAATCGGCAGACGACGTTGCGCTCGATCGTTTCGTTCGTTACGGACGAGCATACGATCCACGTGATGTTACATTATTTTTAGTCGGATCCACCGCAATTTCCGTAATTTCCTTCGTGGAATATACCGCCGGAGTTTGAGGCTGCATTGTAGCCCGTTCGCCTCGAATATTTTACGTTAAATCGCTGAGATTTAATAGAGCGATGGAATATGCATAATGGTGTATCGGCAAGAGAGTCGAGACACGCGATACATTCGTTGGATATCACGAAAATTGATAAACAAGCCGCGAGACGAGAGAACGGAAGGGTCTTCAGCGCCGCGCGAGATGCAACCCGCTTGTCGTTCGAGCGCGCGTGGCACACAGCCGGCAGGCGTCCGATCTTTCATCCTCTCGTTTATTTCACGTTTTTCTCGCGGTGAATTTTAATTCTCCGCAAATTGCTCCTGACGAAGCAACCCCCGTCGATCGAGAGTAACACAAATGTCCTTACGCCTTGATAAACAAAAAGGAGTAACGAGCGCCGACGAGAAAACGTAAGGTAGGAATACAAGGTTTAAGATACGAGACGAACTGCGAAAAAATTTTCCGATCGAAGTACGACCGATTGTTCTTCTTTTTTCATTCACAGATTCGATCCTCGCGATTCACACAAAAGCTTGGTTATTTCGCAAAAGGTTGCCGCATATAACGCAAAAAAAAAACTGACAACGCAAGTTCGAGTCATTTTCGCGCCTTACGACATTTTCTTTGCTCCCAATAAATCGCCCACCGCTCGATAAACCGTGACATTGAAAATATCGCGAGAAATTCCTGCGCGTGCATTCGATCAGCGTTTTGTCGCGTATCGCGATGTCGCTGATTTTAAAGAGTGCGTTTGAAAAGTGTGCCCTGAGAAGGCCGGATTTCTGCGATTTTCGGCGAATATGGAACAGCGACGAAGGTGTATGAAAAAAAATGAATTTGAAAAAAGGCTCACCTTTTTGCGGTACCTGGCTTCACTTCCGTTGTGAAAAAAGAAGGAGGACTCCGAGGAGAGCGATGAGGAGATTAGCCAACGGTCGTCAACGACGACCGTTTGTTCTATCGATCAAACGAACTCGCGGAAAACTCGTGCGACGTCACGTCTGGGACGAATTTTACCATTTTTATTTGATTTTCGGGTTGAAACAACGTCGACGAATAATTCGTCAGCGATACCGAATAATTGTTTGACGATCGAATGACGCTTTATTTCGACTCATCGGAGAGAGAACATTTCGTTGGAAAATTCGTTGGTTGCTCAAAATCGCGGTTCCTTCCGGCATACGATTGTCGAAAATAGAGACAAGAGAATCGACCATGTTGATTCCGACCTTTCGATTCCATCGCTCCTCGATCGTCCGATGATTTTCATTCAAAAGTAAAACAAATTTTTTTAGGTCTCCCGCTCCTGATATCGTACTCCACGGTGTCCGTTGGGCGATTAGTACCCCGACTGTGATTCCTAGTAGGATAAAAACGTTGGTATAAACATTTTACTTTGCACGAAATTTGGAAAAAAAATAATAAGCAATTTCCCGAGACTCACGACGCCGGTTCGTTCGACTCCGATATCTCCGAGGCTTCCTGGAGATTCGAATTTTGATTGAGATTCATTATGGTATTTTGTATCGTCGGGCTGAAGAGAAATCGGCGTCTTTGAGGATGAGCCAACGGGGCGAATGACGAGAGCCTCTTCCGGCTCCCAAACGTCGTTTCTCCGGATCTGACGGAATTATTCGGCGTTTTCATTGACGATCATTTCGGCGATCGGGCAAAGTTTCATCGAACAAGCGTAAATAACAATTTATGCAAAAGGCACTCGAGGCTTTTGAAAAATGTACGCGGAGGCTTACGTCGATGTACGCTCGTTTTGCGTGTTTTGCATGTTCCATCGATCGCCAATATTTGCGGGTCGTTGCGTGACGTAGGTGTTGACGAATCGCGGCAACGCCGGCTGTGCAAAAGTAACGCAAAAATAATCATCAAGCTGATGAATTGTTTTTCAAACAATCGTGTTTTTGCGAGAATGAAATTTCAACCGAGTCACTCCGAGTGGGTGCCGACTATTTCGACGATAAAAACAGCCGGTTTCTTTACCGATCAATCTGACGAAAAAGTTTTGCCAGCTGCTCCGTGACCAAAGTTTACGCATCGTAAATTGAGGCTGTACCATCGCCGTGTACGGCGACGGGAAATCCAAATGATTAATTAACGTGAGACTCTCGGCAAAACGAAATATGGAACGAGAATTCGTACTCGGGCGCAATGCTATAAGAGCCTAAAACAAATTCATCGATACGATATTTCGATACCACTATCGAAAAGTGTCATTGACAAACTGTCGAAAAAAAAAAATCAAGAGGAAAATCACGATCAATTTACGAAAGAACGTTGCGGAAACTCGAGTGTATTCGACAAAACCGAATCAACGCGAACTTTCATTCAATTTCAGTTTCTTTGCGTTTGCGCCTGCCGGATGTCCTCGAGTAAATTTGCCAGGAGCAAGGACGAACGCCGTAATATTTTTATTATTATCATTACCTGAGATTGGGTGATTTTCGCCACGGCAGGGAATTCAGCGAAGACTGGCAGTAGCAGAAGACTGAGTTTAAGCACGGAAAGTGGCATTCGCAGGCTTGAACGTTTCTCAACGAGGCTCATCGACGAATTTGCCCTCTTTAAACGTTGCGCTCCTTCTAAATCGGCTGGAGCAATAAAACTCGCACCTGTGACTAAATCCCACCAAGTTTAGCCATGTTAAATTGTTCTCCTCGCTCCCGCAATTACACTTGGCCTAACCGCCTTATCGCATGTACTTGCACAGTCAAATCTTTCAGCGACACATGCAGCCTATAAACGGCTGACGATGTTTGCCAAGCTCAGCTTTTTTTACGCAAAACAAATGATAAATAAATATACGTCACGTGTGTACGCACGTGCGGAGATTTTTCCAAAAATCGGCAATGCATTCATCGACAATCGCGAGATGCCGAAATAAATTCTCAACCTGGTTATCAAAGCCATCGAATGATCCAGCGTTCTGCGCAAGTGCTTGTACAAAATTGCGGTTATCGGAGGAAAAAGAATGCCTCCGCTCGAACGGGGGATAAAATCCTGCGTGTCATCTCGTACAATAACATCGCGAACCTGCTCCGAAAATGTTTTGCAATTTTGCCGGGGATGGCTGCGATGATTGAAACTCTGACGATCGACAGCTCCGATCGCGTAAAACGATACTGAAATGCATTTCGACCGGGATTTTCATTTTGAAACCAGCTTGAAGACCTCGAGATCGAGTTCAGGCTTTGGAAAACGAGATTCAACGTTCGATCGCAATTTCGTTATTAATTTACGGGCTTGATTAGAGGCTCGAAAAACTTGCGACTAATTTTCGAACGGGACCGTCGCGGTGGTAGATGGCGTTGTGGAATAAATAAAACAATGCGGGAACAACGTTCCGCTTTAACGAGCCGTTGAGACTCGAGTCAGCAAAGTTTCATCATTAAACACCGTCGTGCGAAATAAAACCGGGTTACGCGCGTCGTTCTCGTACGAAAACACGAGCGGCAAAAAAATCACTCGGAACTGAGGATAACGAGGTCAGGCTCGTATAAAACATCGTTTTGTCGAATAATTCGCGCGTTCATCGTTTATTCGTATTATTCGTCGACTGCCACATTGGCGTACATATTATCGCGATGCTTCGATGCATGTTTTCCTCTTACTCTTCCTGCAACGATCCTCGTTTTTTTTCCAAAACTTCTTTCGTACGAGAATTCCTCAACGTTCGATCGCCACTGCGAGCTTCAGCGTGCAGCATCGCGTGATGCTCGCTGAAGCACGAAACAAATGTTTTAAACGACCGATCGATCTTTCAAAAGTTACTCTCATCCGGCGTGCCATCAAGATTTTCAAACCTGCAAAATTTATTGATGTAAAGTCGAATTCGTTCAATATCGTTTCCCACCGCGACGAGCGTCGTGTTCAACTCTTCGAGGTCTCCCACACCACCGGAAGTATCGACATTTTTCGTGTTCGTCGTCGAAATTCCATCAGTCTCGAGAGTCGTCGCGCTCGATGAATTGTCATACCCTGAAGAAGAAGAAGAAGAAAAAGAAAGAAAAAACAAAATGAAAAATCGACATGAGATTCCGTAAAAATGAGGAGAATTGACGTACTCGACTGAACGTGACGCTGATTGTAGTCGCCGCCGGTCTGTCCGTCGATATCCTGCTGATCGAGAAACTCGAAAAGATTTTCGAGCCAGTTGTATTCAGCGGCAGGATTTTTCTTCTCATCGACTCCGTTGCTGACTCCCGCGTCGGATCTTGGCCTCGATTTTTCCAGAGTTTCGTCGATCGGCAGAGATCGCAGCATCCGTTTCAACAGCCGCAGCCACTGAACCTGCGATTTGTCGGAGGTAAAATTTTTCTCAAAAGTCGTCCTCGGCTCGGATGAGGAACGGATGTTCGTGGCGAAAAAAAAAATTGTACGATCGGTAGAAAAGCGGAAAACACCGTCGACGAACCGCACGGTCCTCGCGATCCTCAAAGTCGCCGATTCTCGCGGCAAAGTCCGCCCAAATTCGTTCAAGATAGGGACTTTGAGTACGAAGGGAACGTTGAAACTCCTCGGCGCCGAGGAAATCTCCATCGGCGGTTGTGACGTTTCCCGCGTAATCGTCAATGAAATTCGCCACTCCGGGAGGAAGCCCGTTTCCTCTGGCTCGGGCTTGAAACGAAAATCATCGAATTTCGGAACACGTTACGATTTTTCAATCTTCAAAAGTAAACGATCGGGCCCGATCGTATAGAACACACGTCTTACTTGCTTCGCTACGACTCGACGAAATTATCGATCGACATTCAATCTAGAGTAAAAAAGCAAAATAAATCACCGGATGAGCTTCATTTTTCCGCCGCGGAAAACAAAAGAAAAACGTGTCACTCGTTTTTTACCCCTGTGAGAATACCGAGGAGAATAAGCAACGATGAATTCAACGCCATTTCGTCTATCCGCGGAATTCAACGGTGGCGAGACGTTCGACGATCGAATGACGGCCCCGTTGCGAAACGAGCAAGATTTATAGGGAGCTTTACCACGAGCAGCAGCTCGAACCCACCGCTGACGCGACGCATCGCTCGATATGTTTATGGAAAAACATTGCGGCTACGTTTACACCCAAAGAAACAATGAAAGATGTTTAAGGACGTTCCGGAGACAGAGCCCCGACAAAAGCGATGCCGAGTATCGAATTCCGCGTGCTTGACGATGCTCGAAAGATCGGTACGACGGAGAGGATCGATACCTTTTTTTATATTGCCGATTTCTTCGGGAATGACAATATAAAAAAATCATTAACATATTTATCGAAAATCTTTTTGAAATTTTCCCTCATCATTGTGGAATTGATGAAAAATTCGTAATAAATGACGATTAACACACTGTATCAAACTTGACTCGTCCAGCTTTGACTGTTTTGCTCGAAAGATCGGTACGACGGAGAGGATCGATACCTTTTTTTAAATTACCGATTTCTTCGGGAATGACAATATAAAAAAATCATTAACATATTTATCGAAAATCTTTTTGAAATTTTCCCTCATCATTGTGGAATTGATGAAAAATTCGTAATAAACGACGATTAACACACTGTATCAAACTTGACTCGTCCAGCTTTGACTGTTTTGCTCGAAAGATCGGTACGACGGAGAGGATCGATACCTTTTTTTATATTACCGATTTCTTCGGGAATGACAATATAAAAAAATCATTAACATATTTATCGAAAATCTTTTTGAAATTTTCCCTCATCATTGTGGAATTGATGAAAAATTCGTAATAAACGACGATTAACACACTGTATCAAACTTGACTCGTCCAGCTTTGACTGTTTTGCTCGAAAGATCGGTACGACGGAGAGGATCGATACCTTTTTTTATATTACCGATTTCTTCGGGAATGACAATATAAAAAAATCATTAACATATTTATCGAAAATCTTTTTGAAATTTCCTTCATCATTGTGGAATTGATGAAAAATTCGTAATAAATGACGATTAACACACTGTATCAAACTTGACTCGTCCAGCTTTGACTGTTTTGCTCGAAAGATCGGTACGACGGAGAGGATCGATACCTTTTTTTATATTACCGATTTCTTCGGGAATGACAATATAAAAAAATCATTAACATATTTATCGAAAATCTTTTTGAAATTTCCTTCATCATTGTGGAATTGATGAAAAATTCGTAATAAATGACGATTAACACACTGTATCAAACTTGACTCGTCCAGCTTTGACTGTTTTGCTCGAAAGATCGGTACGACGGAGAGGATCGATACCTTTTTTTAAATTACCGATTTCTTCGGGAATGACAATATAAAAAAATCATTAACATATTTATCGAAAATCTTTTTGAAATTTTCCCTCATCATTGTGGAATTGATGAAAAATTCGTAATAAATGACGATTAACACACTGTATCAAACTTGACTCGTCCAGCTTTGACTGTTTTGCTCGAAAGATCGGTACGACGGAGAGGATCGATACCTTTTTTTATATTGCCGATTTCTTCGGGAATGACAATATAAAAAAATCATTAACATATTTATCGAAAATCTTTTTGAAATTTCCTTCATCATTGTGGAATTGATGAAAAATTCGTAATAAATGACGATTAACACACTGTATCAAACTTGACTCGTCCAGCTTTGACTGTTTTGCTCGAAAGATCGGTACGACGGAGAGGATCGATACCTTTTTTTATATTACCGATTTCTTCGGGAATGACAATATAAAAAAATCATTAACATATTTATCGAAAATCTTTTTGAAATTTTCCCTCATCATTGTGGAATTGATGAAAAATTCGTAATAAATGACGATTAACACACTGTATCAAACTTGACTCGTCCAGCTTTGACTGTTTTGCTCGAAAGATCGGTACGACGGAGAGGATCGATACCTTTTTTTATATTACCGATTTCTTCGGGAATGACAATATAAAAAAATCATTAACATATTTATCGAAAATCTTTTTGAAATTTTCCCTCATCATTGTGGAATTGATGAAAAATTCGTAATAAATGACGATTAACACACTGTATCAAACTTGACTCGTCCAGCTTTGACTGTTTTGCTCGAAAGATCGGTACGACGGAGAGGATCGATACCTTTTTTTGTATTGCCGATTTCTTCGGGAATGACAATATAAAAAAATCATTAACATATTTATCGAAAATCTTTTTGAAATTTCCTTCATCATTGTGGAATTGATGAAAAATTCGTAATAAATGACGATTAACACACTGTATCAAACTTGACTCGTCCAGCTTTGACTGTTTTGCTCGAAAGATCGGTACGACGGAGAGGATCGATACCTTTTTTTATATTACCGATTTCTTCGGGAATGACAATATAAAAAAATCATTAACATATTTATCGAAAATCTTTTTGAAATTTTCCCTCATCATTGTGGAATTGATGAAAAATTCGTAATAAATGACGATTAACACACTGTATCAAACTTGACTCGTCCAGCTTTGACTGTTTTGCTCGAAAGATCGGTACGACGGAGAGGATCGATACCTTTTTTTGTATTGCCGATTTCTTCGGGAATGACAATATAAAAAAATCATTAACATATTTATCGAAAATCTTTTTGAAATTTCCTTCATCATTGTGGAATTGATGAAAAATTCGTAATAAATGACGATTAACACACTGTATCAAACTTGACTCGTCCAGCTTTGACCGTTTTATTTATATATCGATTCATTCGATGAAGGAGAATTATTCGCCGTCGTTCGACGGACGTTTCCGCGATCGGCGACTTTCCCACCACCTTAAACTCGAGCTCGTCGTGCTCCGTCAAACACGAAACGTGTCGAGTATCGATGTTTTTTTTCCTCGATAAAACACGTAGGCAACATCGTTGAGTGTCGAGTTCCAATCCACCGACGAGGCGCACAATTGCATTTCCGATTCACCGCAAGTGCGACCATCACACCGTCCGGAAGTTGTTGAATCGCTCGAAGATCGCGTTCGTCGAGTAACGCGAGAATGTTTCAATTGCGAGTACATCGCGCGCTCCAAACACCGGCCTCTTTGACAACCGACTTCGAGCAAAGAATGGAAAACTTTTTGACCTTGAACTTGGCATCGAATTTTTCGTCTCACGGTGAGATAAATCATCGCTTTTCGATCTCGATGCGCTTAATCCGCGCAGACGCCGTGTTTAGGGAGTTTTTGAACAAAAATCTGAAGGGAAAACTGTGGAAAGTTGACTTTCTTTATTGCACTCGATAAAAGTAGATTATACATTGAATTTTTTTTTTTTCTTCATCGATGATGCCTCATGGAATGATCGGCGAATACCGTGGGTACGTTTCGCATCGACTGCCGCGTAAATACAGCATTATATTTGCGGTATCCATGATCCTCGAGGTGGACTAACGAGACGATCGGATCAGAATGGATTCAGTGATGAATTTCATCTTTAACGTCCTTTTTATCGCGGTGCTTCATATCTGCGGGACAAGAAAATTCCGTACAGTCCGATGGGAACTTTGTTCTTCCGCTTGGATCCGCTTATACGGTCAGGGATGCTGCTCGTGGATAAAATAAGCGATATGGACCATGGCGCGTCTCTGAAGGCGCGCGCGAGTCTTGCGGAAATTCGGTGGCAACTCAATCGTCAGTTTCGGACAATCCGAGCCCCGAACATTCGACAATAATGTCAATGTAAATCGACTAACGTATGAATTATGATATCGATACTCCGACCGTACTCATCCCAAGATGATTGCTCACCGATTTCGGCTGGTCCTTCGGCGACGCTTTCTTTGACCGCCGACCGAGACCGTGAACCATTTTCGCTGCTACGGCGACCGCGATCGGCACCTCCGCTCGATGAGTGGGCGCAGCGTCCGTTTGAGTTAGCGGAGCGACTATTCAGGTTGGCCGAGCGCTGGGACTGACCACAGGGCCGACCGGCTCCAGACCCGCCACCGGATGCACCGCCGGAACGTAAGTTCAAACCAGGTATCTGCTGGTTATCACGTGCGCTGACTGAGGGCGAAGAATACCCCTGCCGGTCATTCTGAAAATTAGCGTGCATGCAGTTAGCAACCGGCCTGACGTCGAAAGTCATTCGCACGGGAATATTCTTGACGAACAGATTGAAAAGTTCGTTACGGAAAGGCGAATCTTACTCCAGAGTAGGGCGGCGAGGAACCGCCACCGGAAGACCATCCAGATTGCGACGATGTGGGGTATTGGTCTGCCCAAGGTCTATTTACATCGTACGGCGAAGTTGGACGAACGTTGTTTGTATCCCTGCCTGATTCATAGAGTCCATTTCCGGAACTCTGAAATCATGCCAAAGTTAATAATAGAAATTAGCCCGTAAGATTTTCGAGGTAAAAAGACGAGCCTTACTGGGGAAGCCCATCCGGAAGGTCCGGTACCGAAATTCGACGGATTGTTGTTTCCATACGGACCGTAGGAGGAACCAGAACCGGAAGATCCAAGTGACTGTTGACATGGACTCTGGAACTGTGACCAGGTTTTAAGTAGAGCCCGGAGTCTATTACGCTCGACATTGTTTACGTCAAGTAAAAATCTGGTCTTACCGATGATGACGAAGGCCCTGCGGGATAATTGTTGCTGCCAGAAGAAAGCCCTGAGCCGCTTGGATACCTGCCGCCTGGCGGTGAGTACGTGTCTCGTCCGTAAACTTGACCTTGCCTACCACCATTCTGAAATGATGAGCCGGGGTTGATAATTGAGCTTGGCCGAGTCTATTACGCTCGACATTGTTTTCGCGAAGTAAAAACCTGGTCTTACCGGTGATGACGAAGACCATGCGGGATAATTGTTGCTGCCAGAAGAAAGTCCTGGGCCGCTTGGATACCTGCCGCCTGGCGGTGAGTACGAGGGAGTCGACGGTTGACCCGGTGCATACGGGTCTGATCCGAAAGATGGACCTGGCCTACCACCATTCTGAAATGATGAGCCGGGGTTGATAATTGAGCTTGGCCGAGTCTATTACGCTCGACATTGTTTACGTCAAGTAAAAATCTGGTCTTACCGATGATGACGAAGGCCATGCGGGATAATTCTTGCTGCCAGAAGAAAGTCCTGTGCCGCTTGGATACCTGCCGCCTGGCGGTGAGTACGAGGGAGTCGACGGTTGACCCGGTGCATACGGGTTTGGTCCGAAAGGTCGGGTTGGCCAATTACCATTCTGAAATGACGAGCCGAGGTTGATAATCGAGCATGGCCGAGGCTATTCGATCGGAATTATCCCGATGGGAATAATCGTTATAATCAGCGAGTCTTACGGAAAAAGGTTCTCCGGCAAATCCAGCCAATCGATCTGTACACTCGCAGTTCAATTTATGGACCTGACGCTTGCTTCGAACTTGATCGGAGCCTATTGTCTTCTCTCCTGACTCGATAGTACCTGTGGAAAATGAAATGATATTATGAAGAAAGCATTCCGACTTGTTTAGAAAGTCGAGACGTTCAACTATGCATCGAGTAAAAACTTTTTCCTCATACGGTATATCCGCCGATCCGGATGACATTTTTACGAATAGATGGTCCACTCACCAATTTGGCGTACAAGCCGTTTTTCATCCTCGGCCTCGGCGAATGCAATCAATGCAGCGACGATGAACGCAAACGTTCTTCCCTGCATGTTTCTTTTTGTACAGTTTGCTCTTTGCCACAGAGACGACGGTCCGGGTTACCAGAAAAAATTATTGTGTCACTCCGAAGAAGAAATCATCCTTATATACAGCATCCCAATCGCGATTGATTATAATCGAGAGGATCAAGAGAAAGCAGTGGTATCGATTCGTGCTTGAGATGAAAAACACCATCAGCTTGATGATCGAGATTCGGCACAATCGTCGTATCGATCGTGCGATTTAATCTGCCAGCATCTGCAGACTCGACGTGATTTTTTTCTTAAATCACGCTCCAAGTACCAACATTGGACGATTGTCGCCTTCTCGCGACAACCGTATTTGTCTTTTTCCACAAATATTTTGCAAACTCGCAAAGATCGTAGATAATCTCTGACTATATTTAAAACTGCAATGTCAGTTGTTTGCAACGCAGAGATCTTACTTTGCGATCCATTATCTTATTGCACGGATCTTATCAAACTTTTTTTCATCATCAGCGATTGATACCTTGATCGTGTAGCGCGATTTTCTTGCCAATTTCTCGATACTTGAACAAACGATCGAGAAAAAGGGGAAAAACTAATTGAAATTGTCGTTTATAATTGAAGGAACGATTGAACTCGGCTCGTTGTCAGTGACTTTACATTCTCAAAAGTTTCGCAATAAGATCATGCGAAATATCGATATTTCGTCATGCCTGCCGTTGCAACCAAAGCCTTTCGGAATCTCGGCGGACAACGGAACTTGTTGCTCGTTCCAAAGTATTTTTTTTTTTTTCACGTCAATTTACACGCCAGTAACAATTCGAGTGATCGTCTTGAGAATTTAACTCAATCGGCAAGTTTTCGAAATTGTCAAACTAGAAAATTAACGAAAAATCATGAACGAAAACCGCATTCAATGAGCGGATCCATGCCATTTTTATACACCATGTGTCGCAAATAACAACATTAAACAACATTTCTCACGTATACGTACGTGAGTTTATTAACGAAAATCCGAGGATAGGATTTTTCGACTCGGGGAAGGCTCGGATGCATGGTAAAATGATGATAAAACGAAAGCGGCTCTCGATGTCATATTTTTTTGTTTATTTTGCGTAATATAAAAAATACAATAGTTTAACGCGGTCGAACAGCTCACAAAAGAGTTGCGTCATTTTTACAAGCATTTATCCGCCCTGAACGCTGCGGGGAAATGCGCCGAGATCACGGCCTTGGATTCGACTCAGTCTTTCTTGAAAAAGTGGGCTTTTAGCAAATCCTTGAGTACTTCGAAAATTTCAAACTTGTCCGACACTGCCCCCTTTATGCCAAAATCCTTGAAATCAAAGTGTTTTTTTCCATGATCATCGGATCTGTAATAGCCGTGCATTTCCGACGGTCCCCACGAATCGCTGTGCTTGGACACTTTGGACGAGGCTTTGTCCTTGACGATGGACAATCCGATAACATCCAACAGTTTGACAACTTTTCCCATTAGCGCCAAGAGACCTTTCAGCGTCGATTTGAGAAGAATCTTGGTAGAAACGTCGCTGATCTCATCCTTCTTTTTGCTCAATTTGACAAGTGCTTTTTTCGAGTCGGATTCCGAACCGTCGTCCCACTTTTTCGACATGGCATCCACTGCTTTGTCCTTGACCAGATCTGGGTTTGACAGCAGAGAGCATGGTTTTGTCACCGTTAAATGTTCGTTTTTAATAAACGAAGCCTGCGTGTGCTACGATGCACGTTGCACTCTGAGTACGATTTAAAATCAATATCCCACACGTTTCGCGTGTGCCAAGTGTTTGTGTGCTTACCTTCGATCTTTTTAACTGGCGATTTAGCCGCTACGAGCGCAATTAATCCAGCGAAAATGAGAATTTTCCACGCCATCGCCATGTCGCCTCGTTATTATTATGTTTATTCGTCGGTTTTCTTTTCAATCAGCCTTCTCTCGAGAGAGAGTGATGTGTCACTGCTGAGCGAAGAAAGCGCTTTGTGCCTATCTAACCAAGAAATTTACCTTTATATACCGAACGGTGGACCATTCGAGACTTTTGGAAGCAACATTCGGGAAATTGAGGATATCAGTTGGCCTCGCGTTGATAAGGGACGACACACTTGCTCGCGATCGCTATTCGCGCTGATATCCTCGATTGGCTTTAGCACGCGTGTCCTTATTACCCAAATCGTCGTTTCTCACTTTTATTCCTCAATTTTTCAGGTCAATCCAACTCGATTAATGCGCGACGAGTCGCGAACGTCAGTGCGTTTCTCGCGAGCGCCATACGTGATTCGACATCTCTTTCGTTATCAATGCTCCTATATATCGCATTTAAGCCGACGTTTTATCGGCACTTTGAATAATTATTTTACAGGTCAATTATTACTCACGACCGCTCACGCCGTCAACGAGTATTCGCACGTTCCGGATTCTTCGCGATGTATTACAGTTTACCAACATCCGCAAATCGCATTCGCCTTTCTTTCTTCTTGGAATACACGAAGCATCGCGAGCATCGCCGTGCTTTACATGCGGAAAATTCGGCGATTTTTGACGGGACGAATATACGCATCGAAATCATGTCCATCGAAATGAAAATGTTGCACGCGAGATGGTCAAATTGCGGAGAGAATCACGAATAAACAACCGATCGAAGGAACAATCACCCGGTCGTACCCTGCTGTTTCCATCACCGCGACACGCATAGAACAGTGCTCTTGCGATGCATCGTCGTTTGTGGGAAATAATCGCCGGTTAAATCGCGAAGGAAACGAACGAGCGTTACTGTGCTAGCAAAATTCATCATGCCATATTTATTTAAAAAATGTAATTCAAAAAATGCGTGTAATAATTTAAGGACTCTTTTCTCTTCCCACTCGCTGCTGTTATGTACACTCATTCATACGTTCCACTCGATCGATGTATCGCCGCAATTGGCGAACACGTTCGATATCGAAGACACGACGAGATCCCTCGATTACGACCTGTTCACCCATCGGCTCAGAAGATTGAACAAGGATCGTCCGATCACCCTGGAAAGCTTGCGCATCTGCTTGAGCGAAGGTAACTTGCTGCTTTTACCGTGACTCAAAGTCGATTGGGAATCCTCGCTGGGCGACATTGCAATGTCATTGCCGTCGGATAAATTGATTCCATGATTATTTCCAACCGCGCAAGGCCTCAGACAAAGATTGCCGGTGCCGTACGGTACGACAACGCCGGCGTTGTTGTCCAAAGGTGGACCTGGTATCTGGTACGGGGGTTGACCGCCGGATCCTCGTGGCGCATCCAACCATCCGTAATAGCCGGTCTGCGGAAGATACGCAGGGCCATTGGGTCGTTGGTATCCGCCGTAGGCACTCTGCAAACCCTGCCACGGGGGGAATCTGCTGTACTGATAAGGCCCGTAATCGCCGCTGGGAGGCGAGTCGTAGGTCGCGCCGATCGCGGGATTCTGCGACGACCCGCCGAATCTGACCTGCGGTCCGGCGGAAACGGGATCGAATTCCGTTGGAACGTTACTCGTCGTTGAAGAAGGCTTGTATTTCCGGGTGAGCATGCGGATATTTTTGCTCCGCGTGTCGGTACCGTCATTGGACGGGGATGTCCGGGCTCTGTCGTTCGATCGCGGACCGGGCGTCTCACTCGGTCCAGGCAATTCCTTATTCCGCGATGCGGCGTCATTGCCATCGTACAAGCCGGGTATGTCGTATTCGAAAGGGCCCTCTGGACGAGCGTCGAACGGCGGATCCGGGTAGGCCCCGGCCCCGTAACGGTTGTAAGGATCGTTTAAACCTGCGTGCGGGATTCCACATGTAAGTCGGAGTCGACGCTATCGGAATCGACGTTTTCGATCGTTTCGCGAAGGAGAGTACGAGAAATCATTACCATTCCCGTTGATGGCCAAAACGGCGGGGTCTCTCCGGCGATCATCGGCGGGGAACAGTTGTCTGGCGTTTCTCGATTTATCGTCAGCTCCTGTAAGCGCGTACCGACAAGACACACCGTTATACGATGATGGTACAAGGGGTATACCGAATTTGGATATTTTTTTTTTCTCCCGAACGAAGAGAGCTTCGTTCATCGCTCACCTTTCGTCGATGGTTTGCCGGTCTCCTTGCTGATCACGATACTCGCGACGGATGCCAAAAACAAAACGACCTTGAACATCATCGGGAATGATGATTTTTGCCTGGCTGTGCTTCTACCTTCGCTCCCTTCTCGCGTATTCGGGAGGCTGAACCCCGACGGAAAGAAACGACGAATCTCTTTGCAGGATCGAGCGAAAATTTCTCCTTTATATGCTGCCGGTCCAAGGAATTATTTTGGATACTATCAATATGAAAATCAGGGTATCTCCTTAGTTTGTGCTACACGGATGATAAATTCTTTTTGTTTTCTGATTGACGTGATTCTTCTCTTAATGATGAAAATATTTTACATTTGTATATCATTTTATCAGAATCTGATGCCGAGCAGTGTATACCGATGAAGAGAAATAACATTTTATCGGTGTACGGGGGGTGACGTGGAGCAACGGGAAGAGAAAAACTCGGTCGCGCATATTCGCGCGTCATGCGGTAACGGACCTTACCCATCCGAGGCAAATTCGGGCATCATTGTCGCAATTCTGTGTCCGATAAATCGCACGAGCCATGCGAACGGCTGCAAAGGGTTGCCGCGCGGAGTACGCTCGGCATATTCCCACCTCACGCAAATCGCTATTGAATGAAAATTCAACGTTCAACGACACGTGTACTGTAAGGTGTACAAATGTAATACTTTTTTTTTTCATTTTCTTTACAACAGATTCGACAGTTCCGGTTCAGCTCGGCTAAAAACTGTCCTGCTTTCTCGGCATTGTGGCTAAAAAATGGCGCTCTAGTTGAAAAAAAAAACCCTCGTAAGACTTTTTTTATCGGGCACAAGTTTTGCAATCAAATAACGCTTCCGTTGTACTGACGCATAAAAGCGAAACTTACATTACCGGCTCAGCGTAGCACTCGCGACATTTTTTAACGACGAGGAAGTGCAGATAATCCCGATCGGAGCATCAAGATGACTCGATAAGTCTTCCTCTTGATTAAACGAAAAATAAAACAAAATCACGACGCGTGCCCACTGCTGACGAACGATTTTTATCGTTCTAGCGCGGTCGCCGACGAACGCTCTGATCTTCGCGTTACTGCCGTGGACAAAATCTCGTTCTGTTCTTGGTACGAATAAGCAAAATACACAAGAGACTGATCCATCGAAATGTGTCATTCGAAAAACTACGTTTCGTTTTTCAAAATCAACGTACATTCCTGATGATTTATCGATACGTGTTTGGACGATGTAACACTTTGTACCAAACGTCAGGAAAAATAGCGACACGATGATGCCGATGACGAACCAGCGGGAGTGGATCTCCGATGCGATTTTATGTACTTGCAATTGACGAAACGATTCAGCGGTATTGATTATAAAGTTTGCGTGAAAAATCATGCAAATACTGATGAAAAATATCCCGTTTCTTTGCGGTTGCTCGTTCCTCGTCGGTACTTTAGCCGATGAGGCTCGCCCGTTTGGTTTTTTATTTATTTTTCAATTTGTCATCCTGCGAACGCGACGAACATACTTGTATGTATGAAACGTGCCGGTTCCAATCGTCGTCACTGTACTTTTTCACCTGGTGTACACGACAGCAAACTACATAAATATCAGTCGATTCCAAGAGAATGTTTTTATGAGCACTCATCATCGTCGTATTGTCGTCAACGACGTGATGCAACGCTTTTCAACAGCGAGACGACTGAGATGTCACGAGGAAGTTTTTGATTTTTAAGATCGATCATATTTCATATTTCCGGAATGGCTACATCCGTCATCGATAAACAATGTGGGTAGGAAAAACGTATGGCACGCCATTGAAAATATGATGACGGAAGGGGATCGTGAGGTTTGACGGAGACGGGCTCGGCCGTCACAAGGCAACGACGAATACATTTTTCGTAGAGTCATTAGAGTTTCGTTTGTTTAATAAATAATATAACAGATGAAAATTCACTGCGTCATTGATCTCGAGGTCAGGTTGAGTGGTGAACGAATTCATCGTTACTCGCGTCATGTTCTTTGGATTGCTCCAATATCGTCGATTCGTTTCCTTCGTGAGGCATTCGTTGGAAAGTCCTACTTCTTCTTGCTTTTCGGCCTGGAGACCGGCTGAGCGATCATAACATGCGGTACTTTCTCGATAGTGTGAGTAAAGTGTTCGACTATTTGAGGCGGATGTTCGACAACGTGTTCGACAACGGTTTCTATCACTTGAGGTGGATGCTCGATGTGGATGTATTCGATCTGTGGAACGCAGGGCTTCTCGTGCTCGTGGACGTGCTCGTGGACCTGCTCGTGGACGTGCTCGTGGCACACGCAATGTTCCTCATGAGCCGGCGGACAACAGATCGGAGCTGGTGGACATGGACACGGACATGAGGCCGGTTTGCAAGGTGCCGGAGTGTGCTTACAAGGCACCTGGTGACTAGGTGCCGGCGAGTGCTTACAAGGAGCGGGCGCCGGGTGACAAGGAGGCGGGGTGTGCTTGCACGGAGCTGGCGCCGAGTGACCAGCCGGGGCGGGTTTGCAAGGAGCTGGCGCGCAATGGCAAGGAGCCGGAGCGTGCTTACAAGGAGCTGGCGCAGGGTGACAAGGAGCCGGAGAGTGTTTGCAAGGAGCTGCTGACGCGCAATGGCAAGGAGCCGGAGCGTGCTTACAAGGCGCCGGGGCGTGCTGACAAGGAGCCGGGGCATGCTTACAAGGTGCCGGGGCATGCTTGCAAGGAGCCGGGGCATGCTTGCAAGGAGCCGGGGCATGCTTGCAAGGAGCCGGAGCGTGCTGACAAGGCGCGGGTGAGTGTTTGCAAGGACCCGGGGCATGCTTGCAAGGAGCCGGAGCGTGCTGACAAGGCGCGGGTGAGTGTTTGCAAGGAGCCGGGGCATGCTTGCAAGGAGCCGGAGCGTGCTGACAAGGCGCCGGTGAGTGTTTGCAAGGAGCCGGGGCATGCTTGCAAGGAGCCGGAACGTGCTGACAAGGCGCCGGTGAGTGTTTGCAAGGAGCCGGAGCGTGCTGACAAGGCGCGGGTGAGTGTTTGCAAGGACCCGTCGCATGCTTGCAAGGAGCCGGAGCGTGCTGACAAGGCGCCGGTGAGTGTTTGCAAGGAGCCGGGGCATGCTTGCAAGGAGCCGGAGCGTGTTTACAAGGAGCCGGAGCGTGTTTACAAGGAGCCAGGGCATGCTTGCAAGGAGCCGGAGCGTGCTGACAAGGCGCCGGTGAGTGTTTGCAAGGAGCCGGGGCATGCTTGCAAGGAGCCGGAGCGTGTTTACAAGGAGCCGGAGCGTGTTTACAAGGAGCCGGGGCATGCTTGCAAGGAGCCGGAGCGTGCTGACAAGGCGCCGGTGAGTGTTTGCAAGGAGCCGGGGCATGCTTGCAAGGAGCCGGAGTGTGCTCACAGGGAGCTGGTGCGGGTTTGCAGGGAGCCGGCATACAGTGATCGCAACATGCGCCATGAGCTGACCCCGAGGCGCAGGATTCCGAAGTCGATGCGCAAGATTCCGAACACGATGCACGGGCTGCCGTATTCGGTGCGCTAACTGGTTTTAAACTGGTGGCCAATGGGATTGCCGTTGACATCATCTGCTTGGAATTTTGATGGCTACCGTGGCTCGAAGATGACGCCGAATGTTGTTTTTGATGTTGACCAACGATGCGGGTGGTGGTGGTGGGCGCACGAGTGTGACTCTGACTATGCTCGGAGGTACTTTTATGAGACTTCTCCATGTGTGTGCCGTGTGTATGTGTCCCTTCGTTGCCCTGCGACGAAGGCTGAAGCTCAATGAGCTCGTAGAGCGTTTCGCTGCTACGGTGATTGCTGCCACTGCTCTCGCCTTTCAATCTGTCTTTCATTCCGACGAAACTGGTCAACGACGACGCGACATTCACCGCAGCATCCATCATTTCGGAGAGACGACTAGTATCGTGATGGTGGCCAAAGATACCCCTTGAATTTCTTATCAAATTACCTGCGAAAATAAAAATAAATAACTATAGTCGGGGGGAGCCGTTGTCCAGTGTCGAGTGATTTCCAAACGTCCGTTGGGCTATTGGATTACCACCGAAACTGCAGTTTTTACGCGGTATGAAAGTCATCGAGAGCGCACTCGCGGAGAACCTGAGATTTCTCGTAAAATTGCAACGCTCGCAATTTCGCTGGCGACGCGGTTGAGAATCGCTATCGCGACTCGCAAACGATATCGCCGAGTATCGAACGAATCGATCAACGATCAACCCAATTTCTTCCGGCGTACGCGATGCAAAGATAAATATATTTCGAAATTTCTTAAATTCGGCTCACCTTTTGTTGTCTCGATCGGAGTCGCGGCGGCCGCCGCGAATGCAGCAACGAACATCACTAAAAATCTCAACATGATCGATGTGACTTTGAGACTCTCCGAGAACAGAGTAAATAAATTAATTTGCCCGAAAAAAAAAAGGTAAAAAAGACAAACAATCCCTCCTCCGCTAAAGTCCTCCGACTGCTAGTTCGAGTTAAAACTAGAGCGAGGAGTGATGCGAATCTGACATCGGCGTGTCAATTTATACCGCAGTCTCCCGCTTCGACCTTGCGCTCCGAGGGAGGATAAAATATCGAGAGGAAAAGAACATCAAGCCGATGTGAATAACATGCCGGAAAAAGACGCGCGCGCAAAAATATTTTGCCTTCGATTCGTGTCTCTTTGATAAACTTTGCCTCGTCTTCCTAGAATCATGATGGAGGGATTCCAGTCAAAATTATCCACCGCGGCATTCTTCAATATTGTATCGCGGAACTGCGAGAGAAGAGAAAAAAAATAACTTTGTTGATAACCGGAAAGCAGGACCGCATCGTTTCTGTTTGCGAGCACGTATCCGATGCTTTGTAATTCTTTTTCCTCGAGCTTCGTCGTTGAGCAACGATATTTCCCGGAGGGCGCGAGAGCTTTTTGCATCGAATATATTCCACCCTTGAGAGCTAGACCGTCGCCGATTGACAAAGAAACAATCGGCATCCTTTCCTAAATACGCTCGCGAAAATCGTACGGCGAGCTATCGCGCGGCCGAACGTGCGCATCCACATTTATTATTATTATCTTTTATTCTCTTTAATTTTGCTCAGCACACGTGCCTCGGAGTGTAAACGGGAGTCTCGGGTATACATGTCCGAACGAAGCGACGCGCGGCAAGGCAGCCTCTCTCGTATTTATATAAACAATTTCGCCGCGAGAACCGCAAAAGTCCCGCAGCCCCGCGTTTCATCCGTACACTCTCTCGTCGCGGCTTTTCGCGAGTGTCGAAAAAATCATGGCGTCGATTTTAACGACGTCGCTAATGAAGTTGATTCTTTGAATTATTTTTCGACTCCCACAACGATCAAGCGGAAGCTTGAGTATTTCACAGCGCTCCAAAGTCAATGCTCTCTCTGTTTGTCGACTTTCGACGGCCAAATCGGCAAATGGATATCGATACTTTTTGGGGAAATTTTCGAACGAACACGCACATTTATGACAAAGCGTTATTTTCGTCATTGATTTGTTTATTGCATTCGTTAATGATTAAATTCGATATTTATTTTGTCGTGCGTTTTCTCACGACAATTCTCCTTCGCGCGAATATTTTGCTCCTCTTCCGATGTGCCACGCAAAAGCAAGTCTGATCGGACGAAAACAAAGGCCAATTCCATACGAACAAAGTTCCGCGTTTGACGGCGAGTTGAAAATATATTTCGACTCGATGCCGACAAGTGGTAGTGCGTCGGGCGGGTCAGGCAACGCGCGCGTGTTCCAAAACTTGCTCAAAGACGTTGCTTCTTCGTTATTCATGGAACGTGTGGAACAGGCGGAAAAGGCTAATTTATCGACGCGGTTTCGTTCATTGAATTTTTTATTTTTACCCACCTTTACACCCACCCACACACACACACGCACATATGCGATATAAACGTAAATGCCGAATTTGAACACGTTTCGATTGTTTTCGTTATTAATATTATATTATTTATTGCATTTATTTATTAAAAAATAATCATCGACAAAGTGTATAATGATCGAGGAGCCAAAACTTGGCTTACTGTAAATTTCACGAAAGGAGCAATGAAAAAAGTGACATGTTTCATGAAAAATTCATCCAAGCACGATCTCACTCCTGCGCGGGTTGAGCTCGTCTGTGCTTCCTGCTTCTGCAATCGACAAATGACAAGTGTTGGAATGAAAATGCGCCGACAGCGACACCAGCACCGCGTGTCGATATTTATCGACGAATGACGTACCCTTCGGGCGCACCACCGTACGCGGTGGCCACCGAGCTGGCGACACCCCGCTTGCTCGTCGAATAGCTGTTGGCAATGGCGGTTATCATTCCGGGCAGTGATTCCGTCTCCAGCGAACCACCGCGCGTTATCCCCCGGGGATAACTGAAGACCATCGGAAAGAAATTGTTCAGGTTTTGGGGGTTGTTGTAACGACGGCGATTGCTCTTGAAGGGCACGAAAGGCACCGGAGCCTCGTCGTTTTCGTTGGCGTCGTCGTCGTCCCTCTCGGCGTCGTCGTCCTCGTCGTCATCGTCGGCGGCATCGTCCGCCTCCAGGGACTCGTCCGATTCCACCACCGATGGCCTCTTCTTCGTCTTCTTTCCCTCCAATCTCTTTGCCGGTCGCTTCGTGGCTTTGCCAGGACCCACCGGTGCTTCTATCCCCGCAGCCGGATGTTCCTCGTCCCCCTCCTGCCGACGCCCCCCCCCCGTCATCGTCATTACTCATCGCGTTACACGTTCGCGATTATTACACGTCCTTTACACACGTCCAGGACGGTACAAGAACGAGGAGGAGAATGGAGAATGAATACTGGAGAACCGCCTGTCTTTTAATTACCCGAGTAGGCTGCTGCGGCTGCGGCTCCTGTTCGTGTTGTTCCTTCAGAGGCGTAAACTTTTCGCGTTGGGCGTCATCGACATCGTGATCGAGAGGAGACGGCGCAGCCTCCGCCTCGGAGCTCGAAATGCTCGGCTCGTCGATGGGCTCCGGTCCTCGCTGCTCGGGATAATCGCCGGGCTTGACCTGGCTCACGTAAGATCCACCGCTGACGGCATTTCCCTGGGCGAAAACCCCGGTCGCCTGAGCGTCGTTCGTGCGACGAACCGGACGGTAATAACCGGTGAACATCATGGCCCGATGAGAGTAACCAACGGGAGCTCTCTTGTCCCGCAGAAATACCAGCGGATTGCCGTAAGAATCCATCGTTGCGCCAACTAGGGTATTTCGAAAAGGAGAAAGAAACAAACGATTAATACAAATATATCATCCAAGCGACAATTTGTAAAAAATCAATCAACGAGCAAAGTATCAATCGAGTCGTCGGTCGACGACCGTTTACCGGGTTTCTCGGGCACGGCGCGTCCCTGCGCGACGGCTACGGCGAACGCAGCCAACATCAGGATGCTCATCCACGAAGACATTGCGCGATCGAATTGTCCGCCCGTGTTTTATGTTGCTGCGACAAATTCCAACGGATCTCTCGACGCACCGTGCGCAACTGTACGTACTATCGTCCCCGAGTTTCGTCAACGAAGCTTCGATATCCAAGCACTACACCCCCGAGATGTCTACTTGGTACCAGAGCCGAGTCAGCTGGATGAATACCGACAATGTCGCAATCGCTTTTATACCACCGGCGTAACCACGGTGGAACGAGAGACCGAGAGGGAGAGAGGAAGACTCGAGCAGCGGATGAAACGAGACGAGATGAAAAAAAAACGAAATACAATCGGTTGGGAGGGTGTTACGCGTCTACGTGTGCGATCGGATAGGACGTTATCGAATCTCTCGCGAGCCTCTTCGTCCCCTACTCCTCGCGGTTCTCCTGCCTCCCTCCCCTGTTTCTTCATTGTCATTAACGTTGAGATATCCTGGATGGACGCTTGGACATTTTTGTCCATTTTTCGTTCTTCTCCTAGTTTTTTTTTTTTTTTTTTTTCCATCGGACACGTATCACAGAGCCTCGTAACCGTCCCGTGTGCGCGCCTACGCTGTCGCGGAGATGTACTCGTAACGTTCGTACGAGACGATCGGTCACGGCGATACGTGAGGGTTTTTCACAATGCGCGTTATTTCTCCGGGTATGGAATTTGACGAATTTAATTGCGAATCAGCCAATGAGGCCTTTTTTCATCATTCTTTCACGGTCGAGTCTCGAAAACGCTATTTCCAGGTGGTTTCTCGCTCTCTCTCTCTCTCTCTCCCTCGCTCCAGCCGCTATACAGACGTTCACCCTGCTGCGGGGATGCTGCCTGGCGAAGCGCGTCTCGGAGCTTCCTCGAGCATTCCCAGGGGCTGATTTTTCACAAATTTATGTCAATGAAATGTTGAATCGAGATGAGTTGTATTTGTGGAACGAAATTTCGCGAATTAACGGAGAAACGTCGAACGAGGAAAGGGCGCAGCAGTGCGAGTACGCCTGCTGGGTGGAAAAAAAGGACAGGTAATACAGTGATGAAGAGACGGATCTGCGCGACCGGGAGCGACGATTGACGATTCGCGGCACGCCAACGTTGAGAGGACAGGCGCAACCGCGATTGTAAGACTCCCGCGGACTTTTCATCGTCTCGCAGCAGCAGAGTGAATTATCGTCGTTGCGTCTCGGACGGCTTCTGTGCGGCTCTAACGGACTCGTCAGATCCGGTCGCCGATGTAATAATCGAGGGAAAATAAGGTCGGAATTACGAGCGAATCATTGACGCTCAAAATGGGACGCTAAATAGGAAAAGGAACAAGAAAAACGACGACGAAAGACGAATGATAAACGTACGCCAGCGAATTTTCATTCTTTCGAGGCAGAGGCGGCGTGTTCCTCGCGAAAGCGGAAAGAAAAATGCGGTTTTTGCACTTTGACACGCTGAAATGACACGCGATGATTGAAAAATCGGAGGAACGAAGCGGATGACGCAATTCGGCGAGTACCACTGCTGGGTAAAACGTTCCCACGCCAGGGTCCGCGTTCGTTTCTCAGCGATGTCGTACGATTTTTGAGGACGCTCGCTGATGAGAAACGCGCGTCAAAATTTCGTCAATTTATTCCTCAGGCTGTGGCTCGGTGTCTTCTGAAAAATCTTCGCAGCGTAAAACGACTGCCTCACAAAAAAGCGCCATTCAGCGGAGTAGGAACGAGGCGGATGACGCAATTCGCATGACAATGAAAAATTCAATGCTCGTCCTTTCATTATTCCTCATGTACACGAGTCTGTCCGGCAATGTCCAGCCTGCTGTAACCCCTTCTCTCGTTTATTTTCCTTATTTTCCTCCCGTATCCTCGTTTGGAATCCCTTTGTTTGCATAGACGCTGTGAGACGCGCGCACGCGAGAAGCAGCGAAGTTTCCATATTTTGCGCAAATACCCGATGCGAGCGTTTTTCGCTCATCCGACCGTGACACCGCGCGGCGGCGGCTGTTCGACGAACCGTCGTGGAATTTCAAAGTTGGCTGTTTCGCGGAGTAAATTTCCCATCTGTACAATTCGTCCGTCGCTCGATGCGCGCGCGCGCGACTCTGTTTTTCTTCGAGAGAAACGAGCGAAAAACAACGTCATTTTTTTTCAACGAAAAATATTCGATGATCCCGTTGCGCGGTATGTAAAAAAAAAAACAGAAAACGAGAAGAAGGAACAAAAGATATTATACGCCAAATTCCATCTTCTCGCCGATCGGCTTTGGGGATTGAGAGTTATGCGCGCCCGGGTCGTTTGGTTTTTTCCAAGGGTCGTTAACGATTCAGCGATCGTACGCTTTGGTACAGTGAATACGCGCAAACCTTTTTGACATAATTGATACGACACTTGTGTGCCTATCTATTTTACGTCCTTCTCCCCTCCATCATTGACCGTGTCGATTCCACCCCACGCACGTGTGAATAATTCTCTCGCTAAATCTACGGAACGCCGATCGCCTCCCGATCGACATACTCTGACTACAGATTAGTCGATGACCGGTAAATACTCGATGATCGAAAAAAGCAAAAAAAAAAACGCGACGATAATCAACGCCTACGCTGCGTGAAAGTACAAGAACTCTATTTGGGTTTTACTCCTTTTCGGTACATGCGAAAATACCATTTTTTTTCCTGCTTGATGTACCGATAAATTCATCCGAAAAATACGATCGTTTGGGAATCGCTTTTCAAAACATCTACGGACGTCGATAGTCCGTGGTAAAACCCGAATTACATCGATTTCGATACTTTTTGAGTGACAACGCTGTAAATTAAGTTCCATTGTAGATAAAAACTGTCGAATCGTTTACATCGAAGGATAAAAATGAGCTCCGAGTTTCAAAATCCAATGATACTTTTTGGGGTGATAATTTGAAAATTATTGAAATTTCAGCAGCCTTTTCCACGTCGTAGAATTTGCTCGTAAATTAACGTGGAAAATGAATTATTTGCATCAACTTTTCTCGACGCGTCGAGCGATGGACTTTTGTTTGTTCGCATTTGAGAAAAAGGTGTACTCGTGCCAAATTGCTTGAAAAATGGTTCATCGACACTCCGATAAGCGGGAGAGTAAAGCGAGAAACAAAACTGCCGGTTTTATGCAACGTGTATCCATTGGCTCTTCTTTTTTTTCACAATTTATTCTTTTTATCTCGTTAGTCGTCTCCTTGGTATTCAGACGACGGGACGTTTTACACGCGTCAGCGAGTCTGGCAGGTGTGCACGCACGTATCCCGATAGTCTGCTGGAATAATGGCGTGTCTGGCATAAATACTAAAACGAAAACGCGATACATACGATATACCGTGTGTTTATGCGAAAATTCGCGCGTGTTGCATTGAAGAAAAAAATTGAAAGAACCGGGAAAAAAAAAACGTCCTCGTTTTTCGGCCGATTCGATCGGGGATTTCGATGACGAAAAAGAGGAAAGAAGAAATCCGATGCGCCGCCGCGTATCGTGTTTTGCGCTGAATCGACTTTTCCTTCCTTCGTATAGACCCTCGTCGCTGTCGATGACGCAACGATGCGCGAGTATCGCGCAAAAACAAAGAGCAAAATTCGACGATCGAAGAAAAAAAAAAGAAAATCATCGACGATCGGCCGTCGTTTTTTGACCGCAAAAACTTTGTCGCGTGCTGCTCTCGCTCGACATTCTCCACCATGCGCTTCTCGCGATGACGTCGACATTCGCGAGCCCGCGAATTCTTTCATCCTTTCGCAACGTCCAGCTTTTCCAGCAGCGGTCTTGCACGAATATACGAATAAAATGAGGACAAACACAGGAGGCGCGAATAAACGAGTCGCATCGTGTTTTTTTTCACGCTTTTTTTCGTTCTTTTTTTTTATGAGACAGAAATAATTTATTGTTCCTTTTTTTTCTTTAGTTATCTTTTTTAATTACAAGCCAAAGTCCGAAAACTGACCGAAATGTGTGATCGCGGATGAGGGGTGAGATGTCGTGCGGTTGTCATTGCGGAAAGAATTTTTCTTCTTGTTTGTCCTTGTTGTTGTTATTTTTTTCTTGAATTTCGTCATTTTCGAGATTTCAGCAGATATCCAGCGACTCCGAGGTCCAGCAATCTTGAGAGGCGAGAAAAATCAAGTTTGAGCACAGTTTCGAGCCAAGCTCGCTCGCGAAAAAATCGCGATCAGGACTCACCTGTTGCGCGAAATTTGGCGACGTTCACGGTTTTCCGATGATATTTTACTTCCGTCGCTGGACAACAGCCTCGATGTATTTTCCGTTGGTTTGCCAGAGGGAGCTACGGTGCCCGATGGCACGTTCGTCAACAATCGTTTTCCCTGGCGATTTTCCTTCGACTTGCGTCTCACGTTGAGATCGGACGATACCACAATTTCGTCGAAGGATTGACCGACGGTCGCTGACGAAAAAGTTTCAACGAATCGTTTTATTTTTGGTACAACAGACGAGGCGATTTCGCCGCAAGCGAGAAAGCGCACGCGTGTAATTCATGCTCGACAAGATGGAAAATGAATTTAAACGTAATTAATAACAGATTCGAGGCAGGGTATCGCAAACTCACATTTTTTGCCGCTCCCTTGACATCGAACGTTGACGATAACGCAGACCAAAAGAATGGCGAAAAGTGCCAAAAGTTTCGTCATGGTCGGGGGATAATGTCGACGATGCCGAGACGAGAGCCGTCACTCAATTGCTTTGTTGTTACTTTTTTTACTCCTAAAACATGAAATTTCAATGAAACATCGCGCGGAGAGAACGGAGATACTCGCGTCGCGACGAGGCAGCGATAGGAGAGTGAACGTCGCGTCGAAATTCATCGCTCTGCGCCAGAGCACTCGCGTCCGAGGTCGCACACGCTCACTCTGTACGATTTTTCCAATTCCACCGCGCGTGTAACACGACGGCGCGAGAAAGTCTCCAGTGCGAGCATGGAACGGCGAGGCCGTGAAATTTCATTTTCGGCGGAGACAAAAAAAAATTTTGTTTTTCCAACGAATTTACGCGGTGAATTTCACGCGATTCCTCAAACGATTTATTCGACGGGAGAATTGGGATTTTCCCCGAGCGAGCCTCGGACACGGAGTCTCGTAAAAATTCGTTCCTCACTTACCGACGATACCCCGAGGATACTTTTCGAGTCGACAACCGCACGTGAAATGCGAGCGAGGATCGAGAGAGGAAGCCTTCGGGAGAGGCAAGATCCGTTTCCTTCCCAACGCACACACTGTATCATTCAGCCTCGGATTTCGACACACGGACGAGCGTCCACCGTCTGTGTTGGCGGCCTTTTTCGATTTCTTTCATTTTTCGCAACGCCGTGTGCGTATATAAAAATCGGGAGAACACGAGGACGGGCATCGCGGCGGGGAGGGGCAAAAAAAGAGGGTAAGGGTTTTAAAATCATCGTCGTGAAAGGTTGTAGGTTGTGTTGCTGCACCGGACGGACCACTTTCCATTTAATGTTCCTTTTTAATACCTTCATCCTGCTTCGCTGAAAGTCTCCTCCTTCGACCTGTGTGTGTACCAGCACCTCGCACCGTCTCTCCTTTCCGCCGCCTCTCTCCACCGGCTCCGCGGACGAAAAGACTGGTTTTCGCAGCGGTGAGCGCGCAGACCGCCGTAATCCAGCTCCCAGACGCGGAGAAACGCGCTTCTCACCGACGACTCGACGCTGCGACGCGTTTTATTCCTCCGCTTTTTTTCCTTCGAAAAAATCACAATGACGCACCTCGAGATTCGGCCGGAGAACTTTTCTCTCGTTGTCAATCGATACACGACGTCTCACATGTCGCGTGTAAACCATCTTTGAAGATTCATTCATTTTCCTCTCCGGCTCGGAGATGTCGTCCTCCGGACCCTCACCGCCGCCCTCTCACGACTCGCGAATGGACGAAAAATACGCTCTTTAATTTTCCTACATTTTTTTATTGATCCTCATAGCTGTTTTTCTCGCTGCGGCTCTCGCGGAGCCCCGAATGTGCTCGGCGCTGTTCCTCAAACATCGTTTTTTTCCCCAAGTTTCCTCGTCTTTTTTTTTCACCTGAACCGGGCGCGCGTCTCGCCAACTTTTGCAAATCTTATTTTCGTGACCATCTGGTAGCCGCGAAACGGCGAAGGGATCCTCGGGACAAAGGACGAGGGCGATCTCTCCTCCGGTCTCTCGGGATACCCGCGGACGAGGAACCGAGAGAACGCACACGAGAGAGGGAGAAGATCGTCCAAACTCCGCACGGAGGAGAGCACAGAGAGGGGAGCGAGGGAGGAGGGAAAGGGCAACGTGTACGGTTTTTTTTATATTCGAGGGTTCAATGACCCCGCGTATGGCAAATTAATAAATACGCACGGATTATATCGGTGATTTATTTTGAAAAATTGTTTATTCGATTCTTTACGAAAAGAAAATGGCAGTCTTTTTAAACGCAGACGCGACGATCATTGGAAATGTCGCACCGGCCTCGAGGTCTCTCTCGATATGGCAAATATTGTACAGACCCGTCGATCAGTAATCGAAGAACCTGCAAGTAAGAGGATAACATCAGCAAACGGTGATACCATTTGTTCCTTCTTTCCTATATACTGCGCCTCAAGTGGGGAAAAATGTATCGCAACGTAAAATTTGCGGAAAAAATGTTTCGTCGTCGTATTTTTTCTTTTTGCACGCTGCTGTACCAACAGACCGCAGCATCTGTTTGTTACATTTCGCGAGTCCCGAACGAGTTTGGGGGAGACGCCATTTAAAACGCGTTTCCGCGCGCGACGATCCGTCTGCCGGACTCGAGAGCCAGCCTGAGAACCCCCGAGACGCGAGGATTCATTTTCTCCATTGTCCATTCGTACTTTTTCACACGTTTTTGCGAGAGAGGCGAATTCGAATCGTAAAATCGCTCCACCCAACCGCGCGAAACCTCTCTCACCTCTGTGTGAGTTTCGCGTCAGAGGCGAGAGGACAATGCTGGACCGCCGCGCGCGTGATACCGCGTGCGAGAAGATTTGCCCTCGCGATGAGTCTCGGAGCATCGCCCGATTCCCGGACCCGTTTTTTTTTTCTTTCTTTCTGCGTTTCTTCGCGTCTGCTTGTTTGCGCGCGACCGAAAACGAGATGCAACGCGGCGCACACCGTGTCGTGTATTCGTTTCTCCCGACTGCGCGGGGAAAAAAGAATCGTCTAGACCGCGTCGTCGACGAGAGTGCGTTCACCCTCTGGAATCCCGGCGGACGATGCGGTATGCGCAAAAGGGTGATGACAAAGAAAAGAAGCAAGAGCTACGGGGATGACCTAGGACAAGGCGAAAAATATTCATCATCTTCGCGACGATCGCGAGTCATTTTTACGTACGTTTGAGGTCCGCGATTACGATTGCCGGCGGACGCTTCTGCGTGGCTGAAGGACGCCGAGTACGGTCCGAGACTGAAAGTCGCGCTTTGAGAATTCGCGTGGCTCTGACTGCCGCCGTTGTGCAAGGAGCCACCGCCGGCGGAGGCGCTCGCGAAGGACTGACCGCCGCTCGGCTGAGGATGATAACCGCCGTATTGCTGTGGTCTCCATCTTTGAGACAAACAAAAGACGCGAAAGCTTGGATAACTGCTGTCGCTTCGCCATCTAAAGGCAGCGACGACGGGACGGGCGAATCTCTAGTGTTTACCCTTGACCGTGAGGACAACCGTAGGGTCCGCATCCGTTGTGTCCGGCTCCGAAAAATACTTGCTGCACCTGCTGCGGTCTTCGGTGTTTCTTACGTCTGTGGCTGAAACTCAGGCTTCGAGCTTCCGAATAATCGTCGTACGCGTCGTAAAACTGCGGAGAACGCTTTTTCTTCAACGACCCTGCGGGATACATCGAGAATCCATTATTCTCCGCCGATTTTTCATTTTTGCCCGATCGAACGCGCGCCTCCTTCTCAGCCGGCGCTTTTACCGTCGAGTTGGTCGATCGTTCGAGAGCCGATTGCCGTTTCCTCTCCGTCCGTCGTCGCCTCGCCAATCGCCGAAGATTCGTTCGTCTTTGACGGTGTTTCACCGGCGAGACACGATGCAGCGATGGC
The DNA here is from genome assembly GCA_959613375.1 of Heteropelma amictum. NCBI lineage: Eukaryota > Metazoa > Arthropoda > Insecta > Hymenoptera > Ichneumonidae > Heteropelma > Heteropelma amictum. The sequence goes on from OY390721.1 coordinate 33,328,623, forward strand.
GAATAGAAAAATCGTTATGAAAGCCGCCATTTTGCAATGGATTTCCTCCCGCGAGTCCCTTCCGTTCGATGGCAAATTGATTTCGATGCGCTCGCGTTTGGTCGCGATAAAAAATCATAGACGCGCGCTGTCCACACTTTTCGGCGTGTGTTTGTAAACTGCCGTGAGAATTCTCATCTCGTTCTCTTATAGGCGACTCTCGATGTTTCACGAGCTGAAACTCATCGACGCGTCGATATACACGCGTGTGATAATTTAGAAATCTCCCGAGACTGGCCCCCGCGCCATGCGGATCGACCGGTTGACCTTCCGGTCCAGGGACGACCGGAAGCTGCCTTTTCGTAATCCCTCTCACACCCGCGAGGAGCACACGGACACGCGCATATCCGTGATCAAAGGTTTCGACCGTGTAATAGTTTTTTCCACGAACGTACCTTTCACACACGGGAGAAACCGAGATCGGACGATTCCAAAGACGAAAGTAACGAAATTTTCTTTCTCCGTCACGAAAGAATCGACGAGTGGGTTTTTACGCGCCATCTCCGAGCCGGACAAGTATTGTCCACGGCGTTTCGTTTCGGAAACGAAAGAAAATTTGTCGAAATCAACGACGATGAATTTGGCGCTCTTCTTCTCCGCGAAATTCCGAAGAAGCGACGAAAGTTTGCAAATTTCATTCGCAGCGAGTTCTAATTTCGACGTGCGATTGCGAATGTCATGTGCGAAACCATTCGCTTTCGCTCGCTGCTGAGTTGATGAAAATCGCTCGGAATTCTGTCGTAATATATCGCGATGGACGGACGGAATCGTGCTTTTATTTGGTTCGAGTCGTCCATAACAACCTCGCGATGTTTTTCCACATTTTTCGTTGTTGCCGCATGCTCGAGATTCCATGAGAAAAACGTTCTAGTTTGAAAATGACGAATATTTCTTCAACCGAGTTTTGTTTAACTTATTACGCCTGAAGTATAAGGTGTGTTTCCAACCGTCTCACCATTTCAATCAAATCGATGTACGAGCGAAATGAATTGACTCCAAATTCAGGCATTTTTTCTTTTTTAATTTTCGTACTGAAAAAGAGCAATAAATATTTGTCGGATGTTGTGTTTCGAGAGGGAAATTCAGAGCTAAATTCCATCACCCATACAAGGTTTCATTAAAATAATTTCAGAGTTTTAAAATACAATTACTCATTCAAATCGATGTAATTATGCTCGAGTATACCAATTATCTCGCGAAAGATTATTATCAAGATTCAGCACGAGGGACCTTTCACCGGAGCGTCAAATATCCCGCACGAAAACATGTATTACGGAATCGATGACTCTAATGAAGTCAATTTCCGGATAGTCGAAGGAGGAAGTGAAAAATCAATTCGAGTATTAAAGAGAACCTGCTCGTCCTTCTCTTCTCAACGACGCGAAATCACTCAATGATAAATCATCGGCTATTATATGCATATTTTCGTCTCCTTTTTTATCCCAAGATTGTATCATCCTCGTCATTCGATACTAGCATCCGTGTCCGTGTTTTATGCAATATTTATGCTCATTTATTCAGCGTGTACCGGCGCGAGTTACGTAATTGAACGAGCATTAATATTGGCCACGACGATCGAACAAACAGCCACGTCGAGCATCGCGAGGCGTTCGTCGAAAATGTGATGGAAACGACGGTAAAAATAGGAAAGAAGAAACATGACGATAAATCACTTTTTATTCGGGAAATACTTTCGTTGATAATTTCGGGAACAATTTCGCTGGAATTTTTTTCTCATTTGAAAGCGCCATCGACGTAAATACATTACGACGAATCAAACCGCAAGATACATTCAAACTTACGTGCTATATATTTATATGTACAAAAACGTATAATACACATTTATTATCACGATAATGGCGATAACGTATCGTCGAGAAGAATCACGCAAGAGTATTTACGATTTCCACGTCGCGAATCTCGTTTTCACGCGCTGAAAATGTCACGCACTGGCCGAGCTGAGAGATCGCGATCTTTCGTATGTACAAGACAAAAAGTTGACCCACGAGACGAAGCGGTAAAATAAATTAGGACGAATCATTGGATAATTGGTCTCCGAAGAATCGTGTATTTACGGGTCACGTGGACGCTGGCCCCGTCGACAATTGAAACACGGGAAATTTAATCGGCAAAGATGAGCATGTCTCTGGTATCGGTGACCGCGCCAGCTTGACTGGAGGCGGCTGCTCTCGATGGGAAGTCTCCACCATAGCCGGAACCACCGGCAGTCGCGCTGCTGCTGGCTTTGGCACTGGCGTTTCCCCCACTGGCATTGGCGGCGGCGTTGCTCACAGCGGATGCCGACGATCCCCCGTATCCACCAGCCGTTGCCGTTGACTTTGCGTCGGCAATGGCGTTCGAGAGACCACCGTTGGCCGTCGCCGATGCGTCGGCCTTGGCGGAAGCGGATCCGTGAGCGCCACCGCCGTAACCACCGTAATTGCCGCCAGCACCATTCCCGCTCGGCTGGTAGGACCCTCCGGTGCCCTGATAGTTCGCTCCTTGACCGCCCAGAGACCCACCGTTGCCGGCAGCACCGGCGTTGGCATTCGCGCTGGCACTCGCGGACGCACTCGCCGAGCCCCCGCCCGACTGCGATCCTCCGTGTCCACCCGATGGCAGCTCACTCGGAATTGGTTTTGGACGTGGGTACCCGCCGTTTCCGGTATTCGCGAAGCCTGCACCGGAACCTCCATATCCACCCGAGCTTCCGCCTCCTCCCGCTATCGGCGAAGTTGGAACTTTGTTGGGCATGTAACCGCCACCACCGTAGGAGCCTTGAGAGCCGCCGTAGCTGGATCCTTGGGAACCACCGTAGCTGGAGCCTTGAGAACCACCGTAGCTGGAGCCTTGGGAACCACCGTAGCCGGAACCTTGGGAACCACCATAGCCGGAGCCTTGGGAACCACCGTATCCGCTTCCTTGACCTCCACCGACCGATCCGGACGGTGGACCAGTGGGTACGGGCTTTGGACCGTAAGGTCCACCCACGGTGACGGGTCCCTTGCCACCAAAGGCACCTCCTTGCGCCGTCGCGCCGGCACTGGCAGCGGCGTTTGCCGCCGCATTGCCTCCAGCGTTACCGCCGCCGTTACCACCGCCGTTACCACCCCAACCGCCTCCCTGCGATCCAGAGTAATCTTTACCGCCGCCGTATCCCATTCCTTGAGAACCACCATAAGTCGCTCCTTGCGAACCACCGTAGCCGGATCCTTGTGAGCCACCATGGCCGGTTCCTTGTGAACCACCATAGCCGGATCCTTGAGATCCACCGTAGCCCGATCCTTGAGATCCACCGTAGCCCGATCCTTGAGATCCACCGTAGCTCGATCCTTGAGATCCACCGTAGCTCGATCCTTGAGATCCACCGTAGCTCGATCCTTGAGATCCACCGAATCCAACGCCGGGACTTCCGACGGATGGTCTGGGTAGCGAAACGGACGGAATCCCTTTCGGAGCCTCGCTCCCGATAATGGTAAAGACACCTTCGTCTTGGCCGTTGGAATCACCGCGTGGTCCGCTCGGATGGACACTTCCGTAACCCATGCCGGAGTTTCCCGCTTGAGATCCACCGTATCCACCGGCGCTGCTTCCACCGTGGGAAGCACCGCTCGAACCACCGCCGAGGAAAGGATTTCCACCGCCGTGACCCGACCCACCGTTCCCGCTACTTCCCGCCGACGCACCCGCTTGAGCACTCGCACCTGCACTCGCCGACGCCCCACCGTTTAAAAAGGGATTTCCACTGTACGTTCCATGACCCTGCCCCTGCCCCTGGTTGCCGGATCCACCGTTATAATCATGACCACGGCCACCACCGACGTTCCAAGTTCCGGTGGTACCCTGACCACGATTGCCCTTGGCGGATCCGTAAGGTCCGATATTACCGCCGTTGGTACCACCTGCAACGGATGGACTTTGAGCATCCGCGGAAAATTCAGAGGTTCGCGGAGAAACCGAGAGAGAGGACAGAAACGATTGTTGTATGGGACGAGCGTGCGAATGGCGCGACATAACTGTGATGGCCCAGGCCAGAAAGAAATTCAATAGTCGGTACATAGCTATTGCAAAATTTCAGAGTATAACTCAAGCCATGTCTAACGATGATGAGATCGCGCTACTAAAGCACAAATGGGTGCAGACATCTCCATGTGGGATGTTCCGAGTCGTTTACGGTCAAGACCTATTTCGACAGGGTAGCTGTACAAACAAAGCAATGATTCATTGATGTAGCTTCTCTCGCCGAAACCGCCCTGTCCATACCATCTCCATGGTACCACCCCAAGCTGTGACTGCTCACCTTGGGGCGCGGAAGGTACAGTTTCCTCGATGACGATTATCTCGATAGGTTGAACAGCGGTAGACGGCTGTTGGGGCATTTGTGGAATTCGGGAAATGGCGGGATACTCTTCTTCGTAACGATGACGATGATGATGATGGTGGTGATGATGACGATGATGAGGATGCATCATGGGAGGATACTCCGGGACATGGTCGTCCTCTACGAGTATGGGGATCAGGACACCGTCCGATCGACCCGCACCGCGACCGCCATTATCGTTGAAACCACCGTAAGAACCACTTTGACCGTAGAACGAGCCAGTTTGCCGGCCCTGTCCGTGAGAGCCCTCGCTCACAGGGACGATCGCGATGATGTCGTCCTGTGATATACCAGCGAGGGCACCGGCGCTCGCACCGGACTGCGCGTTGGAGCCCGACTGTGATAATCCATAACCTGAGGAAGGTCTCGGTTGATGAGCGACCGTTCTTCCGTTGGACGGACCGATTGTTATAGTTATCCTGGGAGATCTACCGTAATCCAAATGTGCGGGACGTTTTCGAGGGAACTCTGGTGGAATTTCATAGTTTGCGGGATATCGACGGCTGGGATGAGGAAAATTTGAGTCGGAGTCGGTGCTGGACGCCACCGATTGGCTGTCGGACGAAACGGTGTCGTCCGTCCGCGAGTTTGAATACCCAGCGTCATGACGCATAGCGTCGTACCGGGCGTTATCGCCAATACCGTAATGCTCGAATAACGGACGATTCGTTCGAGTCTGTTGGGATCCCGGTGGACCGTTCGGAACGATGGAACTCGCATCCGACGTTGCCGATGCAGTGGCAACGGCGCTCGATTGCGAAGGGACTTGTTGGGGACGTCTGTACTGTGTTGCGGAGCTTTGCGCCTCGATGCTCGCCGGAGCGTTAGGAGGCAAAGCGTCGTAGCGGCGCGACCCTGCTCGCTCGTTATCAAGGCTGCCGCGATCATTGTTAGAATTCGTGTTAGCAATGTCGTTAATGTTAGTCGCTCCGATGTTTTCATCGAAAACGGAAGACGATGGCTCGAGTCGCCCGGTATCGCCGTATCCTGCGTGCGTCAAATAGGCTTTTTACATTGGATCGTCGTTGCCGGAGGGGCCCGATTAAACGAAACAACAGACGGGGGACGGCGAGTCAACAGAGTTTCTACGCTACCCGACGAAATGCCTTTCCATCGGTTGATTCACCGCGAGCATTCGCCTCTGGATTGTATCATTTTGGATAATGAACGCGGCGATGACGAGTGTGTTCTCCTTACCTCCGTTACCGGCGTGTCCCGATCCTTGGCTCGATGCCTGCGACTGGGAGAGCGCTTGACTCGAGCCCTGACCCCAAGATCCTGAATTTCCTCCGCCGTAAGATCCGTCGTTTCCCTGGCCGTAAGATCCGCCGTTTCCCTGGCCGTAAGATCCGCCGTTTCCGCCGTGACCGTGGGATCCAGCGTTTCCTTGGCCATAACCACCACCGTTGCCTTGGCCGTAAGAACCACCGTTGCCTTGGCCGTAAGCACCACCGTTGCCTCCACCGTAGGATCCGCCATCTTGTCCACCCCCGTAACCGCCGCCGTTGTAACCACCGGCGGCGTTGGCGTTCGCGTTCGCCGAGGCGGACGAGGATCCACCGCCCGCGGACTTTGCATCGGCGTTCGCGGAGGCCACTGCGCTTCCACCGCCGTTGGCCGTTGCCGATGCCGACGACGACGCGATTGATCCGGCAAACCCTATCGGGCCAAGGTTAAATTTCGTACCGAGACTGTGACTATCGCTCTCGGCGTGACTCGCCGCGTCTTTTGGATGGAAAATACCCAGGGGGTCCAACAATGAACCACCTCCATGACCATGCACCAGATTCCCGAGGAGACCTTTCATCAACAACGCATCGGATGGCACAATTTTACGACAATGATTGGAAAAAAAGCAAACTTTTCTCATTGACCTTTGGGGGGTGTTTTTCAATGACAAACTCGAATCAACAACGACCTTGACACTGAAGCAAATGGGTGTTCTTTCGTTCGATCTCTTCGCAGCCATTCAAAATGGTTATCGACAATGAGCGGACGAATGAATTGTTATCGATTATCGATCAATGTTATTGGCCGTTGATATCCGTTTTCTCGTATGTTTTACGTTAATTGGAGAGAACGCTCCGCGTTTGAAAGACAATATTTGCATAAAGTTGAGCGAAATACACTGTGGATGATGGGCAAACGTTTGGTTCGTTGGTTCTCACCTGGTCTGGCGAGAGATTCGTTTATCAGAAAAAGTACCAAAAACGGCACCGAGCACTTGAATCGTCTCATCGTCGGCACTTTGTTTTTCCCCTCACTCGATCAGAGATGTACAGTCGCTTGTTTTGTTTTCTTGTGATAAATAGAGTTTTATTGACACGCGATGTCAGAGATTCAAGTGAGACTGAAGCTCTCATGCCGGAGACAACATCTTATATACTCTACGATCAAGCTAGACTCGTACGATACAAGAGCCGGATAATTATTGTCTCGCAGAGATCTCATCGAGCCGCAACGGCCCGGAATTTTTTTCTCATTTTTTCTTTACGTCATCCCGCGACGACGCGAGTATAGCTCGAGCTCGAGCATTGTTCATTCCGACTGGTGGAAATGTTGAAAAAAATGCTGAAACATTCGCCAACGGGCGGTCCGTCGGTTTCGTGATTTCCCCCCCCCCCCCCCCCCGCGTTTATTTACACTCGATTATTCTTACTCCGTTATCGACACAAAAATTGTCCGTTTCGATACGACTCTCGGGCGCAAACACGGACAATATTTTCTCCGTCGGGTCGGTGAAAACATGCACACACGAGGTCCACGGTCACGGTACGCTCACTTCGACGAAGCACTTTGCATTTTTTCATCTTGGGTTATCCCTGCCCGATGATTGGCGGGTCATTAGCGAGATGACTCTCGCGGCAACTATACGCCGAGCGACATCGCGAAATCAACGCGAAATCAACGACCAATCCGATCATTGATTCTCGCGTTCATCACCCACCGATAATCATCGTTATTACGGCATGGTGATACTTCGAAGGAGGATTCGAAAAATTGTCGATGGAAGCGAGACGAGAAAATGAAGAAAAAAAAGCAAGCAAAAGTCAAAAGTGTTGCGCCGCTCGTTAGCGTTGAACCGTTGGCCATTTTACAGACTCGTCATCCTGTCGGTCGCTGGACGAGAAGAGGATACGCGCTGACGCGTAATGAAGATAAACGCGCCGGAAAATAACTCGTCCTACACGCGTTTCCCTTCATTTTCGTCTCGTGTATTCAACTTTTTTTGCTAATGCTTTCATTTACATTTGTTAAAATTCTTATTCTTCTCCGTCCCGGGGCAAAAGCAGGGGCAAGGAAAGAAGAGGAATCAACGTCATTTGCATTCGTTGAATCTCGAGATTGCGCCGCGAGCGGACGAGATTGTCGAGATTGAGGTGAGATAACGGACGCGGACGTGCGTATAATCGAGAGTCGAATATTCATCGAGTCCGAAGCGACAAATTCGCGAAACGAGACCGTATGGGTGAGAAAAACGTTTTTTCGAAAATTCTTCCCAAAGTGCGATACTCGTCCGTGGAATCTTTTGAAAAATCATCGTTCGGGCATCGCGCGCTGGGTCAAGGAAAAGGCGATTGAGCGACGAACGCACCGATCGGGTCTCCTTCGAGGACCAGCCGAGAGTCGATTCTCATTGAAAAGATCCCCCCTGTTGTAACCCGCCCCCTTCCGCCCCGATGAAAAATACAAGTGAAACCTGTTTTCGACGTTTCGCCAAACTGGTTTCGTCGCGATGGCAGTCTAAATGGGACTCGTCCACGCCGACGAATCCCATTTCTACCTTCGATTGGAGAAAACTGGTCAAAAATGTCGTAAAAACGCGGCAAATTGTAACAAAAGTCATCGAGGAGAAGGGAGAAAGTCACACGTAAACGCCGAGCGATGCGTCACACGAGAATCCCAGTGGGACGCGCTAAAGAAAAAAAAACCCACGCTGCTTCACTCCTCGAAATTAAAAACGGAGAACAAACGCGCGAGAAAACTCTTGAAATCCGAGTTCGTTCGAATATAAAGTATATAAAGTCATCGAAAAGCGAGTCGAGGTTCAATGACCCGGCGGCGATCGAACGGGTTCTCGTTCAAGCGGCGACGGCATTTTCTTCATTTTCCTCGCCTCGAAATTGCTCTCCCGAAATACGCAGGCTGTCCAAAAACCCGACGGGAAGTCGTCGGACGAAAAAGTGCCGATACGGACGAAAATTCCGTCCGTTTCGTTGAATCTTTCGTTCGAGCGTGTCTCGTCCGTAAAGAGGCTGTTTATTCGAGGCTGGGTTTTTTTTCGAGCCGTCGAACGACACGGACGAACGTCCGGCTTGAATTTCCCGAACGCCTCTCTGTCATTTCGTAACGTTCGTGCTGCTCGATTCGGGAGAATCCGGTCCGCGCGAGGACGCGCGTACGTCGCTGTTCGCGTCGCGATACACGATGACGTCATGCATGTAATAGCACAGCGATGCGACGCACGTGTGCGCGAGCGTACGACAAAAGTGACTGTGTGAAACGAAACCGATCGAGCCTACCCGCGTCTCGCGGTGAGAAATTAAACTCACGCCGTACGAAAATTCTCGACGCAATTTCACGATGAAAAAAATGAAATTTCGCCAACGAGGGGAAGAAAACCGATCGGTTTTTCTCGCGCGGCAACCCCGGGAATTCCCAGTGGCCGGCGACAGCCTCGCCGAGTCGCCGCCTTGAAAATTTGCTTCGACGATAAATAAGAAATGAGAAGAAAAAAAATAAACGTGAAAATACCGAGAGACAAATCCGTCCTTGATTATCGGGAAAATGTTTCCCCACTCGCGCGCGGCTACGTTAATGTTATTTTTACTTTTTATTACTCGATTATACGATTCTCGGAAACGTAATAAATTGATACTTCACGGAAACGACGAGAGGCTCGATGGCGAATTCGCGCGGGCTCCGAGACACTTTCGGCGACGAATTCTCGGGGTACGCGCGATTTTTCCGCAACGGAAGGGAAACACGAGGCGTGTTTTCGCTCTCGTTCGCTGGCGAAGAATGAAAAACAAGAAATAAACGACGAGCGAGCGAGTGAAGCAACGAATTTCGTCGGTCGGCTAAAATTTTCCGAAAATTCTCGTCCTTATTTTGAAATATCGTCTGGAAAAAATGTTCATTTCCTTTTTGCTCACATATTTTCCTTCGTTATTCTCGTATTCAATATGCGGAATGAAGATAAAATCGGGAATGGTCTCGCCGTCTGGGATTCATCGATCGCCACCGATCGTCGATGCTGTTTCCTGCTTAATATTCTTGTTATCGAACGCGCAGCGACATCATCGACGCTCGCTCGTGGCAAAATAGCATAATCACGAGCTATTACAATCGTCGAAAGCCTCCGCCGCCGCATCGCTCGTACATATTTTTCATTCGTCATTTCATAACGACGGAAACTATATAGCTTTATTGGCCATTTTTCAAAAAAACATGGACGCTTTTTCTCCCGCCGTTTGGACAAAGTTGCACGAGCGTTCGATCGAACGAAAGGAACAACCGCGCGGCGATAGCGATTGAACCCCCAGGGCCAAGGTCGTCGCGATAGCTTTTTGCCTTTTAGCCTGTTGCGTTTGTTCGTCGTGCACGGAAATCGCATGGAAATGCGTTTGTTCGCTGTACATCGAGAGCGTATAATTTACGAGAAGCTTCTTTTCGATATTCTCTTTATTGACTATACAGCTTTTTTTCTTTGTTTTTTTTTTCTTCTCCATTGAACGAGCCTCTTATCACACATCGTTACGCGAGGTACCTTCGCGAGGAATTTTCGCGCAGGTTCCCGTTCTTTTATTGTCTTTCGTCTTTCGTCTTTCGTCTTTCGATTCGTCGGTCGTACGTCATTGGCGTTTTCTTTTTTAGGCAGTCTTGAAGATTCTCCGATGAAACGTGGGCCCATCGATTATCAGAGCGAAACAAAGATGCGTCGAACGCTTCTACTTTGGAGCATTTTTCCTTTGGCGTTTTTGTTTTTTTTTTCGTATTTTGGCGGAGTGAAATATGAATTTTCGCGCAGGTTCCTGTTCTTTTATTGTTTTTCGTCTTTCGATTCGTCAGTCGTACGTTTTCTTTTTAGGCAGTCTTGAAAATTCTCCGATGAAACGTGGGCCCTTGAGGAATCTCATCGATTATCAGAGTGAAACAAAGATGCGTCGAACGCTTCTACTTTGGAGCATTTTTCCTTTGGCGTTTTTGTTTTTTTTTTTCGTATTTTGGCGGAGTGAAATATGAATTTCCGCGCAGGTTCCTGTTCTTTTATTGTCTTTCGTCTTTCGATTCGTCAGTCGTACGTTATTGGCGTTTTCTTTTTCAGGCAGCCTTGAAGATTCTCCGATGAAACGTGGGCCCTTGAGGAATCTCATCGATTATCAGAGCGAAACAAAGATGCGTCGAACGCTTCTACTTTGGAGCATTTTTCCTTCGGCGTTTTTGTTTTTTTTTTTTTGTATTTCGGCAAAGTGAAATATGAAAAACAACGACTAGGGCAACGGCGAGTGGTCGCCGAGTTCCGTGGGTTTTTTCGAGGCCTCGTCGGTCCCGCCGTCGCCCGTCGAATTTTTGGCCTCGCGGATGGCTCTCGCCTCGCCATTGTCGTTGCCCTCGGCGACCTGCTGATTTTCCTTGCTACGTCCGCCGTCGGTCTTTCGGACCTCCGCGACGTTGCCGAGATAATCGACCACCTGCGTGTGCCCGAAAGTTCGCGCCTCGTCGATCGGTCGTTTGCCCCATCTTTCGACCGAAAGAATTCAAAAAATGTATGTATGTATCGGAAATGCCCACAACCACGGTCGTACGATTTGGAAAATACGCGGTGATGCCCGCAACGCCGCGAGCACGCGGGAAAAAACGGGGCGATTGCGATTCATCCCGCAAAATTGCGGAAATACTCTTTTGACGTTTCATCCGCGAATTTACACCGACGTTTTTTTATCCACCGCGATAATCTTTTTTCGATCTTACTGTAATTCCGAAAGTAAGCGATAGAAACTGTACAGGTGATGCGAAAACTCTGCAGTGCATTAATTCATGATTCAATATCCAAGTTTTGGGCAAATTATTCGACATTGTTGCTCGGATATTTCGAAGGAAATGTCGAGTTTTCGGGAAAAAATCTTGGAAAATCTAAGAAACAAAATGTCGACTCGTTTTCGCGACGTTTCCGGAAACGACCAAATTTCAAAGTCGCTTTCCTATGCGCGCGTGTGTTTCGTTTCCGCTTGAATTTGACGGTTGCCGGATTTTGACGGACCGATTAATCGCGTAAAAAATTACAACGACGCGGTGCAATCGTGCGATCGCGAGTTTCTCTTTTTCTCGCCTCTGTCCGAACAAATATCCCCGACAAAAGGACGTTTCTGCCGAGAGTCTGTACAAGGCACGCCATCGTACGAGTTTTGCGTTTGTTTTTCAAGTTTTCTCAAATTTCCTTTCGAATTTTCCCAAAGTCCAAAGAAACCACAGCAAAATTGCACCGTTCGGTCAGTTCCGAGTTTGCGAAAAAATCCTCGAGAACGTTTTTGAACGGTACCGCGAAATATGAATTTTTTTTTTCACAGATTATCTTCGATCGGATCATTTCGCGCTCACCTATCCTTTGGATCGTCGGGTACACCGCAGTGCTCGATGAGAAACTCAACGCAGTCCAGATGACCTTCGCTGGCCGCCAAGTGCAGAGCCGTACGCCCGTCGTAATCGGATAACGTCATGTCCATCCCGCTCAGACGATGTCTGTGTAAAATATTCATCGTATCGCCTTGTAAAAGCATTCGTTTTCACCTCCCCCCCCCCCCCTGCCCCTCAAAAACACGCGTAATCGCTCGCAACACGAATAACCAGTGAAACACCAACGTTTTTCTTCTTGCGAAACTCGCGAGGGGAAAAAAGAAAAACGTTTCGAAGCGATAAAATCAAGTTTTGACAAAGACTGTACGCCGGTTGGCCATCCTTCGCGAGAGATGAATTATCGGGGAATCGATAATTATTTATAGACGCCGCGTCGCGCGGGTAAAAAAGAAAAACGAAAAAAAAAAAAAAAAAAGAATTTCTAATACGAAAACAACGCGATGATGTCCGCGTTTACCTTCTCATGGCGGTTACGTCACCGCTCGCCGCGCTGAACAAAAGATTCACGATGGAAAGTCCCTTCGTTTCGTACTTGTGCCTCCTCGGATCTTTCTTGTGGGTCGCGTGCTTCAAATTGTCGTACCTGCAATTTCGAGTCTCTTCGTTTTCGGGGAAATTCATTCGCGACAGTTTCGGATTTGAATTTTTTCACATTTTTCCACGGCAAATCGAACGCGGATTCGATTCGAGGATAGATGGCGCAGACCTGTGGAAGTTGAATTCGTTGACGAGTTCCTGGCAAAACTGGACTCCCTTGCAGGAATTGCCGAGGGAATCGAGCGGCGGAGCCCAAGTGCAGTAGCCCATGACGTTCGGAATGACGACCAGGAGACTTCCGGAAACGCCGGATTTCGCTGGAATGCCCACCTGTTGTCGAACGAGCGAGGGAAATGAAGGCTCAACGGACAAACGGTTGTTCCATCCGCGAGCGGATGTGCGGACTCACCTTGAAGGCAAACTGCCCGCTGTAGTCGTACATGCCGCAGCTGTGCATGAGACTCAGGACGTCGCGTACACCGTCAGGTTTCAAAACTTTTTCCTCCGTTATCGGACAAATTCCGCCGTTGGCCAGGGTGGCCGCCATGACGGACATGCTGTCGCAATTCGCCTCCATCGAGCAGCACTTTTTTCATCAACCGACATTCAAAGGACAAACATTCGACGGGTGAAATCGCGTCAATTCGCGTCAAGGGGGAGGCCGTGCGTGTCACTCGTCATCTCGACTCTTACCTGAAAATACAGATCCATTATTTCCCGCAGATTCGTCTTTTCCGGATAACACTTGTGCTCCCTCATGTAAAAACCGAGAGCGTAATTCCTGTCGGCGGCTTCGCGCTCCGACAGAAAGACGGCGTTGTTGAATCCGAGATTCTCCCCACCGGCCAAACGCTTGAAGTAATTCATGGTAAAGTCAAACTTTTCGGCTCTCGTCATTTCGGGCTTGACGAGGGTCTTGAGGAGCGAACTGATGAGTATAGCGCCGGCGTTTATCATGGGATTGTGCGGTTTTTCTTGAAAAAGAATTTTCAACGAGAGTCATCGTTTTATTTGGTTTGTTGTTGAAGAAGAAAAAAAACGATCGTTCGACTCACTGTTGTGATCGAGAACGAGCTCGTTAAAGTTCCGACCGGAGGGCTCCTGGCCGACGTACTGATGCACGACCTCTTGGCCGAGTCTCTCGAGGGCGATCGCGTACGTCAGCGGCTTGCTGCAGCTCTGCAGCGTGAACGGCACCGTCGTGTCACCGATGGCGAACCTCTGACCGTCGATCGTGCACACCGAGACGCCCCAATAATCCGGATTCATTCGGGCCAATTGAGGAATGTACGAGGCGACCTTGCCCTCCGTGTTGCACTTGCATTTCCAATAAAAGTCCTCAATGTGCTTCGTAAAGTCCGCCCAATCGGGTATGATGAATTGGTGCCTGAATGCCCGCGATATGAGCACGAGATTCGGCGCTATTATCCTGAAAATTTCAACCCTTCCAGAATCGCTCTCTCTCTTCCACGCTCGCATTTTTTTTTCCTTTTTTTCATCGAGACTACCTCGCAAATTGCTCTCTGTTCAACTTTTGAGTCTCGTGGGAGACGGCCTCGTGGCCCTCGGTTTTCTCGTGCTCCTTCTTCAGGTTGTCGGTCAGTTCCTGAAGGCGCGGGTCGTTTTTCCTCAGGCCGGTAGTCCGCAGAGCCTTGCCAAGGAAAACGTCACGTGTTTCACGCGTTTTGTCAAAGTTTCACGCGCGGGGAAAAACAAACGGCGCGAAACTCACCGCCAAGAACTTGCCGACCGACAAAAGTCCCGTTTCCTCGTGCTTGAACATGTCGAACATGACGTCCTCGGCGTTGCTCGAATGATCGTGATCCTTCGTGCTGCACACGCATGAATATTAATCATCATCGCGTTTTAATCGTCAACGCCACTGATTCGACGTTTACGCGCGCGACAAACGCGCTCGCGCTCGTCCGACTCAATTACCCTTTGATTCGGCCGTCTACGGCGACGCTAGTGTGCAACAAATTACGATACAACGAAGCGAGCCCGCGAGTCGAATGCCACAACGAGCTCGATACTCTGACGATGCGCAAACAGCACGAATAATTGCAATAACAAGAGGACAAGTGATTTGGCATAATATATTTCAAGGTTGGTCCGACGGAATCGCGCGAATCGTTTGTTTCTACGGCTACATGCATTTCTGTCGTTCGCCTATTCCGACTCTCTCCTACGATGATGATGATGATGATGAGGATGATGATGACGTCGCTCGGACGGCTTATCGAAGATGCGAAAGAAAAAAAGCTCTCGCCGGATCGAACTTTGGTGTACGAAGGAAAAGATAAAAATGTGTGTCAAAGATGCCCGAGGAACGGTGGATAATTTGCGACAACGAATATACGGTGCTAAAAAACGTAAAGATAAATTCCTCGAGAAACACCAGTTCGAACGTCGCTTCGAGAGTCAACATTGCGCGATGTCGCGAGTGGCCGAGAGTCGAATTTGAAAAACAAAAAGATCCGTGACATACTTTTGAAAAGGAAATTTGCCGTTTGACTTCATTTCATGAAATCATTTTGAAAGAGCTCATTTTCATCGCTGATGTCGCGTTTCCGCGGTTAAAAAAAAAAAACTGTTCCCGTGTTTAAATGGGAAAATAAAAAATTTTCCACGTCCATCGCGGAGGTCGGTGCTTCGATTGGCGTTTCTCGAGTCGTCGCTCCGTCAATTCTACGCTACATCAACGAGGCGAAAAACGTAATCGATTCTTCATTCATCCTAATGCGCGTACAGATACATTATCAACGTCAACGAAAGATTACTCCGCATGCAAAGATACACTTGTCCCATCGTACTCACTACATGTAGTGGCTGTCGTGAATGAAGCTGTACTCGCTGTAAAATAATGTTTTTTCGTTTTTTCAAGGCGTCGTATATCGAATGGTTTTCGTTTGAATTCTGAATAAGAATAACAATAATAAATCTCAGACCCCGAGAGATCTTTCGCGATCTGACGAGCTGCCAATTTGATTATTCGCTCCGTGCTAATTATTCACCGCTTGTACAATCACCGAGATACGTACACTCGGTGAAATTCGTAAACAAACATTGAGAAATTGAGCGCCAACGAGTCGCGTCAACTGTGACAAAATAAATTTCACAAATACACCATTCACTCTCTCTCTCGCTCTCGCTCTTTTTTTACCAACACCACAACGTGATTCATCCTGTTTATAAATGAATAACCTTGCGCGTAATACCGAGTTTGCGTACTCCTCGAGTCCGAGAGACATCCGACAGGTGCATCCTGATAAAATTTCGTTGCGCAAATCTCTTTCGCAAGGGGCAAGCCGCTTCGTTTCTGAAATATCGAGAGGCCAACACAGATATGCTTTAATTAACGATACGTGACGCGGCCAGTAGTGGCGGACGTTTATCATCGTCGGGGCGACCCTGACGGGTGGAAACGAATGAAAAAGCCGAAAGACGGTACGAGATTGCAAAGTGGAGCGAGAACAGTCATTAATTTTGCAAAGATTCAATGGGAATTGAGGAAAGCGCGTGGGATCGAGAGACGACTCGCTTCGCTCGGAAATTTATCGATCTCTTCGCCGCCCGAGGGAAGAAACGTCCGAATTACGGGGCGGCCGAGTGACGACGCGCACACTCGCGATCAATATTCTTTTTTTTTCAACGCGCTTTTTCCCCTCGTCGTACAATGAAAATATGAAGAAAAAAAAACCTCGTCTCGACGGTCACTCGGCGCGGAGCGTATTTCCACCGCCGAAACGAGGTCACTGCCACATCGGCCACGTGGGCTCGGCGTCGCGAAGCTCGCGTCAATCGATATTATTTCAACTCTCTCTCTCTCTCTCGCTCTCGGCGACGAACGACGGTCACGTGACCGGGAAAACCAAATAAATCGTATTTGCGGAGTTATTTTACCTCGTTCGTGGTACAGAGTCTCCCGAGGGCGGTGACCGTCGTCTTGGAGACTCTCATCAATCTCGCGGCGGTTTTAACCGCCATCGACTCTCTCAACATTCTTCGACCGACGGTTCGACGACTGGCAAAGAAACGAAAAGTCGAAACGGAAACAAAAAGATACCACTGTCGACAAAAAGCCTCAATGATTTGCGCTCATCGTCGTCGGCGGAGCGTCCAACGTTTTTTCCGAATTCGGGCAACAACGAGTCGAGAGTCGTCGCATCGGCAACACGACGAGGCGTTACTGAGACCCGTCGTCGTACTCTCCGTTTCGACGAGGGGGTCGAAACGCGCTCACGCAACCGCGGAATAGAGGAGGGCTGCTGCGATTGGCGAGCATGCGCCATTTCCATCTATCGGCTCTTGTTTTTCTTAGCGAAAACGGGACGGTCGAAGGGGAAAAATAAAAAATGCCGCATCTATATGGAATCGTTTATTGTCGCTCGATAAATCGGTTACAAAAAGGAGATCGGATGATTGGTACTCGTTAAAAAATTGTAAAATTAACGTACGTCGCTCTCGCCGGTTTTCGTCGCTTCTCTATTTTTTCCGTGATCGATCGAATCACGTTTTTGTTTTCTTCGCCATCTATCAGTTATTGTTTTTCTTCGCGAAAACGGGACGCTCGAAGGGGAAAAATAAAAAATGCCGCATCTATATCGAATCGTTTATTGTCGCTCGGTAAATCGGTTACAAAAGGGAGATCGGATGATCGGTACTTGTTAAAAAATTGTAAAATTAACGTACGTCGCTCCCGCCGGCGATCGCCGGTTTTCGTCGCTAATCGAATCACGTGTTTTTTTTTTCTTCGCCATCTAATGGCTCTTGTTTTTCTTCGCGAAAACGGGACGGTCGAAGGGGAAAAATCAAAACTGCCGCATCTATATCGAATCGTTTATTGTCGCTCGGTAAATCGGTTACAAAAGGGAGATCGGATGATCGGTACTCGTTAAAAAATTGTAAAATTAACGTACGTCGCTCTCGCCGGCGATCGCCGGTTTTCGTCGCTAATCGAATCACGTGTTTTTCTTTCTTCGCCATATATCGGCTCTTGTTTTTCTTCGCGAAACCGGGACGCTCGAAGGGGAAAAATAAAAAATGCCGCATCTATATCGAATCGTTTATTGTCGCTCGGTAAATCGGTTACAAAAGGGAGATCGGATGATTGGTACTCGTTAAAAATCGCCGGTTTTCGTCGCTTCTCTATTTTTTCCGTGATCGATCGAATCACGTTTTTGTTTTCTTCGCCATCTATCAGTTATTGTTTTTCTTAGCGAAAGCGGGACGGTCGAAGGGGAAAAATCAAAACTACCGCATTTATATCGAATCGTTTATTGTCGCTCGGTAAATCGGTTACAAAAGGGAGATCGGATGATCGGTACTCGTTAAAAAATTGTAAAATTAACGTACGTCGCTCTCACCGGCGATCGCCGGTTTTCGTCGCTACTCTACTTTTTCCGCGATCGATCGGATCACGTGATTTTTTTTTCTTCTCCACTCGCACCATCCCTCTCTCTCTCTCTCTCTCTCTCTCTCTCTGTCTCTCGCACGGACCGCATCGAGACGCTCAGCTCTAGGCGGTACTTTGAACTATATCTACACTAGGCGGTGGTGGCGGCGGAACGGCATTTTTTTCTCCATTTTGTCCCCGACGGGTTCGGGAAACGTCGGTTGCACGAAAAAAGACGCCAGTTGCAATCTCGGCTCTCGAGTCGTCCGTCTCGACATCAACAAAATGGCGAAGATGACGCGTGCGAAGTGTCAAACCGCGTCACCGAACGATTTCAGAAGTAAATCAGTAAATTTCCGAGCCTCTGAATGTTTCCGACGGAAATCGACGGTCAAATTCGTCCGAGTTTTCGGACGCGTTGAAAAAAAAGATGCAACGCCTTTGACACTCGGAAAGCGCGATATCGACGCGTCGAGAGGCGAAATTTCGATCGGCGTCTCTCCTCGTGCGCGACTCTCGAACCATTCGGGGAAAACGCCCGCCGACCTTCCACGCCCTCTAATCTACAAACGTATAATACTTTGGTTCTCACATACAGTAGGACCTCTCTAAGAGAGAGGTGTAGGGCGGTTAGGGGAAGAAAAGTTAGAGAAATTCGTCGCCGAAGCCTTCCCCCACCACTAGGTTAGAGCGCTCGAGAATTGCGCATGTGGTGGCGTGTTCGTGTTTCTCCACTCGACCTCGACAAGAGGACACGAGCCATCGTGAGCAAAATTGACAACAAGTTGCGGAAAGTATTGTGTTTCGCGTCGTTTCACGGGTAAGTACATATATGTCTCATTGAATATCGATGTGTACATGAATTTTATAAATAAATTTTGATTTTTTTTTTGCAACATTGTAACAAATATAAAGCGAAACTTTGTAAGACTTTCAATAATTGTTCAATAATTTTTTTGTCCGCCAAAATATACGTAAAATATTCGTCATCGAAACTCGGACATATATAATGTATAATAAAATATGTACATCACAATTTATCTTGCATATGTACTTCAAGTTGAAATATATAATGTATATATATATATTTCATTATTTCATTATATTGCAGTATCTATGAGGATTTTAAGTAAGAATCTATAAACATTGTGATTTGTACATGAATTTTATAAATAAATTTTGATTTTTTTTTTGCAACATTGTAACAAATATAAAGCGAAACTTTGTAAGACTTTCAATAATTGTTCAATAATTTTTTTGTCCGCCAAAATATACGTAAAATATTCGTTATCGAAACTCGGACATATATAATGTATAATAAAATATGTACATCACAATTTATCTTGCATATGTACTTCAAGTTGAAATATATAATGTATATATATATATTTCATTATTTCATTATATTGCAGTATCTATGAGGATTTTAAGTAAGAATCTATAAACATTGTGATTTGTACATGAATTTTATAAATAAATTTTGATTTTTTTTTTGCAACATTGTAACAAATATAAAGCGAAACTTTGTAAGACTTTCAATAATTGTTCAATAATTTTTTTGTCCGCCAAAATATACGTAAAATATTCGTTATCGAAACTCGGACATATATAATGTATAATAAAATATGTACATCACAATTTATCTTGCATATGTACTTCAAGTTGAAATATATAATGTATATATATATATTTCATTATTTCATTATATTTCAGTATCTGAGGATTTTAAGTAAGAATCTATAAACATTGTGATTTAAACACGTGCGATTAGCTAAAATCGTTCGTGACCTCTTATCGAGGTGTCGGGTACATTGAAAGCGCTCGAGCGAGGTGGGGGAAGCCCTAAAAACCGCTCAAGCGGAACGGCGGAGAAATTCTCTCTTACCGAGGGCTCTCTTAGAGAGGTACTACTGTACTTTCCTCTCTCGTCGCTATCGAAAACGCAAAATGAGGCAAATTCTCGCGACGCTTCCACGATTATTCGATATGTACAAATGACGGAATAACGCGCGCTCGTTCCTGGCTATCGTTAAGTAAAGCTTGGAAAATCAGTCGAAAAGTCTAGTCGGTACGGTTTCTTTCTCGTTTCACCGCGGAACGATCGAAACGACGATCGTCAACAGAGAGAGAGAGCGAGAGAGAGAGAGAGAGAGAAAGCGAAAGAGAGAGAAAAAAGAAATTGGCAAAGTTGCAATTTCTTTTTCCAATTTCCGAGCGAGAAAAGTGCGCAGCGGTCTCACTTCCGGTTCCGCCGTCAAATAACGGTATCCCGGTAAGCCGGAGGTCCTCCGCTGAGGACGAACTGCCTCTGACTCTGCCGAACGATGTCGGACCTGCTGGGTACCTGGGGGGTCGCCCGGACGCCGTGATAATTGCTGTAACTCGAGCGGGCGCTCGGCGGACGATTCCCGTAGGGCTCCGGGTCGTCCATGTCGTCGCCGTTGAGACTCTGCGTGCTCGTCTGCTGAAAAGTCGGATTGCTCTGTCCCTGCCACTGCATCGGATTTCTCTCGTTGTTTCGCCAATTGTCAGTCAAATTGCGGGTCGACGAGTTGCACGTCGCCGTGGACCAAGCGGTCGGGACGAGGTTGTCGCTGCCACCGGGGAGATTCGACGCGTTCGGGTAACCCGGATCGGGCGTCCACAGGCTCGGCGAGGATACCGTCATGTTTACCGCTTCCGCCGGCCAACTTCCGGTGGTACCCTCGCGATCCCACGGGCTCGCTGCTATTCTGTCGTAGTTCAAGGCCGTCTGCGACACGGTCGTCAGATTCTGACTCGTGCTCAACGGACACGACGTTGTATTGGCGTACAGGCTCTCTTGTTGCTGCTGCTGTTGTTGTTGTTGTTGTTGTTGCTGTTGCTGCTCCATTATTCTATTGACGGGATTCTTGCGACGAGATTGCCGCACCGAGCTGCGCCGACTCGACCTCCTCGTGCCGTCCCGGGATATGACCGAGCGTCGTTTCACCCTCCGCGGCGTCATCGGCTTCGGCGAGACGCTACTGTCGTCCTGGACCGCCGGCTCCGGTTGCGTGTATTCAATGCTGTACAACGGGCGCGGCTGCTTTTTCCGCTTTTTATTCTCAACTGCCACAAAAATTCCCATACGTGAAACAAATTTTGTTGTTGGTTTTTTTTTTTTCAGAAAAAAAAAAGAAAAATTGGAAAAAAAACAAAAGACGAGAAATCTACTTTGGATCAGGCGCCGCCGGCGAGGACCCGTCGGATGTGCGCCCTCTCGTTACTCTTCCGACTTTTGCGACAGTGACGATCGTGCTCGATCGCGGGCGATCAACCGCGATCGGCAGTCTCTCGTGGAACAATAACGAACAAACGCGCGACACTGACCCTCGCGTCGGTCGCGCGGGAGCGAACTTTCCTCGCTGAAGAAAGTCCCCTTGGTGCGAGAAAACGTGAAAAGACAGAGCCGGGAACGTGAGAGACGGAGAGGAGAGGGGATACTCGAAAATCGGCGGAAAAA
Organism: Heteropelma amictum; assembly: GCA_959613375.1. Taxonomy (NCBI): domain Eukaryota; kingdom Metazoa; phylum Arthropoda; class Insecta; order Hymenoptera; family Ichneumonidae; genus Heteropelma; species Heteropelma amictum. The sequence goes on from OY390721.1 coordinate 33,350,097, forward strand.
AGCGAGCGAGTGGACGAGCAAAAGAGGCATCGACGATCGAGATAAGCTCGTACGTACCATGCACCTTGGGTTCGTTCGCGAGAGTGCTTAAGCGAGAATGGAATTAATGAGAAAGCAAAAAGAAGGAAGAAAAAACTAGACAATTACAGGATACGCCGGAGCGGGTTTTATCATCGTTATTCCTGTTGTTATTCCTTCGTGGGTAAACAAAATGCACGACCGGTTTGACCGTCTCAACGAGGAAAACGACGACAAACGTGATGATGCGGTGGAAAAAGCAAAGAAGCGTGTCTTATACCGCATGTAACGAACGAGCAAAAAGGAGAAAGCGCAAGCATCGATTCCATCTAGCGGGAGAAAGCCACAACCGCCGGGTAAACGAGATCGTGCGACTCCGCCGGTAAATTGTGAAAACAAATAGCGAAAATACGAGAGAAAAATCGTTTTATTCTCTACAATGTTCGAACACGAAAAAATATGTTTTACAGTCGGTCGCGAGGCTGACGCGATTCGGGGACGCTCGACGAATCGACGAGAAAGGAGAGAAAAAAAAAGAAAAAAAAAGAAAGAAAAGAACAACGCGTTTCCTCGGTGGTGGTGCTCGAGGGAAGCGCGAATCGACATCGACGGAGCCTCGGCGTTATTTCATAAATTATTCCCGTACAAAGAGCGAGGCCTGGCGTTTTCCCCGCCGAGAGTCGTTTGAACGCTTCCGCCGCCGCCGCCGCCGCCCCCACCCGGGCTATTCCCCGACAATCGCGGATCGGAATAGAATGACCTGAGCGACTCTTGACGAACGTGATCGACGAAGAAACGGGCTTTATCAGCGGGTCGGGACGACGACGAGGACGACGAGAACCGGGATTTTCGGATCCTCGGCGAGGCGGCGGGACTGTAACGAGGCGATTCCATCGTGCGCATTGGCCTGTCGTTGTTTGCTCGTTTTTTATGACGAAACGTCATGGACGTCGATTGTCCAAACGCATGACCGTCCTCGGGTATCGAGAGGGAGGCGGGAAACGTTGATGCGCGCTCGTTGCGAGCCTCGAATCGATCGAAATGACCATTGTCAGCGACGGCGACGGCGACGGCGGCGGCGACACGATCGTTGACGATCCCCGACGCGTTGTCGCTCCCGACGAGTTTCGTCATTGAGGATGGCGGATTTTTATCGGCCAGGGCGAACGACGATCGCGAGCCGAGCGACGTCGCTGTCGCCCGGCCGAGGCTTTTGTTGGAATTTACAGTGGGATAGGCGGACGGCGCGAGTGCCGAGTAGCTAACGTACATTGGATGCAATGGCGTGTGGCCAGCCAGACCAAAGTCATCGCCGCCTCCCACAAAGTCAACTGGAAATATTCATTTCAATCCTTTGTCACTCATCGACAGATTTCCTCCTTTTCTCCGTGATATTCGTCATCGAGGGAAGCGGGGCGGAGGGGCGGAGGGGGGGCACGAACGATTCTGAAACACGCGTCTCGATCATCCCCGCGATCCTCCGGGGACTACCGGACTACTCGGACTGACATTGTAAAAATCGCGTCTTTGGGACAACGTTTCGCGGGATCGACGCTCGAGTTGAAATTGCCAAAAAAAAACGTTGAAACAAACGTAATGATAATCGTACAAAGCGGCCAACTTTTGCTCGGAAGTGAGGCTCGATCGCAACAAGATGCAACCTACGGTATGCGATGTATATATATATACATGTGTCTATGGAAAAACGGAAGAAAAAAAACACATGAATCTTGTCGTTCAGGGTCTCGAATATCGCGAGTCACAAGCCACATTCCTCATGCCATATTTACGAGGACTATAAATCATCGATCCCCTCCGATCGTCGGAAAAACTTACCAAAACGGAGGATCAAATCCACCAATGAAATCGACTGCAACCGGAGATTAGCTCAATATTTTTCTTTCTCTCTCGTCAGCGGGAAAACGTTATCGCGCACGCGGACTCTACGACGCGACGCGGTATTTGCTTTGTTTGTTTTTTTTTGTTTTTTTTTTTTTTCAATTCTTTTCTCCCTCGTTCGGCCAACGATTTGCAACGCCGGACGAGCGGTGTTTCATTGTTTTCACGTCAAAGTTGGATTCTCAAGGACCAAGCACCCGTGAAACGGAGAGATCAAACGAGTTTCAACGAAATTTGAAAAAATCAAAAAAAAATCGCAAGTGCGCGACCGATGACGACCTTAACGAGGAATCGACTAAATACTCACAGCTGTCGTCCTCCTCTAGGAAAACGCGGCTCAGACAAATCCCACCGACGATGGCCATCGCCTGAAAAAAAAAACGCGCCGTTACAATTTTGTTCTCCGCCGGAGGATCGTTTTCCAGGACCCCCCCGTGCCCTCCTGCTCACCCCCAGAATGCACTGCGTCGACGCGTGCATCACCTCGATGATCTCGTAACCGAGTATGCAATCCGTGACGTTGTTGGGCCTCGAGGGGCGAAAAATTTCGGGCTCGGTTATTTCATTGACGACTACGCAGCCGGGGCCGTTCGTCTGCCACCAGGAGAAGCTCCCCGTGCCGAAATTCAGCGCGTCGCTCTTCTGCGCACGCGGCAAAGACAACGAGAACAAAATCAGTCAAGGTCGATCGATGGTGCAACTTTTTTCGAAAAAGTCGTCGAAAAGAAGACTCACGAAATCTCCAACATTGCTTTTTTCCGACTTTGGCTGATCGAAAGCGAGATAAAAAAGGAATTTGCAAAGTCGGCGGGCCGACCGTTGGATAATCGTCGAACGGTCGATGTCAACGGGAATAATTCATTTCCGATGTATGTTTTTTGACAATGGAGGAGGAAAATCAGTGTTTACCTTGTTCAGAAAGCCCACGTCGAGGTAAAAACATATGGAGAATATGTTCCACGCCAGCCATAGGACGTTCCAGACGCAGTACTGCAAAAGAGGAAAAACACAGAGCGTGAAACGGGGGAGAAGGAGCGCGGCGTGGCTCGAGGAGGAGAGAGAAAGCGGATGCTTACCGATACCAGGTACTTGGGCCTGTATTGGAAAGCTCCGAAAAATCCTAAAATGACGAAGATGATGTTGAAGAAATTGACCAATATCGGGGCCCACATGAAGCCCAGAAAGTCAAAGACTTGGCGCTCTATCGTCGTCAGCTGGTAGCGTCGTCGTCGAAAGTAACGTTACGGGTCGGCGGAGCGAGAAAGAAAAAATTAATCATTCGACGACGGGGAATAGCGAATTTCGTTGTTGTTGGTATCAGCGCGAAGAGGGAGATGCCAAAAAGTTACGTAAAATGTTCTTCGATTATTTATAGCGGCGTGACTAACGATAACAATAAACTATGAGTCAATCGACACTTCCGGTTTGTCGAGCGATCCGTCGCTGTTGCTTTTTTTTTGTTCTCTCGTGTTTTTCTCGAGAAATCGCGTTCCTTCCGGGCAACGATCGTTTTGTTGACTCTTTTGCTCATTCAGCCGCATTCTACGCGCGATTTTCGCGGAAATAAAAAAAGTGTGCGTCGACTCACGAGCTGCAGACTGCATATCGTCAGTAGAAAGTGTCTTCTGCTGCAAATTCCCATGTCATTAGGGCGTTCTTCTATGAGCGGCCCTTTTCCCCGGGCCCCGAGCGTTCGACGATGATTGTCACTCGTCGCTACTCGCGGATTATCGCGGGAATTTTCAGGAAATCTCGACTAACGCGAAAAGCGCATCACTTTTCAACGGAGAATCATCGACGCCGACGATACGACACCGCCATCTTTAACAAACACTGTCGTTTTGTTGCTGGCGTTATCCCCCTCTCCTCGGACGGCAACAGACGAGTGACATGTCCGCTTGTGGATTATTTCATCCGTATTACCAAGCGCAAGTCCAACGCGTTCCTGTGCCGCTCAACATTCCGTAGAGTTTTTTATTTCTTCTCCTCTGTGCGAATCCAGAGACGGAGAAACAACGCGATTTTCCTAACCTGTTTGGCGCGATTCACGATTCTCGATCGTTCTCACGATCCCGAGCGTGCATCCTGCGCGCAGCAAAAGCGCCTGCACTACCGACGGAAGCGCCGCCGTCTGCGCTAGCGTCAACTAACTTGTTTATGTGCAGCAGCGAAGAAATTGGCGGGAAATTTCAAACTATCGCCGTATCGAACGGGCCGGTAAAGGGGGTATCGCCGCCGCCGCCGCCGCCGCCTCGACCGGTATCGACGTTTCGTTTCTGCATTTTTCTTTTTTTTGTTCGTTTTTCGCGCGTGACCAACTTCGTGCTCTCACGTCGACTCGGTCGCGTCACGAAATGTGCATTTCTTGTTTCGTCCTTTTAAACGCCAAAAATGATACATAAATTAACGAATTGAACGATGAAAAGTTCTTCTCGTACGTGCAGGGTGAAAAAATTGCAAACGTCATCGCGTTATCGCGAAAATGCGAGCTACCGAAATACACATCCAACATTAATCTTCTCCGATTCGTTCTTTCACCCTTTTTCTGTTGCGTTTGGATTCTGAGTCGTATATTCGAGGACAACGGCGATACTCATCACGGTACAAAATCGGACGACGGACGGCCCTCTGACTACTTTTTCGTTTTCAATGACGACCCGTGGCACGTGCAGTCTCGACAAAATCGAAAAGGAAAAATTATTGACGAATCGTTGGGAAAAAGTTCGTTCGTTACTTTGCAGAAATCTGTAATTTTGGGAAAATCTTCACGTTATATCGAAATCCCACTTCTTCCCGATCCCGTAAACACTGCAAATAAAGATATCGAAACAGCGCAAGTTTTTTTCGAAAGTTATCGTGCTCGGTATCTCGGACTCGCGACCAAACCGTCATTTCATTTCGGCTACGCCGTGACTGCACGCGCGCGCGCGCGCCACTCATCCGAAATCAGATTGATGAGAAACAAAAAAAATTTTCAGCGTGCCGGCAGCATCGTCACCTCGACGAAAATGAAAATCGACTGCGCCAATCATCCTCGAGACTCGTCACTCACGACCGCGGTGACGGCAAAAGCGTCGACATTGTCGCTAGAAGAAAATCGTTCGGTAGAGGGCGCGCGCCTTCGCCGAACAACCGCCAAAGAGTCAAAATAAAAACACGAAAACAACACAAAAGTCAACTGCCGTCAAACTGCCGTCACAAGAGAGGTTTCGGTTTAATCGCATCTTCTCTTCCTCCTTTTTCCCTCATTTTGAAAAAAAAAAAAAAAAAAAAAAAAAAAAGACGAATGAATAATAGAATCGTCGCTGCGAATGCGTTTGGAATTGTCGTCAGGCACGGCGCTTGCGGTGAAATCGACGCCAGAGGGCACGTTCCGCGTGCACAAAATTTACGGCGATGGAAATTGCATGTTTCGCGCCGTCAGTTACGTACTGTGGGGCAGCGAGGATCAACACGGGAGTCTCCGCGCAATCGTGGGTTCATACCGTCGGAAAGTAATCATGGCGCGGTGTAAACATTTTAATATCCCCGTAAAAACGCCGACAGGTGACGAATCACATAAAAAATCATTGGCGCGAATACGGAGGATTCGTGAGCGCCGAATGGAACATTACGAGCCCGGAGGAGTATAAAAATTTTATGATCAACGAGGGTGTTTTCGCAACGGAGCTCGAGTGCACCGTAGCCACGAAACTGCACAAAATGAATCTGTCGATTTATCGCGAGATCAACGATCGCGGTGACGTCGAGAGGGTCTTTCACAATCGCGTAAACGCCAGCTACGAAACTGCGAGACTCTTGTTCAGCGGACGTCCCGAGAGCGGCCATTACGACGTGTTGTTCCCTCAGCGTCCATGAGCGATCGAAGCGACGCTGCGACTTTGTTTCCTGTGGCTCCCCCTCGTGTTTTTCCCCCGCAACGATAATTTACCGACGAAAAACACCGTATTCGATATAATAAAAAATTTATTTTCATTTTTGTTCCGTCAACCGCCACATTCAGCGTACACGTCGTATCAGTCTTTTTATTCGCAATTTCTTTATCGTCCTTTGAATCTCCTTCTCGCTACGAACGATCGCAGGCTCGAGTGCCAAACCATCGGGCAATTGTCGTTATTCCGGCGTGAATCGCCCAGCTGAAAATTGAAAAACGCGCGCCGACCATCGATAAATATCACGATGAAAATCATCCACATATCGTATCGCGGGATTAGCGAAAAAGCGCGTCATTTCCATTTTCCTTTCCCGATATACTCGAAAAATTTATTGCAACTCGAGAAACGCCGTTTCAACACCGACGCGAACTTGATATCAGCATCGAGAGATGTCGCTCTGTTGAGCTTCTTGCGGTTGAGAAGCTTGCATTATACGCCAAAAAATTCAGTTGCATCGGTATCGATAATAGAAAAAATACCTCTACCGATGATAAATTCGGTATATCGAGAGACGGAAAAAAAATTAGTCGTCATGTGTGTGAAGTCGCGCGTTACCTCGTTCGATAAAAAGGGAGCGAGTACCAACAATCTCCGCCGAGAGCGCACCGATCGGCCCTTCTCACAGCCTGGACGATCTCCCCGGCCACGCGTTTTTCCTCGTCGTCAGTTCGCCCCGTCGGCCATCTTGAACAACACGCGAACAATGAGATAATCGTCCGGAGATCAAAGAGAATAATCCGTCTCGCGTCCTTGAAAACACGACGGCTCTCACCCGTTAGCGCGATCTCGGGAGCACGGCGTCACGGTGATGAAATTCAAATGTTCGTTTCCCCCGTTCGATTCTCGAGTCAGACTCTCCATGAGTCCTGAAAAAACGATACTCGTGTTTTTACAAAAGATACTCGAGGGAGAAAGAGGCAGGGAGAGGAAATTTGGGCAAAAAACCAGCAATCGCAGCCCTCGAGCCCGCGTTAGTGTCCGTTGAGGAGGAGGAGGCGGAGACCGGCGTCACCGCGACGACGTGAGCTCTCTCGCGTTTCATCAACGCCGGTAGAAGAGCGAGGATCGTCTGAAATTCACCGAAAGGCGATAATGAAACAAAGCGAAACGCGCGATATGAGCGTTATCGTCCGAGGACGAAAGGTGAGCGCGCGCGCTCGCACGAACCCAGTAGTGAGTCATCAGGATCGCGTTGATCTTATCGACGATGTGAGCGTCACCGGCGCCCGCGACGACGCCGGCATCGGCGCACGTCACGAGAACATCGATCCCCCCAAAGTCATCTTTGACCCTCGCCGCCAGATTCTTTATACAATTTTTATCGCCGAGATCGCATTCGTAGCACCCGTGAGGAGAAGGACCGTCGGCTCTGGTTCGCCGGACGCCTCGTCCCTCTCCGTCAGTATCTATCGTTTCCGTCAGCGCGAGGCCCCTCCGCGAGCGAATCGGCAGCCGAGTTTTCACTCTTTCCAACTCCTTTATGTCACCGTCGACGCACACGATCGCGCAACCGTTTCGTGCAAATTCGTCGGCGATCGACCTTCCCAGTTTCGAGGTCGCACCCGCCACCTGCTCGAGTCGTTTTTTTTTTCAATTTTCATAACAATCATAATCACATGTACACAATGACGCGGAATTCGCCGCGATACGAAAACAGCGTTCAACGAAAACCCGATATCGATGCGATTCAGAGGCAGTCGCGGAATTTCGAGTCGAACCACCTCGACTCGAAATTTTATCCCCTATGCGACGGTAAGTTATCGGCATCCGGTTTTGATGAAAGACCCGCGATATAGCGCGCACACTCACCAAAACAACGTTACCTCCGAGATCTCTCGGTGGTTTTGGCAACATTGACTTTACGAGATCGATGAGCTCGAAACAGCAGGAGAGAACGAGACCGATGAAAAATTCAGCAAAGAGGCAGAGCCAAGCGTGGGACGATGGGCCAGCGGCGATCCTCGGACTCGTCACGAAAATTCCATCGCGAATCGGCGTAGTCTCCATCGTCTGCGTATCGATGAAACAATCGTTTTTATTCGCCGCGGAGAGACGATATACAGGCTGTCCCAAAACTGCATACTCAACGTGCGACGCTCCGAGGCGAAAAGCCTATAGGCACTTTTTTATTCTACAAATCCCCCCCGAGTTCTCATTTAACGCCCAATCGACTGTGTTTGGACACTTTAGAGAGAAAGGATGTGCTTCGCAGTCTAAAATAGAAATAGGGTCACCCCGTGGATGACGGTAATAACTTTGACTCGCGAAACATTGAAAAAATATTCAAAATTACTCCAGCGCGAAATTCCCAAATTTCTACGTTACTCAACGAAGACTCTATTTCGCCCCTCGTGGGAAGGAACTTTAAAACATGTCGAGTGACGGAAAACTACGTTTTTCAGCGATCAAAAATCTTTTGAAAATCAAAAACTTCTCGAGTTTGGTTGTACAAAAAAAAATCCTAAAATCCAATCCGACTTGGAATTTCATTCAGAGTTCAACTTTGAATCATCAAAATCGGATTTCGGGGAAACACCTTGTACGAGAGAACGGAGAGAGGATTTTCGAACGTATCGCAAGACGGGAAAAATCTTGGAGAAAAAGGGGGGAAAAAGTTCGACAAAACGATAACGAGATGAATCATACACACGGACAGTGTACACAGTGTATTTTTCTTCTTTTTTATCTTTTCTGCATCTCCGATATTTCCGCGCCTCGTCGAACGTGCCATTTGAAATTCCGCATTTAACGGTCCATACGAAAAGACCGTACGAATCGTGCACGCTCTGTACAACGAGGAAACGAATCGCGGTCGTTACTCGTAAATATAACGCACGGAGTAGCGTTCGCTTTTACGATCCCGAGCAGCGAGCACAATGTTTATTAAGCGCTTTGCAAATGCATTCGCCTTGTTTTACGAGCGAATCCAACGACCGCACGTTAATTATTATTGTCTCGGCAAAACACGTTGCGCGATACAACGCTCGCGCAACCGAGCGTGGAATTGAAAAGCATCGGGACGAGGGGAAAAAATAATTCAAGACGAAACAATAATAAAGCGCAAGACCGATAAAACGTGAATTCGTAATGAAATTTTCGAGGGAGGGGGTACGAAATTAACGACGCTCGTCGAAGTCCCGTGTCGCAAAGCACTCTTGTCTTTACGCTCTGATTGTTTTATCCGTCGTTGTGCAGCTTTGAGAATTCACGTTTAATGCTAACCAAAAAATGTATCGTACAGGCTCGTAAAAGTTACGGTTTTCAAAGTTTCTCTTCCGACATCGATTCTGCCAACTTTGAGTGACGAAAAAACGATGGTGAGGAAAGTCGAATACGACAAGAGTACCAACGTTGTATTTCCACAGCCTCGTTCACGTCGTAATTTGTTTAAAAGCAAAAAGTTTAACGTCTTTCCTCTGAATTTAACCGATAACGGTGACGTAAGCAATAAAAGTATATCGGAAGTATATTTGTTGTTTAAACTGACCGCCTTTCCGCCCAAAGACAGTTTGCGAATGAAAAATCGTACGAACGTTTTTTGCTCCTTTGACGCGTATGTATCGCCATCTGGGCGCCACACTCGCGAAACAAAGAACGCCCCGATGTTGCGAGGCAAAACGAGACCGGATGTCGCGCGAGACACGTGATAGCTGCACAGAGCAAACAGAGTCGAAAGTTTGAAGTCGCCTTGTTTGTCCAAACGCGGTGAAAGACGAATTTCGTCGTTCAATTTCCGCGAACCAAAAGAATCATGTAATCCGAAAAAAAAAACCTCACGGGTTCTGCCCTCCTCAATTTCGTTTGCGGGCTTTTTATCGCAGCACGAGACGGCTCAAGGTTTTAAAAATCTGTTTTATCCTGTCCTCTCTCACTTTCTTGCGCCATCTTTCGAATAAATCGTCGAAATCATTCTTTGTCCCTTTTTTTCTCACGACGATCGCGTTGATCGATCGTCGTTCGATCTCGCACGTGAACGATCAATTTCGCGGATTCGTCGGCGAAGGTGGCTCGTAATGGGAAACAACGTCAGCGCGTTGGGTAATCCGCGTGACCTTGGCCGCCGATGAGCCTCGAGAATACGCGGAATAGACGCAATAATACGAACGAACTGGCAATTTATTCATTTATCGTTGCGAGGAACGCGCTTTTTTCTCTCAACGCGAGAAAAAAAATGGGAAAAAAAACAATCGATCATCCTCGGACGAACTAACGAGTCTTTTCCTCTTCGATGCAATTTCACGCGCTCTTCGTTGATTTTTCCCGTACGGCAAGAATTATTGTCAAAAGAAACGGATATTCGTTGTTATCGCGAGCATCATAAAAATCTTGATGAAAAAAGAGGCAATTTTGACGACCTTAAAAGTATACTTTTGTACAGTTTTCTCTCTCTCTCTCCACTTTGGTTATTCATTTGTTTACCTGTCGTTCGCTCGAGTCACGCGGAAGAAGTCGGTGCAACAGCGCGAAAGTAACGTGAAACGCAAAATCGTCACTCGCCTCTCGGCGTATTATTATTCCCTCGCGGTTTTCAGTCGATCCATGCCGATGTTTACGGAAAAAAAGTCAAGGCGTTTAAACGCTTCTCGAAAAAACGCGACGAGAGGCGAAGCGAGTCGGCGGCACCGCGAGCGCGTCAGGCGAATCACTGAATCACGAGATCCCGGGAGGCGCAACGCGGACCGCTCTCCGCGGGCTTTTCGGAACGTACGGGGCGTACGGGATAACGCGACGCGGCCCGTATACGCATTAGGGCGTCCCCGTCGTGTTCCTCGCGGCTCATAGCCCAAAAACAACGTTGGAAAAAAGAAGAAAAAAAACATTCCAAACTTTCACCGTCGATTCCACCGCGACGTCGTTCGATGAATAAATTTTTGAAAATTCACTCGTTTTGCAAAACAAAAAAGGTGTTTCGCCCGTTGCGTTGATTAATTGATGCAACAAGTTTTCAAATCTACTTTTCGAAAGCTGGCCGGATTCGGAAAAATTTAAAAAAAAAAAACGATCGCAAATTTCGTTCGGAATCGTTGAACCAAAATTTCCGGTTGTTTTTAAAAACGCTGATTTCGTAGGATGCAACGAAGGAAAGCGTGTACAAACGTATGTATGGAAAAGGTAAAAACCCTCAGGGGCGTACTTGGAACAAATTATCCGGCCATCTACTTTTTTGGTTTTTCCAAAATTGGTCAAATTTGCGATTTAACCGACGAGGGCACGGCATGTAACGTTTCGATCGCCGCAGACTTTGTACAGCCTCTCTGTGTACGTTCTCTCACTCGCGAGGCGACCTCTTCCGTTTACATTTCTCATTAGAGCGGTTTGATAATTGTCCGAGAAAACAAAAGCGTAGCCCAGAGTGAAAATAATTTCGTAAATTCCACGAATGAAAAAGCACGTCGGTGATCTTCTTCACGCGGCGTACACGCGCGTGACATTTATTTTCACTCTCCTTGATGGGCGTTTCCCGACAGGAAATCGACAATCAGATTCATCGCCGACTCGGGCAAAAATCTGTCGCGAAGAAAGGAGTGAGTTTTGGTTTTTACTTTTGAGTTTTTCCGCGAGTATCGTCGGCGACTCGCGACGAATCGTACCTGAGGATGGCACTGAGAGGAAAGAGACATCGCGGTATCGAGTATTCCGTGTAATTTCGTCCTAGTGCTTTGATGACCTCGCGCGCCGCGTGTTTGGCCGTTACAGCGCGAAACACACATGGAAACCTGCGAAAGGACGCGTTCGTTATTTCGCCCCGCGTGAATGGGTTTTTACGCCCGAGATGTCCCACGACACCCGCGTCGTGTCCGCGCACCTGTATTTCGGATCCTCGGCGAATCCCGTGTCCACGTAGAACGGATAGACGGTGGTAAAGTTGATTTTTGGCGAACGACCGCGAAACTCCTCGCGAATTCCGTCCATCAGACCTTGCGTCGGTAAAATTCATCGTGAAGCAACGGAAAACATATTCTCTCTCTCGAAGGAAAAAACGATCGTAGCCAATTTACCGCGAACGGCGTACTTGGAGGAACAGTAGGCGACTTTGTTCGAGACGCCGTGCATCCCGGCCATACTGCAGACGGACACCACGTGGCCCGAGCCGTTTCGCAGCATCGTCGGTAAGAAAGCTTCGATCGTCTGCGTCGAAATCGAATGAAAAAAAAAGAGAAACAGAGAAATTTTGAGATATCCGCAATTACGAATGATCGACAAGAGAGATCTCACAGACCCAAAAATTCGACAAAACATTGACGGCGAAGGTGTCCCGGATCTCGTCGTGGCTGCAGTCGAGGAAGGGCCGTTGAACGAGCGTCGCGGCGTTGTTTATGAGAATCGAGACGTCGGGAATTTCGTTGATCCTCATCAGTGCGGCGGTTTCGCGAACCTCGAGTCTCTTTGATACGTCGACGAGATAACCGTGAGCCTGCCGACGATCGTTCGTGAGGGTTCGTTACCAGAGAGAGAGAGGGGAGAGGGAGCCACCGTACGCCTTACTTCTCCGCCCTGCTCGAGTATCGCACCGATGGTCGACCGATTCGCCCGCTCGTCCGTGTCCCAGCAGACGACGGTGCAACCCAGGGCGGCCAATTGAACGGCCATTTCCCTTCCTAAACCGTGACCGGCGCCGGTGATCTGTTCCGGCAACGAGTTATCGAAAATTGAAATAAAAACGACAAAGCAAAACCCGCGAGAAAAAACGACGAACAAACGATCCGTTGAATTCTTACCAGGACGGTCTCGCCAATGAGATTCTTCATCGCCGGAGGAACAAAGAGCCGGAAGACCGCGACGATCATGGAAATCGAGATTTTCAAGGACAGTGCGATCAAATCCCGCGCCAGTTTCGGGAACAACAACAATCCCGAGGACGATGACGCAACCACCCGGCGTACGATCGACAAGCTGTGGAAAAAAAAACGGCATGACTTTTTCCTCAAACGGTCGAATTGAATAGAGACAATAATAAGAGACTCTACCTCGATGTCGAAGTTGATTTTTCATTCTCGCGTATCATGATGACGCGCCTGGAATCGTCATTTGCGTTCGCAGATAATTATTTCTGACGTGTGACGATGCTTGTCATTATTATCATGACTTATCGAGAAAACATTTTCGCAAGATGGAGATGATGAGATTTTGTTTTCGTCGAACGCTCACTTCGCGCGTGATACTTCCGTCGTCGTCGTCGTCGCGCGAGACATCTCGATCGTTAAAGATCCATCGCGCTATTGCTGAGCTATTGGCGGGGGATCGGCATGTCCGCAATAGTCGATCCTCCTTCAGGGCCAATGAGGAGCCACGCATCTGACAAACGCTCGAAAAAAGCGTGGAAACAATCTCCACGCTCCTTTCGAAGGTCAGCGACGCTTGGAAACAGAGAAAAAGCTATTCGACCAAATCGCAAACGTGCAGGCGCCACTCGCGCGCAAACATCTCCGTACACGCGTAAGAACGCTGTGCCACTTGCACGTGCGCGCGATACGTCAAGGTTACGAAAATCGTGGCCACTGACGCGAATCTGATTCGTCGAGCGTTACTTTGCCTCTCGTCGGCCAAAATACGCTCGACGAAAACAATACCCAAGATATTTTTGTCGGAGACATAGGGCGGCTTGGATTTTTTCAACGAGCTACGAAGAACGGAGTGGTCGTCCGGCCGTCGACTCACGCGTTCGTCCGATGGGATTCAAATGAACGATCTCTCCTCTTCCTCAACGAACTGTCCCGAGGCGAATCTATTATTTGACGAATATTTACAAATTTACGAACGACGTTCGTCCGGGCCGCTCGTGGTCGGAAACAATGATAATGATAACGATAATGTTAGAAGGTAAATAATCAGTTTCTCGTTTTCTGCTGGAGCGCCGTTGGCAACGACTCCTGATACCGGCGCACCAATTGCTCCTGGACGTCCGGCAGGCACGGACTGTATCTCGAGTATTCCATGGCAAATTCGCCCTTTCCCTGCGTCGACGATCTCAACTCGCTCGAGTAACCGAACATGTCGTTGAGCGGCACCTCGGCGTAAATCGTGAACCAACCGTCGAGCGTGTCCGTGGCCGTTATTATTCCCTTCCTCTTATTGATCTGTCCCAATACCGTTCCCTGAGGACGCAAGGGGGAAAAACAGAGAGAGAGAGAGAGAGGCGTTTGCCTCCGTTTGTTCGTCTTTTCGATAATCTCATCCGGACCAATAATCGTACGACGATCGGCTCACCTGGTATTCCTCCGGCCCGGTGACTTCTACCGACATAATCGGCTCGAGAATTTGCCAAGAGCCACTCTGGAAGACTTCCTTTATGGCTCCCTGGGTAGCGAGGTTGAAGGCCAATTCGGAGGAATCGACGATGTGATGAGCGCCGTCCTTCAGACGAAACCTGAGACCGGACAGTTTGTGTCCGGACAAGAGACCCTTTTCGCACATCTTGAGGAAACCCTTCTGGATACCGGGGATGAATTGCTTGGGAACGTTGGTTCCTATCGTCTCGTCCGAGAAGAGCAGCTCGGTGTTTTGTTTAGCGCCGAGAGGCTGCGAGGGGAGAATCGCGTAAAGACGAAAAATGCTCATTCTTTGCTCATCGAGGCTACGAAGCTTTTCGACGTACCTCGAGAACTCCGCTGACACGGGCGAATTGTCCAGCACCGCCCGACTGCTTCTTGTGCAAGTAATCAAACTCGCACGGCTCGGTGAGAGTCTCGCGAAACGATACCTTTGGTTTGCCCAATATTGTCGGACAACTGTACTCTCGCTCGAGCCTCTGCCCGTATATCTCGAGATGCAACTCGCCCATTCCGGAAACTATGCTCTCCTGTGGAAAACGCGACCGTTTTGCCAAAAACTCTAAACGCATCGATCGCGAGACAGTACGAGACAGAGAGAGAGAGAGAGAGAGAGAGAGATAAAAAGTAGCGGTAACCTTGTTATCGACGTCGTAGTGGAACCTCAACGTCGGATCCTCCTTGGTGAATCTCTGAATGCCCTTTGCGAAATTGTCGCGATCCTTGGGATTTTTCGGCTGTATGGCCATGGAAATAACGGGATCCGGCACGTAGATCGACTCCATGGAGAGCTCCAACTTTGGTTGATTGGTGAATGTATCGCCGGACGCGCAATCGACGCCGAAAAGAGCGAATATATCGCCGGCTACAACCTGCTCCACGTCCTCCATCTGATTCGAGTGAAGACGCACGAGTCGCGAAATTCGAACTTTCTTCTTGGTCCTCGTATTGAAGATCGTATCGGTTTTCTCGATTTTTCCCTGATAACACCGGAAATACGTCAGTTGACCGAATTTTCCAGCCTCCAGCTTGAAGGCCAAACCGACGAACGGCTTTTTTCCATCCCTCGACGAGTCCAACAAGACTTTTTCCGTCTTGTTGCTGTAAACATTTTCAGAGTGTTAAAACACGCTGAACATCCGCTGCGACGTTACGAGAGATGGGCCGAGAATTACCCGGCAACCTCGCGGAGCGCGTAATTCGTCACTTCGCCGGGATTCGGCAAGTAACGAATGACCGCGTCGAGCAGAGGCTGAACTCCTTTGTTCTTGAGCGCGGTGCCGACGAGAACGGGCGTAAAGACTCGCTTCAGGCAAGAACGTCTTATGGCGTCGGCGATGTCGTCCGTCGACGGAGATCTCTCGTTGAGGAAGAATTCGCCGAGCGTCTCGTCGACGTTGCTCAAATGTTCCACCAATTCTTGTCGACGGTCGTTGGCTTCTGTGGAACGAGAAACGAGCGAGAAATTCTTCGCTACTCTTCGCGAACGATCGCGGGAGAGGACGCGACTTTTGTTTTTCATACCGGCTCTCATTTCCGCGGGGATTTCGTCGATCCTGATAGTCTCCCCAAAGTCCCCCTCGAAGTAGAGTGCTCTTTCGGCGACGAGGTCGACGATGCCTGTGGTGGCGCCCTCTAGGCCAATGGGAATTTGGATAAACGCGGCATTGTGATGCATCTTGCTTCTCATCTGACCGAGAACTCTGACGGGATTGGCGCCCGTTCTATCCAACTTGTTGATAAACGCCAGGCAGGGTACGTCGTAGCGCTTCATCTGGCGATTGACGGTGAGCGTCTGCGACTGTACTCCGCCGACGGCGCACAGGACCAAAATCGCGCCATCCAACACCCTCAGGGCTCTTTCCACCTCCACGGTAAAGTCCACGTGTCCCGGAGTGTCGATTATATTGATGTTGTGGTCCTTCCACAGCGTGTACGTCGCGGCTGACTGAATGGTTATGCCTCTCTGTCGTTCCAACTCCATACTGTCCATGACGGCACCTACGTTATCTTTACCCCTCACCTCGGAGATTAAACAGTTTGTTTCACGTGAGAATTATCCAAAGAAAAGTATATCTTTGCGTCAAAGACGCAAAGCCATCCGAGTCGATCGTTTGTCAAATTTACCTCGTGCATCCGAGCGATTCGCCCTGTGTAGAATAGGATTCGTTCGGTCAGCGTGGTTTTGCCGGAATCGATGTGAGCCGATATGCCGATGTTGCGAATTAGCTCCAATGGTTTGTGCTGCGCGTATTTCTCGTGCGATGACATTGAACGTACATTTTTCTGCAACGAGCATTCGTTTCGATTACATTTTGTGGTTTTTTTTCGTCATTTTTTGCCATTGATGGCAGCGCGGACACGCGGTGTTAACCTAGAAAAAATTGGAGCGACAGTGTAATCAGTCTTACGCGAGTGATGCGCGTTGGCATGTTTGACAATCGTGTTGGATTAATCCGACGGTTCAGTAGTGTCAAAATCGTCATTGTTGAATATCGATCGTTGCGAGTTTGTCAATTTTTCAACGATTTTTGTCGGGATTTGTGTTTGCCAGGAGGTCCCAGTCTCGCGGCGCAACGATACAACCGCGAATTTTGTCGATCTGGTCCTACCGCCTACCGGCGCTTGATCGCGTTGCCGTCGTTATCGGCGACGGTTGGAAAGAAATGAAAAGGTATATACAATAAAATGTCTCTGGCGTGTTTTCTCGCACATACAGTTAGAGCAGCATTGAGATATAGTATACTTTATTAATATGTAACTCGAGCCTACAGCGAAATATTGTTTTCCGTTTTACGCGATTTAGATTTGTTTCTTTACTTCCAACAATTGGTCGAGGGGCCGGCGAGGGGGCGCCAGCGTCGTCGTCGAATCACGCGATACATATCGATAATGCAGGAAACTGATAGTGTTCTTCAGATGGCGCTGCTTTTTTGTTTGTCAATAACAACACGGCCGATGATTACAAACTGCAATTTCGCGTTTTTTAAAAAATTCGCGCGTGTGTCTGTTATTCCAGCGAGTTAAACGAACAAAGGCGGCGCGAATCGCGCGGCGAATATAACCGAGGAGAAAGAGAAATCGGCGAATTCATGTTGCCGAGATGAACGATTCGTTCCTGGAAGATCTGGAGCTCGTCCACGTCGAGTCGAAAGGAGAAACGAACAAGCTTCAAGGTGCCGAACGTCACATCACGAGGCGACGCTCCCAGCAGTCGCCTCTGCCCGTCGTTCGTGGGGTCGAACGAGACGCTCGACCACCTGTTGCCGTCGTCGACGACGATGCCAAAAAGCTCCACACGCGAAAGTCAAGACCCGGCAGCGGAGAGACCGGTCCGTTGGGAGCGACGTCCGGGCGTGATGGCAACAAGGTCGCGCGAGTCAGGTCCACCCCGAGCAAGTCCGAGTCGGAGCAACGTCCGAAGAGTTCGGGCGGCGAAACCAGTCGCAGTTGGGAAGCGTCGACCAAGGAAAACAGTAGACCGTCGGAATCGTCGCGAGAGAGTGTACCGTCCAGCGACAGACGCGAGAGGGGCTCGGGCGACGCGTCCAGGCGCAAGCGGGACGAAAAGTTCGAAGTGGCCGTGTTGAATTCCGTCAAGGAGATCGTCGGAACGTACACGAGGAACGAAAGCACCAAGATTCTCAGAGCGATGCAGGAGATTTACGTCAATTCCCAGGCTAACCTGGTTAAACTTATGCTGCGCAACGAAGACGAAACCGTCGCCGCCGGAGAGTCGCCCAGAGTGAGATCGCTGCTCGAGGAAAACGCCAACCTGAGGAGCGAACTGCGCAAAGCACTGGAGGAGTGCCAAGCGGTCAAGAGGGAAAATATCTTGCTGCAGACGCGGTGCGAACAGCTCGCCGAGTAAGTCGAGATGAACGACGCTTTTGTCGAATTTGCCGTACAATGCGCGCTTTGTCGTTTTGGGAAAGAAGAAACGATAAATCCCGTTTTGTCGCACGCGACACGCCGTATGAGCTGGAGAATTCAGGGACAAAACGGTGATAATAATTGCTCGAAACTCGATACAGATGCGGACGTTTGAGAACGAGCAAGGTGCAGAGTCGTCCCGTGACGGTCGCATCCACCGGAAGAAACTCTCTGGTGATGCGGGCCAGGCAAGGAAAGCTAACGGATCTCTGCAGAAACTCGGAGTGAATCCGGGTTGGACCGGCAACGAGTATATCCTTCCTCCTTTGCATTCCACCATATGTGCCTGCCACGTATTTTTTCTACCGACATGTAATAAATTCACCCGGAAGAAGAAACGAAATCTGCGATTTCCCTCTTTGCTCTTTATTACATATAGAAATATGCCCTTGAACAAAAAAATAGCAGGGAGGCTCTCGGCGTTGCAACGCGCGCGTCGTTGATTCTTTTTTCATGATATTACGTACAACGGTGTGCTGCCCAGGGCAGTTGCGAAACAGCGCGCTCATTTTTCGCGTGATTTTTATAACGAATAAATGCACAAAATTCATCATGTATTCTTTCGCGATCGTTCATTCGGGAGCTCCTCGAACAACGTTTTCAGCACGGAAATTCAATTCCGTCGGATGCGGAAAATTCGGCGAAGTATAAAGATAAAAAAAAAAAGGAGATAAATAAGGCGGGTAACGCGATAACGGGAAGGCAGATGGAATACGTCTGTGGAAGCATCAGTTTTCGGAAGAAAAGACTAGACTCTTAGTTCCCGCGGAAGGAAGGCACTGCAGTCGCTGCATCGTTTCACTCGGCTCTCTCGTACGTTCTCGCACTGGTAACGGCAGAAACGATCATCTTGCACACTCGCGTCGTCAATGATGAACATTCCCGAGTCAGATATTGCTCTCGTCCCGAGGGACCGTCATAACATCGTCGTCTTCGTCGTCGTCGTCGTCGTTTTCGTCGTCCGGACGTCGATTTCCATCGACGTCCGTCTCCGGTGGTCGGGTCCATCTTATGAGGGTTTCGGGGGATCGATAGAGGAATATGAGTTTGGCAAAGAGATCCTCCTCGAGGCAAAGTTCGCCACTTTCGCGAACGAGATAAATGTCGAGGCAGAGGCGCAGTATGCGATCGACGTAAGGAAGATCGTCGAACATGATTTTCGGTGCCATTTCGCTGACGCCGCGTCTTATCACTTGACTCATGACGATAACCGCCGTCGTGTACAGTCCCAATATTCTGCGAAAGAAAAAAGTCGATTTGACAATCATCCGCTTTCGTCGACCAAACGCGAGTGGGGTAAAACAAAATTCACTGCGATCCAACTGACCCGAAGCCGCTGATGAAGCTGAGACTGTCGGGGAAAGCTTTGTCGTTGAACAGAAACATCATAATGTATTTACAATCGTTGAGGGGAACTTTGCTCAGCAGGGAAACGCCGGTGGTGTCGTTGCAATTCTCTCTGACGACCCACCACTGCTGATGGGCGCAACAATCGAGATTCGTCGAGAGCTGCAGGCTGACGTTTCGGTAAAACGAGATATCGTCCTTTTCGACGTCCTCCTGGGGAGCTGATGGAAAGAGCGGACGCGCCGTTTTTCGGTTACAACGGGACGGAGAAGGTGAAACGCCGATCGTGCAAAAACGTCATACTCACGCAGTCCCGTCAGCAGTTGTACAGGCTCGACGTTTCGACTGGTGACCTTGAGGAATTTCGGAAAAGCATTTTTCAACAGTATCGTACCGTTCGCCGAATTCGAATCGCTGTTGGTCGAGAGCAAATCCGCCAGGCTCTTTCTCACTGGATTAAACCGGCCGTTTTCCCACGCCGCCAGGTGAATTTTATTCGTGACCGCGGTAACGCCATTGAAATCCTTGACATCCGTTTTTCTCGTTACCGTCCACTCGACGTACACGGTAACCGTGTTGTTGGACTCCAATTCCGTCCTCAATCTGCGAAACGAATTCGTGAGCAGCATGGCGTCATCGGGAGGGGGGGCTCTGTGTTTCCGTAATTACCGATCTCTGTCCGGGGGCGATATACCCCAGAGTTTCCTCGAGGAGCCGCTCAGTCTGACGGCGGTAACGTCGCTGTTGGCGTAATTTTCCAAAAACGTCATGGCCGTTTTGTCCCGGCTGTACAAATCCTTGAACGCGTTCCAATTCTCCTCGGTGTACTCCTCGATCGAGCTGGACTGCGCCGCCATTCCGTAAATCGGCTCGTACGGCCCGATTCGTATTCTCATGGAAACTTCCGAGGGGGGATTCGGAGCGCCGACCGTACCACCGAGGGCGAACAGCAAGAGGGGAAACCAAATTAGGCCGATCATGAGAAAGAGAGCACCGCCGCCGACCATGTATTTGCTCATTTGGGTCTTCTTGACTCCGCGGGGCTGCGGGAAATCCGTCTCGACGCCGCGCGTGCACTGAAATTCGACGGAAGGCTATAGAAACGACGCACGGAGCCCTCTCGCGGCCAAGAAAATCTCACTTTTATCTGATAGATGCTGGCGAATATATCCTCCATCTTGAACCAATCCATGATGGTCATCGACGTGTCGGTCCATATCCAGTCCATGACGGATCGCAGCTCGAACAGGAACGGCACGAACATGAATCTTTGCAGGGAGGAAAGAAGAGATTCGAGTGATAAACGCGAGATGCCTCACATGGTAAACGCTCGACGGAAATGATCGTACCCCTTGAACAGATACATGTTGACGATGCTGTAATTCTTGCAGAGGAAATTTCCCAGAATCCGAGTGGGATAACCGAGTCTCAGCTGATAAGCCGCCAGCAGAAGATAGAAGCACTTGACCATGTACCAGATCTGGGGCGGCAATTTTTCGTTGAATTGCCTGAAACAGTGATCAAGCGCTCGTCACGAGGTCCTCCGAGCGAGTTCGCTCTCGTCCGTTCGTCCACTCCCGCATACCTCTCCGTGACGCTCGGTAAAACGAAGAACATGCAGACGTGAACGCCGAACACGAGAAGATAGTGAAACACCAGTTTGCCCAAGATCGATTTCCTCAAGTACAGTGCTCGGTCGATCACTATGAGGGCAAATTGCAGCAGAAGCATGAGGAGGAAAGGCATCGGCACGCGATTCTCCAAGAGATAAGCGGCAACGCCACCGTCCCCCTGCTGGGTCTGTAAATTCGTTGTTTCATCATTGCTGCACCGTCGAGCAAAAAAAAATATCATCAGACTCACCCCGAACGCCGAAAAACCAAAGATCAAGAGGATAAAGTTGAAAAAGTCGCAGAGAAACATGTAGGCGTAAACGTTCGTCTTTTCCTTCCCCTCGGGACTGAGAATATTTCGAAAGAAGATCTTTGCCGGTTCGACGTATCTCTCGAGCCTGAAAACATGTTTTTCGATAAAACGATCCATCATCGATACACGATGTGATATTTGAACTATATTTCCGCGTATATCTGTGCAATTGTGAATTTTTTAATTCGCAAATTATCGAAAATAGAAAATTCAGAAAAATATGTGTTTAAAAGACACTAAAAAAATGTACCTATGATTATAAAATCAAAATATCAACTCACGTCATGCCCAGTGCCATTTTCGTGTCTGCTTCGTTGGCTCTCGATTCTTCGGCTCTCACCGCCACGAGTTGCTCGCTCGAGCCCGTAACCGCCAGTTCCTGCTTCGCTCGTCCATCGTCGGTGACGATCTCTCGGTCCTCGTCATCCTCGTCGTCGTCTTCGTCATCTCGAGGATATTTTCGCTCGACGACCACCGTCCCGTTATCCGTAGCTCGTTTACTGTATAAATTTTCATCAATGAGACGAGAAGAAAAATACCAGGGGGGGAGAGAGAGAGCGTTGGGGGAGATTTCTCACTCGGTCTCCTCATTTTGCCAGTGAAAGCGCGCCGGCGGCTCAGCTCCGTCCTGATCCTCCCTTCGGCTTCCGTCCTTGGTCAACGTCAGCGCGGACGGTAAAATTTTCCTCGGAGCAACCGGTGCGGTCCATTGTCCGAGCGACTTGAGCATGAATCTTTGAGTCGCGCGTGACGATAGAAAAAAAAAAAGAAAACAAAAAAAACGAGCGTGCGGACGATCGATCTAGCGCGTAAAATTTGCAGATAATCGCGAGCGCCGTCTACCTGTGAAAGAAGACAACGAGCAACAGCAGCAGGTCCCAGAGGGCGTAATTTGGATTTTTTTCCACTCCGAGAATTCTTGGCGCGAACAGGGGATGCTTCCGCGACATGGTTTGACTCCAGGAGATTACGTCGAATTGAAAGATGCACTTGACGATTACGATTACCTGCAGAGAGAGTGAGAGTTTTCGCAATTTTTATCCTCTTCCCTTTGAATCTCGTAGTCTTCACACGGAGAATTACTCACTTCCGTGTAGGCGATGAGGGTGACCCAGAATGTTTTCGAGGGCCTCGGGATCGTCAGGGAGCCCCAGAAAAACACCATCAGCGGCAACGGTATCGATATGACCGAGGCATTTTTGATTTGATGAAGAAACACCATGAAGTAACACATGAAGGTCGAATGGGCGAGGATACCGAACCAGATGGAGGAGGCCAGTTGTATTATCGGTGGTTGATTAACCTCGGAGAGTTCGTCGAACGGTTGTTGCTGCTCGAGCTGCTGCTGCTGCTGCTGCTGCTGCTGCTGCTTCTCGGATTCCTCGTCCTCCGTACGACGATCCTCTCCAGCGAGATTCGAACTGGCAATTTGAGAAGAAAAAAAACACCACCGAGAGGCGAGAATCGATCAAGGAACGATCGCAGCAGTCTCAGCGTCGAGAATAATAATGACGAAAGCACACCCAAAGCTCAGCTGAATAGCCGGGCCAAATGAGATTTGCACGATTGTAAGGTGGTAGAAAAAGGAAAAAAAAAACGAGCGATATTGCGAAAATTTTGAAGAAAAAAAAATGAAGAAAAGAAAAAAGATTGTTGCTCGGTGCGTCTCGTGCGAGGATTGGCGTGCGTGTGACGTCGCTAGCGCGTGGCTCTCAGATTGAAAAAAAAACAGCGTTATTCGTGTATAATATTTCTCCTTGATCCGTTTTATCGACGTTTCGAGGAAGTACCTGGAGGAGGACACGTCCAATCCTCGCTCCAAACTCGGCGCCAGAATTCGGATGTGCGGCACCGTCAGCGAACTCTCCTTATTCCTGGCACAGACAATAACCACGCTCTTTTGTTCTCTCGCCTTTTTTTCTCATTTCCATCTCGACTTTTCTCGACTCGATAAATTATCATGGCTTTTGTCGGGTTCTCGATCGTTCGACCGACGGGCACGCACCGCTTGTTCAATTGCTTTTCGTTTTTCTTTTCCGCGTGTAACGTCGCGCGGTAAAAGACCAACTTACGTGGAAATTCGCCTCGAATAATCGAAGAAACGTTTTCGGAACCAGGAGGTCAGGATCTTGTCTCTGGAGTGGGCAAATGTACGGAATATGAGATTGTACCTCCGCTTCTATTTTCATCCGAATCACTTTTTTTCCGCGATACCGCAATTCACAACAAGGGGGGAAGAAAAAAGACGAAAAAACATGGATTTATTGTAAATTCGATCGCACCGTGAGAGCTATCGCCCGCTCGGCTGAATTCAGCGCGGGGGATTTCATTAATTTTTTTTGCATTTTGCTTTTGTTCCATCACAAATTCGTCTTTCCGAAATTGGCGGAGAGAGGTGGGAATGGGTGGGGAGGAGGGAGAAGGAGAATCGAAAAATGCGTCGAGGTACCAGGAGCGCGTACAATTTTGTACAAGCGACTTCTTTTCACAAGCGACTGTCATACCTTTGTTTTCCCTCTCTTTCTTTCTCTTACGTTTCTTCGATAGACATTTCGGGCTTCTTTGGCCTGGTGGGCGCGACTGTCCGAGCATTCTACGATATCTAACGGGGGAGCGGGCAACACGTCGAATAGCCTCCAAGCAAATCGACCTGTTTCTACGTTTTCTACGATCGCCGACCAAAATCCAACGTTTCGCACGAAACTTCGGCCGACCATCGTTGACGATCGTGTTTCGCAAGAAAAGGGGAAAAAAAACACTGCGAAATCGTCGGAACGCGTGAGATGTTGGTCGGCGAGGTCGCGCGGCTATAATTATCTCCAAATTTAAGCTCATTACCGAGCGTCTACCGAGCCAATGAACTTTCGGGGAAGAAAATGACGAGAATCGATCGGTTTCTCACCTTTGTTTCATCATCGGTATCGGCTGCCATATTTGATTCACTCCAAGACGCGTACCCGTCCTAAAATCTGGCGTGGCCTGTCGAGAGAGAGAGAGAGAGAGAGTGAGGGAGAAAGAGAGAAGATGAAAATGTAGAATTTCCAGCGGGTCTCGCGGCAAAAATCTCTCGTCCCTCACCTTGAGAATTTTCTTCTCCTTGGAGAGAACTTTACGAATGTATCTGTAGTCGCGTGAAAATCTGTTGAGGTATCTCGTCATCGAGACGATCGTACTGTTGACAAAGACGAAGACGAACTTGAAGTACGTCAGGATGGAAACTGATTTGGGCTTGTCGCTCTCGGCCGCTTCGTCCTGAACGAGAGGGGCGGCCTCCTCGCCGATGGTCCCTCGGGCGATGTCATCTGCCGCCGTCGCCGCCGCCGACCGGGTGGCTCTGTCCTCTCGATCCGATCCCACCGGTGTTTTCGTCAGATCTTCGCTCTTCAATTCTCGCTCGATTTCGTCGACCTCGGCCGAGGCGAGACTCGCACCGTCCGTCTCACCCTGCTCAGTGAAAAGCTCGTTTGATCAAAAACGTTACGAGCACACGCACACGCACACACACGCAGAGTAAGTGATTCGCGATTCGCAGTTAAACATATCGCGAATGGAAATATTCCAAAGAATGCTCGTTATTCGTCGACGCGAGAAGCACAGGAGAGACGAAAAATGCACAGACGATTCGCCGAGCGACGAAATCAACTTTCTCCGTGTTAATTTTCTCTGAAGCGGAAAGAAAGCATGCAACGTGCGTGCGGCGATAGATGAAAAAGCAAAGAGCGAGAGAGATGACAAAATCCGTAATTACAACGACCATTTTACAGCGACATAGCACTCGGCGATAGAGGACATGCGGGCGTTAAGGATTGAGGTCTCACGTCGATGGCTGTCGCGGTCTCGGTTTCGGAACGTGCACTTAGATAGGACATGGATGATTTCTTGCGGGTCAACGGCACGCTCTGACGACGAAGCCGAAGAGCGTCCTTCTGCGTTCCTCCGTACATGGCGACGTGGGTCGCGATCTCTAAGTCGGTCTTTAACAGGGTCGTCATCAGCTGGAAATCCATTCGTTCGTTTTGTCATGATACATGCGCTTCGGGATACCCTTGGGTGGCTTGATTCGACGTTCTTTGCTATTTTCTCCGCGAGGGTGCGCGATATTCGCGGAGAATTCGAGCGCGGGACGAGAGTTTCGAGGCACGAGATGAACGGGACGGGCGCGGACTCTCGGTAAATACGAGAAAACATTCCCCTCGTCTCGTGGCAAAATGAATCCCCGGTGGATAACTATACGAAAGCGCCCGAGGCGGCTACTCACCTCGGCGACCGTCATTCTCCGGCCCTTTTCCCGATGATGACGCAGACGTTCCTCGTCCGCGCGCTGCACCTCCGGATCGATCGACAAATCGGTCACGTCGTCGTCGTCGAGGTCATCGAACATGTAGTAATCGCCCGATCTCACAGCTGCGCGAATCGAAAGAAGAAAACAGTGTTATTTTTTCGCACAGCGACGCGTGCATCGTTTCATGCAGACTCTGGGAATTGAAATGCGCGCGCGGGAGCCGCGTATGTACACCGTTTCCTTCGCGGGAAAATTAGTCGAGGACTTTTGCCAATTGGGAACGAACGTTACACACACATGGACACGCACATACAGAGTTTTCTATATACAGAGTTTGTAAATTTACAGACGAAAGTTGGAGAGTGGATGCGGAGGGTCGTTGGAGATGGAAGTCGCGCGCACTGCGCACGGAGACGGGGAAAAATAATACAGAAATAAAATCCATTGAGAACAACATTACCCTCTCTGTTGGTACTCGGCGGACGAAGTCTGTACAACGGTCGGTCCGCTGGATAGAGCGCATCTACAGATGTACACGCAACGAATGAACCAAAAAAAAAAAACAAACAAAAAACGAGGAAAATCGAAGAAACGACAAACAATAGAAAATTATAACGTTCAAGTTCGGATCGGCCGAGAGTCTGGAGAGCGAGAGAGAGAGAGAGAGAGAGAGAGAGCAAAGGAGTACGAGAATAACGGCGGGTGGTTTATGTACACGAGGTTCGAGCCTCGGGAGCGCAAGAGCGACCGAGAGAGAGCGACGACCTCGAACGGTGCTGAAGAGTCGCGTGAGAAGCGTATGTACATCATCAACATCGTCGACAGGAGGCACGATTCACGACAGTCAAGATACGCCAAGAGATGCAAGTTTCTCCATGATTTTCGTTTCTCATGGGATTTTACATGTGTGATGAGACAGCGGCGATCGCGAGGCCGTCGTCGAAACGACGGAGGCCCGGGGCGTCTCGAGGCCCGAGTTCCACGGGCCGCAGCAGGTGTAACTGGATCGCCCGACGTGGCCGCGACTCGAGAGGCTCGTCCCGTAGCCAGGCTCTCTCGAGCGATCGTACGGCGGCGGTGAGAACACGGGAAAGGTCTCGTCGGGCGAGGGTCCGCGCGGATTGAGCTCGCTGCTCGGCGGCGAACCGAACGATATTCTCGTTGGCTCGAGATAACCCTCGAGGCTGACCGTCATTATCGCCGAATTCGGCGACGGCGCTTGAAGATGCTGGTAATGACGATGATGATGATGATGATGATGATGATGATCATGATGATGACGACGATGACGACGACGAGAGGTGGGTCGCGGGCTCAACGCGGGTGCGGTATCGTCCTCCCCGTCGCTGGCATCGTCATTGTCGTCTATGGGAGTACGGTAACCCTGGGGCGGTGTCCGACCGCCCGACGAGGCGCAGGAACTGACGCTGGAAGCCCGAGCGAGCGGCGCCTCTCCTCCCCGACCGTCTTTAACCCCCCGGTCGTCGGATTACCAACCAATAACACAGGGACACACAGACACGAGTTGACACGAGGATCTGCGAGATTGACGCTCACTCTAGTTTGAATCGGTAGTCATTTTTGCCATTTGCCAACATTGGGAAAGACTCTCGGGCCGCTGCCCCGCGTAACCCCTCTCGCGAGGATACTCGCGGGACAAGACGCTGAAAAGCGCTGCTCGCCCGACCATCGCGACGCGCGCGCGATCTTCTCTTACCGACTTTGTGAGTGGCTGGCTCCCGATAACTCGGGCCCTGGATCCTCCGCTGGTCGGCCTTTATCTTGTCCATCTTGAACTTTAACTTCTGCAAAACGGTCCTCTCGAGGCTCTCCTGGTACTCGATCCGTTTTCGATGGAGATCCTGCAGGAGCTCGGCACCCCGGGACGCGAGTATGCTCATGGCCTTTGTCTCGTCGACGATGTGGAAAAAGTAGTGGCTCTTGAAGAGCCGCTTCTGTATGAGCAGACAGGCGAAGCACAGGCCGTCCCAGAGCATGCCGATGTCCTCGCTCAGTATCTCGCAGTCGACCGCGTCCTTCCTCTCGAAATCAATGACGCCCGGAGCGTGGCTCGACATTCGCGGACAACCGATACCCAACAGTTGAATCAACCAGCAGGCCGTACCTTGAAGCTGAAGCGGATTGGTCACGGAGCGTTCGAGGCAAAAAAACGGAGATTTGATTCGATTTCAATGATTTATCATGCCCTAGCAACGCTATGGGGCAATTACCAATTATAAAACCAATCAGCGCTTAATAACTAATACAGAATTGTATAGTGTGAGTAATATTTCAATTGTATATACAGTGACTGACAAAAAAAAGAGACCACCTCAAAAAATTTGAAAAAAATCGAAAACACTTCTCCACACTCTGGCCCTTTTTTTCCGGTTGAACAATTCGAATTTGCTTTCGTCAGACCAAAGGACCTTTGTCCAAAAAGCAACAGGCTGATTGACAAATTTTTTTGCGAACTGCAAACGTTTAATTTTATTTCGTTTGCTGATGAAGGGCCGTTTTGCTGGAAATCAGCTATGCAGGCCAGCTTTCCGAGGTCGACGACGAATCGTTTTATGAGACACGTCTAACTGAAGATTTTCTTGAATAACTCGTATTGTTGTACGCGGATTTCTCTATACTTCTCGTATAGTGCGAGAATCGTCCCAGTACGAAGTCGCGCGTTTTCTTCCACTTCCTTCGATGTCCACAACACAATCAGTCTGAGGAAATTTTGTCCACAGTTTTTGCACTTGAGTCTTGCTCACATCAAATTTTGTGGCAACTTCTCTTTGTGATAAACCAGCCTGAATATCTTTTATAATAAATTTTCGTAAATCGATGGAAGCTTGTTTCTTGGTCATGTACTGTCGTCGAGAAACAGTTTTAAACTGAGTCAAAGAATAATACCAGCTCATAGAAAGCATCATACGACGACAAAGAACAAAGCACAAAAATAGTAAACAGGTAAAACATACAAAACAGCAAGCTATACCTTAGGTGTTAACATTGGTCTCTTTATTCTGACCTTGGCTAAAATGCAGTATTTTCGGAAAACCCATTGTGAATATAGTATCGAAATGAAAGAACGTACAAATATTTTTCACATATTAGTTGAAAGTATAGTACATTTATGTAAACAAAAAAACGATACGATTTTGCCAACTGTTTTCATAATATTGGAAATTTTTACTCAAAAAATTTAGTGGTCTCTTTTTTTTGTCAGTCACTGTATGTACATATAGATGCATGCAAGTGATAACGATCTTGTTGTAGAAGTACTCCGAAAATTTACGAATTATTTTCGAATAGAGAGAGATAGAGAGAGAGAGAGAGAGAGAGAGAGAATCGAGCGACCTTACCTCCTTGAGCATGACGCAACCGACACCCTGGAAAAACGCCTTGGCGACGATGACAACGACGTTGTAACCAATGAGAATGTTCCACCACTTGAGGATCGTCGCGATCGGCCTTAGATAAAAGTCACTGCCCTGCCAGAGAAATATAAAAGCGCCGATGAGATAGCCCAGCGAGAAGATGTCGGTTCTCTTGGTGCCGGCGAGAAACATTATCGACAGAGTAATCCACATGAAACTCATCATCGCTCCGCGCTTGACGACGTCCAGCCAGCAGTGTACGCGCGACACGTAATCCTGGACCGGATTGACGAAATTCGGCTTGTCCATGTCCCGGAATACGGCGAAATTGTGTCCCGCAGCGGCGAATTGTTCGCCGGTCGCGCGATTCCTCGCTTCTATGCGAAACACCAGGCTCTGCCGGGCGATCATCAGCAGGAGGACAAAGTCGCAAATCAGCTTCTCGGGATTCGGTCGAAAATCCGGATCGGGAAAGTACATCCACTCTTGGAGCCTCCTGAGCGTCGCGGACGAGCTCCACGGATAATCTACGACGGTAAAGCGCAGCTATGCAGCAGCGGGGGAGGGAAAAAACGGAGGGGCAGTGCCGTCGTCGAAAACTCACCGATGCAGAGCCAGGTCGGCGGTGCCACGACCAGGGCGTACTGAACCGGCAGCGCGATCATGGTGAACGTTCGGAAAAACGGCCATATCCTGGCGGCGAGGGTCCTCTTTACGGGAAAGAGAACGAGCAGCCAGAGTCCGTAGAGAAGGGAGAAAAAATCGAGTCTGGTACCGACGACACCGACGATCGCCATCAGACAAAATTCAAGGCCAAACTTGTAAAATCCGTAATTAAAGAGGAACTTGAGACACTCGGGTATGCCCTTGTCCGCGTCGGCCCTCGTGATCCCCGGAAACATGACCAGCGGCGTCTCGAGAGGTTCGCCCCTCCCGTGTCGATGGAAACACTGACGGATCGTTATTATCGCCCGTATCGTCGTCACCGTTACCATACCGATGTAACCCTTGAGGAGATCCGGCAGACGTCCCGGCTCGGCCTTCCTCATTCCTATCCACTGGGCAATGTTGTAGGTCGTCTCGTGTTCCGTTCCGTTGGACTCGGTGCGCTGAAACGAAGCGTCGATTCTCAAAGATTCGCCCAATGGCCAATATGACGAAGAAGCGACGCGTCAAAGCGTCTTACCGTATCGTATCACAAAGCCTTACCGTACAATTGACGCTCCAATTTTCATGATCTATGTACTTTATCTGATAGAGCATCTTGATGACCATGAGAAGGGCTATCGTACCGGCCATCACGTTTATCATCGTTATTTGGTAGCTCTTGCGGAAGTTGATCGTCACCACGACAGCGATGACGAAGAATAGATTGATCGCGCAGACCTGAGTGGACGCGATGAGCGTTGAAAAAAAGTGTCGAAGAGCGACGAAAATTCCCCGAAACGTCCGCGTGTACTCACGTCATTGATGCACAGCAGCATCAGCGAGAGGAAGATTATTTTTTGCATATGCATCTCGAGCAGCAGCCAGAGCCAGTTGTAAAAGTTACGAACGCGATGGATCGTCCTGCGAATGAGCGCCGTCCTCTCCATCTTGGACATTTCTGCGGAAAGTGGACGAGTTACGTGAGCGAAAAACGCGGCCGGATGAACTTCCCTCCGCGAGCTTACGTTTCAACTGTTTGAGCGTGTAAATCGGCGTGGGTTCTTCAGCAGCCTGGCTGTCGTTTTCAGTGACAACCTCCACGGGATACACCATCGGCACGGTGCTCGCGTATCCCAAACTCGGCCGATTCGTCGCCGTGTCCAGTCTGAAACGAGGCAAAATTGTGTCTGCAAACGGCGAAGAAAAGAGATGGGGAAAAGAGAGAAAACGAGTGCTCACTCGACCCGATCGATCCTGGTAAGTCGAAGGAACTCGTCGTGAAAATAATGAATCTGCAAAACCGTGACGATGACGAAGAACGTGGGCGTGAGGAGCCTCACGAACAGATCCTTCGTCTCGTAAGTCTCCAGGCCAATGTCCATTTGCCTGCAAACGCGCGAATTTGCTTAACGGAGAAAAAAAAACAGGTGGGAAAGAAAAAAGCACGGTCGTTCGACCGGACGACGTCTCACAGATCTCTGTCGATGTGCAGGTACTCCCAGTAGGACGGAAAATTGTGAAACTGATACGTGTACACGAGTATCAACATTACGACGGAGTAGGCGATGACCGCTATCCAAAAGCCGTACATCATTTTCCTCCAGGCTCTCCACGAGATCTGTGTGTTTTGTTATTTTTATTTTTTTCGTTTTTACGGAGAAAACAAACGGGGCGTATTCCTCGCGCTCACCTGAAACGTAATGACGAAGACGAGAATGAGCGACATGTAGATGATGCGAAAGACGGTCATTCGCTCTCCCGTTATTCCGCTGGTAAAGAGCATTATCGCGATGACGGCTATCCAAAATTTGATGAGCAACTTTTTCACGATTCTCCCGACGTTTCTCATAAATTGACTCTTGATTTCCGGTGTTTCCTTGTTCATAGCGGTGGTGGCCGTTGAGACCGAGAGATGGAGCGGCGCGACCATGTCCCGCATGGCCATTGTCCTCTTGCGGGACTTTCTCTCGGCCGTGTACTGCCGCATGGTGATCCAAAACATGGATATGAATCCGCACTGGAAAACAAAGGGTTCGACGAAATTACGCTGCTCTGTCCACTGCTCCCTCTTTGTCGATCGTTTTTAGCCACACACACACACACGCGTACTTTGACGATCTGGTGCCAACTGCTCAATTGGTCGGTTTTGCTGAAACCGATTTCGGCCATTTTTACGCCGTGAAAGACCGTCGGTAGTTCGTCCTCGGTGAGGTTCATGCTGTAGACGTAACCGACGAGGAGGAGCACGGTCGAGTAGAAAACGATGAATGGCGAGCACTTCATCATCGAGCTTCGTTTGTCGGGCACCATCCACAGCACGAGAGCCCACATCAGTAGAATAAACGTCGTCCAACTGTGGTACATGATGCTCCAGGCCTGGAAGAGAGGCGCGAGCACCGAGTCAGCCGAACCGCCGTTGTACGCCGATGAAAACGTTACTTATCGATAAACCGACAAAATTGATGCGAAAACAGACGGGTATTCTTTGCCAACTTGGTTACTCTGTTCGATCAATCAACGACTACTTAATCGTTAACCCTGCGCGGTCCCACTGGGTCGTTTGTGACCAGAGTGTAATTTCACTTGCTCACATTTTCGCTCAAATAGCTATTTACAGCGTAAAAAATAATAACTTTTGGGCTTTGATAACTATTGATTCTTATTGTATAAACATTGAGGTGTACTCAGGAATTTTTTTAGATTTTTTAAGGCGTTTCAACCCGTTGAAAATTGCACGTGGTCATAAACGACCCTGTGGGACCGCCGAGCCAGTCAAAATATAGTGGGACCGCGGAGGGTTAATATCAAAGATTGATTAAAAAAAAACAAGCTCGGAATTGAATGAATTCATCGTTACGCTCGGTATCGTGGCGTCGATATCGTATTTCGTCGAACGCGACAAAGTTTCCGACTCACCATCATGATGATGTTGGTCGCCAAGTACGACGAGTTGACTATCAACTGAAATATCGAGTATACGGCCATTATCACTTGTTCCACAATTCCAGGACCATCGTCCGCGGTTCCTTGAGAAAAAACCAAAAAGACGAATCGTTATTTCGATCGGAGGTTCGGCGAGCGGGCTAGTCTCGCGCGTACGCACCTTCGCTGAGAGACCGCAACTGGATGCTGTCGTCCTGCGGAACATCCTGGACGATGACGCTCCCGGTTGAATCCTGAAGCAGACCCGTGCGTCCGGAACCAAAGCGCATCAACTGTTTCCGGTAATACCACAAAACGTGAGTACGATCGAAGGATCGACGGGGATCGCGACGGGAGTTGCACAAGGGGTGTCGACGCGCGAGTCGTCGGACGACAATGAAAGCGGCAACATGCAAAACTGTGTGTGTGCGAGCGATTGCGCGAGTTACGAGAGTAACCAGAGTGCGAGTGGCATACACGTGCCGGAATACAAAGTGCGGGCTACAAAATGAGAGTGTATACAAGAAGTGGGACGAAAGACGCGTGAAATAAGAGATAAATTCGACGGCAACGATCATCCTCTCGCGCTCTGTCATCCGCGTTCGGCGATCAATGGGTGTTCGCCGCTCCGTCTCGTCATCTCCGCGGTCAGTGTCTCAGGGTGTTTTGTATCTCCGAGCTCAAGCGTAATGCAAACATCGTTCGATATACGTACGGGTGTCGTCTCGTTGGGTCGACTCGAGGCTGGCTCGGCTGGCTTCTACAACATTGGTCGAGCGTTTTTTTTGCAAAATAAAGAAAACAAAGAATACAGCCGCTCGGATAAAATGCGAGAAAGTAAAATCGCGCGGGCGTGGTGGATCGTGAGTGAGGGTGCACGAGGGAAATTTGAATTTAGGGATCGAGCGGGACGTGCGGGAAACAACCATAGATACACGTGTAACGAATACGGTCGTGCCTCGTGCTTGACGACGAAAAGTAATGGCTCTCCGCTCGGAGAGCTTTCTTACGCGAGCTTTTCGCCTCGCCGATTGCCACCTCTGGGACGGTGTTCTGCGCTTCATGGAGACTCGACGCGAGAGCGGAGTGTCGATGTCCTTCAAGGTGCCCCCGGTGAGTCTCACGGTATTGTCCGCCTGTAAGCTCGTTATCGCGTTAGTCGAAAGCGTCAAGGTCGAGAGACGAACGGGGTCTGGATCGTGGGACAGAGTCGTTGGGAATCGTCGAGGAAAGATCCGACGCGGGACCGGGAGCTCGACGAGGAGCTCGATGATACATCAGCCCTGCCGCGTCATCCATCGCGCTGAAAATTCTTACCGGTTTCCTGCTGAACAAGAATCGAGACTGCAGCGCCAGGACGTAATAGAGCCAGAAGAGGCCGAGAGCGTGAGCGTAACTCGTCCATTCCGAGGCGGCATCGTCGACGACGTAATCGACGTTACGCGGATCGGTGCAGTTGCTCGTGTAGTAAGGATAGAGGGCAAAGTAGCGCGACCACGTGCTGTTGACCGGCAAAAATTGCTGCGGCCATTGATTCTGATAGGCCAGCAGGCTCAAGATGTGAAGAACAACGACGACCATGAGGATCCGGCATACGACGGCGAAGCCGCGCAGTAGTTCCCTGTGGCAGGACCACCAGGTCGCAGCGCCGATGAAGACGAGAAAGTAGAGGGCGCCCTCGACCGAGGGCGTCATGCACGAGACGCAGCACAACGATCCCAGGACGACGTACGTCCCCATCGTGCCGAGGAAGGTCGTCATTTTCGTGTTGGCGTCGTCCTCCTGCCGGCGGTCCCTCGTCGCTCGGGCGGCGCTCGTGCTTTCGCCCGCCTCCTCTTTGCCGCCGATGGGTCGCCGTCGTTTCGCGCACTTGTGGAACGCGTACATGGCCAGTGTCACGGGGAGAGCGACGATTTCCGGCAGGAGCCAGTAAAACACCTGCCAGACGCTGGCTCCGTCCATTCTCACGAATCCCAGGTGTCTGAAGAGCATCTCGAGAAACTCGCAGGCTCCGAGGAAATAGCCGTACGGCGGTAGCGACAGAAGGACGATGTGAAATACCAATTGCGCCAGGCCCGTCAGTGAGCAGAGGATCGCGCAGGCTCCGAGGAATCGTCCCGCGTGTCCGTTGGTCGTCCCGTCGGTCGGAATCGGCACCATCGGTGAGTACAGCATCAGCGCCAAGTAGACGATCGACAGACCGCTCGGTCGCCATATCGCACCTGCGAAATCCCGACGAAAGCCGGAGGTTCAATGCTTGGACGTTTCACATTTGTTTTCCCCCCGAGAATTGGCACGCTTCGAACGCAACGTGTCCCGTACGGCGGAGGGGAAACGAAAAAGGTCACGTGGAACGAACTCAATCTGCCGAGACTCGTTGACATTTGTCCCCGACTGCGCGTGCATCAATCACCGTGATTTCATTATCTTTTTTATTAAACGAATTGGAGCCACGTGGTCGTCATTCGATTAAACGTTCGACTTTTTTCACTCGAATGTATACTCTGACATATGATCCTATAGCCGAAAAATAATGTCGAACATTTTCAAAGGCCACCGACTCTCGATTAATGCGGGATTTACGCGCTTTTCGGATTTTATTCAACTCGTCGTCTTTACGGCATCAGACTTCCTTTTTCTCTGTTTCAATAAAAAAACTAATGAATTGGAGCGTACTGGAGTGAAAAAAGTCAATCTGGGGAATGACGACGTGTGCAAAGTTGGCTCAGCTATTTTGTTTTTTCGAAAAACGGAAATTGTGCTAAACTGTGCTCGGTTTGATAAACGAAAATCCATTTTTCTCCCGCACCATCTGTCGTTTCATTTTATTATTTATCCACGAAATATAAAAGATTGAAAATTATCGAAAAGTTATTTGGATGCTTCCAGGGCCGAGCCTCCCCTTTTTTGTTGATACTTTTCCATTTTCTCCGCGACGCAACTCGGTGCAAGCCGAGGACAATTCAGCACAATGTTAGTTTTCTGAAAAAAACAAAATGTCTGGGCCAACTTTACACGCATGGAATTACGCTCGATGGAGGTGAGGTGCGTGAACGTTCGCCCGACATGCCCACAATGTACCCGTGATTGTACATTCTTGTTCCCTCTAATTTTGGAACGCGCTTTGTTTCCGGCTGGCGCGCGTATGCCACACGCATATCGTATTCTCCGAAACGAGATAGCACACGCGACCCAAAGCGGAAAGAAACGAGAAACTCGCGCGTATTGGAGAGTCCAACAACGTCGTAGAAGGAAGGATCTGTTTTTATCGCTCTGTCAACTACACACTTACATGCCGCGAAGGTTGCGGGTATGACGATCCTCAGAGCGGCAACGTTCAGCCAGTATGAAGTCATTCTCCGATCACCGCGCGGCGCTCGCCTCTCCTTCCTGATCTGAAAACGGGATACAAGCATCATGTATGATGTACATTGACGGAGCCGCCAGGGTCTTTTGAAAAAATCATGTAGACTGTTGCGTCGGGACGCGATCAACCGAACGAAGAGGAGAAAGTCAAACTATCCCCCGCACCGCCCGACTGTCGCACTTGGATTCGTCGTGAAGGACGGGGGGGGGGGGGGGGGGGGAGATAAAAATCCGTATATAAATATATTTGGGCCATCTTATTCCGCCTGCCGTGCGTAAAAGGCCGCCGCGCTCGGCGGGTGTGCGCCACTCCCATTCAATTACCGGCCAATTACATCCGGCCTTTTTTTTCCCTGCTCCGTGATCTCGGCCGTAGCAGGGGTTGATTCGATCGATTTCGCAAACAAGCATTTACGCCGCGTCCGTCCATGTCTGAGATATCCACTCCGATAGCGGATGATACGACGATACCGGAGGGATTCACGCCGATGTAACGGAGCGATGAGACAGGCCGAGTAAGAAGTCAGCAGAGCTCGTTTTGGAAGCAAAAGACATTTACCCCTCTCGGCTGATCGCGCGTCCCTCGAGATCGGATCTCGGTGGTGGCGCTGCGCGAAGGCGGAGGGAGGGGGGGGGGGGCAGGCAGGATATTTTGGCGGCACTCCTCTCTCCCTGTACTGTGTGCACAAGCGTGCGTAGAGACAATCCTCTTTGCTTCATAGACGCGACGCGTATCGCGTGTTACACGCGAACCGCCATCTTGTTTATGTTCTTTTTAATTAACCTTTCCATCTTATTACCGGCGCCTCGTGACTTTTGCTCGTCAGAGTGTCCCTTCGGGTACTTTTACGCCTGTGACGATCGCGAGATTCGGGCTCGAGTCACGCCCAGGACCGCGAGAGGATTTTTCAACTTTTTACCATCAAGTCTATCGTCGATGTTATACGTACGCGATATTTACGATCGAAAAATCATTCTCCCCTCGTGGCGGCGTTCTGGTTATGAGACTCATCCCGTTTATATGTACCATTGAGCTCGACGGCCGTATTTCTTAAGGCGATGTGTTACATCCGTAAATCGAAGCTTAGAAAAATTCTCCGGCAAAATCTATAAATCGGATCGGTTTGAAATTTATTGTGCGTATTTAGTGATATAGCCCGGAGGGACTGACGATTTTAGAATTTCGAAATTTTAAAAATTATTTCACTCCACAAAAAAATTTTTTTGCAAAATTTCGAAATTGTAAAATCGTCAGTCCCTCCGTGTTGTGTCACTAAATACTCACAAAAAATTTCAAATCGATCCGATTTATAGATTTTGCCTGAGGATTTTTCTAAATTTTGATGGGGGAAGGGGTATTTATCCCCCATGGCCTTAAGGTAGTCGCCTCGCCACGAGTGTTTTCATGGGTGGAATTTTTATCGCAACATTCGGAAATATCGTTTCTCAATTACGAAATCCTGCAGTTTGGCAGTTTGATAAATGTTTATGTAATGCAATGTGATATGACGGATATCACATCAAAATGAATTTGTTCGGGTTTTTCGAATACACCCGAATTAAAAAAAAAACTTTCCGAGCGGTTCGAAATCTTTGTTTTGAATTTTGAAGGGATTGCAAAAAACGTCTCGTTTATGAAGATCTATCGTGGCTCGTGAGAAAATTCCGACTTTATTAGGGGACAGTTTCGTTTATTCGGTCTCGAAGGAAATGAGAAAAAACGGATTGTCGAAGCACCGAAATCGTGGCGAAACAATGATTCAAGTGTGTTCCAGGAAAAAAATTCGAAAAAATAGTCTTCTCGTGCAAAATCATAATTTCGGAATATTTTCAGTCATTCTTTTTTCTCAGCAATTTCACAGTAACTTTGTCTTGTCGGTTATTGTACAAAAGTTACCACAAATTTTCTGGCAAAGAAATTAATATGCAACTGCGACTGTCGCAAAACGACCACCTTAAGGCTGTGCACCGGGATCAAATGGGTTATAACCGTGGCCCATTATCTACCCTATCGCGCGATAACGCACTTCGAGCTCGTTGAAAAAAGAACGGGTTTTCCTCCGAAAATACGAAACTCTACGATTCTGCCGCATTCGTCACTCTGCCTATACGCTAGGCGTCTATGAATATACACTCTGTACTATACAAACACGATTTACGAGACGTGGGGAATCTTTCGATAACCCCCGAAATTCATTCTTTCATGCAGACACCACTTGTGTAAATTCATAGTATACTACAGCCTCGCATAGAAGCGAGAACGGTTTTTCGGAATACAAATTTGTATACACAACTTTTTGAAATACTTTTGAAATTTGTAATGTCGTCGTTACAGTGGAATTTGAAACTGACCGTATTGTCGGCAGAGAGCTGCTGCGATGGAATTCAGTGCATGTCCATCCCGTGGCGGATTTCGATCGTTTCGTTGATGCGACGATAATCCTGCAACGACGCGATTTCGTTCTCGTGGGTCCTTCCGGACTTTCGACGTTTATTTGTCACTGCCGTGAGATCACTATGCCACAGTATTTCTCTTTTTTCCTCGCGCGGAGGTCACCGGGCGCCGAATGAACGCGCGACCGGCATTCTTTTCTTTTCTCTCGCTTTATCGCTGGCGCTCCTCTTCGTCAAAGTGACAGAGCGAGTCGAGTCGATGTTTCTCGTACTTTTTTGTTTCCTTTTTCCACGCACGTAGATTCCGTCGCGATAAATATAACGAAGGAAGAGAGCGAGAGAGAAAGAGGCCAATGCGAAAATCTCGAAAGAACCGAACGATTCAGCCACCAGACTGCGACTGACTGCGACTGCTGACTGCGTCCAGCTGCGATTCTGACTGGTGCGACGCGTCGATCGTAAAAACACGCCGCAGCTGTGTGTCATCTCTCGCTACATTTGCTCTCCCCTTGCTCCCTCGCTCCTCCAAGCCGTCATGCATGTCAATTTTCACACGAGCCTCTCTGTGAAAACACACCGTGCGATCAAATGAAAAATTAGCTCTCTCGGTGCGTAAATATTGTTATTGACACATGCACGATACGCTCAAACCAATACACGTGCAATACCGCCGTGTACGTACCCGTCGTCGATACTTTGTTATCAGAGAGAGGAAAAAAAAGAGAGTGTTGCGAGAGAGACTCGAGCGCGTGCTGCGGCGCCAGCGCGAAACACTCTAGCGACAGAGCATCGGCATCTGCCGGTAAATTATCGACGATAGCGCACGGAAATTTCCATGATATCCACAGCTGGCGCTGCCTCTCTCTCTCTCTCTCTCTCTCTCTCGGGGGATGCTCCACTCCCCACTGTTTTTTTGACTCGTGATTCCACGCGCGGAATAAAAACACAGAAATACCTTGCCACGGATGTCTTTCGTTTCATTTTATTATTATACAGAATACACGAGTGTTGAACGAAAAAAAATGAAACGATAATCGTCGATAGCCTCTCTTTTCAGATGCATCCGCGCATCGCAAATCATACGTCGAGTTGCTTCATCATCCAGTGAAAAAAGCCAAGAATGGAGAAACTAAAGCCGAGGGGTATCGCCGTCGCTTTTAGCCATCCCCAGATGCTGCAACATTCAAACATTATCTCAACATTCTAAACTGATAATGATTAACGGAAAATACTAGAGTTTCGATACGCACACGAGGTGGAAGACATTTACAGCACTACCCTTTGAGGTTATGTTCGCGATACCTACTGTTGTGGCTACTTGAAAATTTCGTAGGAGCTTTTCTCCGGCCTGGTTCAATAAATCCCGATGAAATTTGTCTCATCTTATAGAGAATTGTGGCAAACATCGAAAGACGCTTTTACTTTATCAAACATCCGTGTCGCTCCGGAGAAACGGGCGTTCAAATTTCGGTGACGAATCGTCAGGTTTCGAGCACTGTGCCTCAACCGATGTGGTATCAAGTTTAATCAAGCTCGCATCAGGGGAATTTCCGTTACCGCGACTAAATGTACACACGCGCTACTCTGATACACCGACTTTTCTACACCGCGTTTCAAGCGGTAAAACCAATTTATAAATTCATGCGGCAACTATAATTACACGGAAATACGAGAAGCCATCAGCTGATCATGTACATCGAAGCCACTAGCTCACACGCCATCTACGACATTGTATCGACCGACAGTTTCGCATATGTGATGCGTGAGACGTTTACTCGTATGGATCGTCGGAAATGTCGAACGGACTAGCGGTGGGAATGGAACCGCTCTCGAGGATTACCACCGGTGTGACGGGTCTGTCGTCGACGTCGGTCTTGGTCTGCTCGATCTTGAAAACGACGTCCATTCCCTCGATCACCTGGAGCGGGTCACGTGGTACGTAATACGCACGTATTAGGGTGAGTAAAAAAACCCGACTACTTTGTTTTCTTCTCGATGATGTACCGAAAAATCGATTATCGCGTCGAGTACGGTGTCGCGGGGCAAAGGTCAGTGCGGAGGTCATTTTAATCGCTGATACACGTTGATTCGACGGAAATATTGCGAGTTTTGAAAAACAACGAGACCTTTTTTGCCGAGCATCGACTAAATAACATTCCTATTCTATTTAGAAGGGAAATGAAAGATCGCGATGTTACATAATCAAAGACCGATGTATACATTTCGGTACATCAGAGAGAAAAGAAACTGGCGTCTTTTTTTCACCCATGCTAATGCGGAAGCTTCGTGTATACGCCGAGTGGCGCGCTGCTTACTTTGCCAAAGACCGTGTGATGGCCATCGAGCCAGTGTGCCGCTACCGTAGTGATGAAAAACTGACAACCGTTGGTGTCGGCACCGGCGTTGGCCATGCTGACGAAACCGGGCGCGCTGTGCTTGACCTGGAAGTTCTCGTCCTCGAAGGTCTTGCCGTAGATGCTCGTCGAGCCCGAGCCGTCTCCCTTGTCGATATCGCCCCCTTTGATTTTTCCAGCGCGAGACAAATCATATGCCATACCGTTATACATTACCCGCGTACAATAAAATCGCTAGGCGCGCACGCGCGTGAAGAATCCAAGAATCCGCTCTCTTTACCCTGAATCATGAATTTTTTGATGACCCGGTGGAAGATCGTGCCCGAGTAATTTGTCCCGTCGATGCCCTCCGTGGCGATGGTGACAAAGTTTTTCACCGTCCTCGGCGCTATTTCGCCGAACAATCCAACGACTATCCTACCGGCCGGGCGATCGTTGATCATTATGTCGAGATAAACTCGGTCGGTAACTCTGTACGAAGCGCCCTGGAAAATCTCTGCGTTATGCCAAGGCGAAAATTCACTCGTGGAACAAAGTGACTCATCATCGTGGAACAATGAATTACACGCCCCTCTCACCCTCGCCAACCACCTGGCCATTCCGCTCGCGATATCGATAATCGTATACGGATCTCGTAATGAAATTACGGGAAACCCTCGATGGACGGGCGAAACCGGATCCGCGGGTCATTGTCTAACAAACTCGAACGTAATAACGCGCGTTATTACGAACGTAATAGGGCCATTGAAGATTATTTTTTCACAAAATTGTCGAGGTCATTCATTCCGAACGAGACCTTTTTTTTCGATATTATCGATATCACGATAATCCGGTATTGCCGGATTCGTTTTGTTCGCATTTCCATTTTTGTTTACTCGAATTGGCGTAAATCTCGCAAGTATGGAAGTACATCGATCGTTGGTCGTTGGAAAAGCATGAATGACCTTGAAAAAAAAGTGATTCGAAACGGGCCTCTTTCAAGTGGACCTCTCTGCACGCACGTGTGCCTCATCGACGCGGTTTGGGATACGCGAACACGTAGATATATTCCGTCGTATATACCTGACAGATGCTCGTACCGACCGCCAGCAGGACAACGACCGACTCGACCACTCGCGTCATCCCGATCATCGCGTTCCTGCTCTCTGATTCGCCGAGGTGATGAAAAAGCAAAAAAAATTGTCGTTGACTCGCCCTGGAAGGTCACGCGCGCACCAACGAAAATGAAGGTGAGCGCCGGGAGAGGAAACGCGAAGCCCGCCGATCTGTCTCGTTATCGCGCGATACACCCCTGACGCCCGTGCTTGCGAATCGACACTCCGAGCTTCCCTGACGCGCGCTCTCGTTTTATAAACTCGCACGGACGGCGATGGGAAGAGAGAGAAAGAGAGAGAGAGCGCCACCTTCGCTTGAACGCGTCCTTGATTCGCGGCCTCTCGATACGAGCTGCGTACTCGACTCCCGACTACGGTATAGGGCAGTAGAAACTTTGAATAACATCACTATTGGAGCTGTATTGAAATTCCGAGAAATGCTGCGCCACCACTATACCGGTCCGAACTCGCCTCGAGAATTTGTAACTTGATGACTTTATTCGTTTAAACAAAACGTGCAACGGCAGTACGTAATTTTAGATAACGCGCGAGTGTACTTTATTCTCTCGCAAATGTGCATTAA
The DNA here is from genome assembly GCA_959613375.1 of Heteropelma amictum. NCBI lineage: Eukaryota > Metazoa > Arthropoda > Insecta > Hymenoptera > Ichneumonidae > Heteropelma > Heteropelma amictum. The sequence goes on from OY390721.1 coordinate 33,392,442, forward strand.
AACTAAATGCATTCCAATTCCAATGCAAATGCAAATCTAGCGTGTTTTGTTTTCACTTCGATTATATGCTTGCTATTATTTTTGCTGAAGAAATAAATATATATTTTTTAGTGAAAATGCGTATCGATAAACCCGTTAATTTCGTGCTTTATCCTTGGACAAGATTAACATTTTTCACGGATAATATAGATTGACATATATTATATATGTGAACGAAATATCTGTTGAAATTTCAGGATCCACGTATATTAAAATGAGACATTTGTAAGATAAAAATTTTCATTGGTAACGTTTGAGAGCACAAATGTAGATAAGCACATAAAATTAAACAATGTATCAATAGCGATAGTTTAAGTTGATTGATATTTGCATCGCCGTCTTTAAGAGTACAAATAAAGATCGATATAGCGCATGCTTTATACGGTGTATAGTCATCATGGTGAGTAAATCAAACGGTCATGTCCATAAAACGGCGGAGCCGAGCCTGTACTGTAGTTTCCACGCGCCCCTCGCTTCGTTATTTCTCGACGTTTACCGTTATTCGGGCAAACGAGTATCGCCTCAGCGAGATAGAGCGAGAAGGGAAACGCGGGGAATATTATAAAGAGGCGACGATGGCGTCGCGGCAAGGTCAGTTGGTCAGGATGAGCCCGAGGATGCCGATCGGCCCGCTGCTCGGGTTCGCGCTTATTCTCCTGCTGGGCAATAATAATCTCGTCGCGGAGTGTCGTCGGGGAAAAAGCCCCCTTCCGGAGCACCCGATTGTCGCGGTGCCGATCGTCGAGGGTGAGGAACCCATCGATACGGTGATCGTCAAAGCCGTCGAGATACCCGAGGAGAGGGTCACTTACGAGGGGGCTCAAGTCTGGAGGGTTCTGACAAATCCGGAACACGCCGAATTCGTCTCGTATCTCCAGGAGACGGGCGGTAAGAGCGCAACGGGACGAGCGACGTTCCTCTCTTTCCTCTTGTTCTTTTTTTCTTTTTTTGTCGTTGCTCGCGCGCCTCTTGTCTCATGTTTTTCCGACACTCGCAGATGTCTCAACCTGGACAGGAACGGACAGTGCGGTCGACGTTCTGGTACGCCCCGACGTCATACCGCGCGTTTCGCGCTTCCTGCGGGAACGACGGGTCAAGTACGACGTGGTCATACCGGATCTCCAGCAGGCTATAGATCAGGAGAATCCCGTGCCGTCGCCGCAACTCGTCGAAGAGCTCGAAGGTCGCAAAGGTCTGTATCACGTCGAGCGCGCGTAGTCCGCTTTCGCGCTTTGATTCTACATACCTCGTTGGGACGCAGGGTGGGGAAAAAGTATGGAAACGCTTGAAAATTTCGCGATGACCTTGAACGTAACTTTGACCTTCAACTACGAATTTACGGATTTTCATCAAAAGATACCTTGGAACGACCTTGAGGGCCAAGGTCACGACTAATTTCGACGACTAACTTTGAGGAGTTTCCATACTTTGTCCCCGTCCCGTGGAGTATATCGGTGAGAGCGCGATGACCCGATGCACGAGCGGGACGCTTCTCCTCCCCCGCACCGAGCGCCCCGATCCTCCGCTCCTCGATCTCGAGGTTATCGTCCTTCTCGGCACGCACGTCCATGTGTATCCGCGTATTCGTATTCGTACACACACACACACACACACACACTTGCGCCTTTCATCGCTTTGACGCAACGTGTAACGGTTTTACGGCAGAGGCACGCTCGTCTCTCGCGACTGGACACACCGTGCGAAGACATGAAGCGCGAACAAAGTAATTTTCTAGCTCGGTACGCTTGGTGGTGGCGATTCGCGCGGTTCGAGACGCCGCATCCCGTGAGATATTATCGCCCGCTTGGTACCCCGCCGCCTCCTCCTCGATATCCCGTAGCTAGTGCACGTGGCGGTGGCGGAACTTACGCTCGGCACTCTAGCGGTGAGCTGCTCTATTAATCGCGAAGCGACATCTCCCGAAAACTCCAGAAACTCTCTCACTCTTCGTAAGATTCCTGTAAACACACTTGCCCCGCATCCCGCGTCGCATGTATCGAGCAAAATACAAGTTTCGCTCTCTACCTTTGCTCGAGAATCACACGGCTGTCGTTGTATGCGGGCAATTCAGGTCATCGCATGGAATGGTCGAGGTATCATCGATTGGAAGACATTCACGGATATCTCGATTATCTCGCCCAAACGTTTCCCGATCTCTGCTCGGTCATGACGATCGGTAACTCGTTCGAGGGACGACCCCTCAAGGTTCGTACTTGCGCATGCTGATGTTTCGTTTGATTAACCGTACCACGCTGCGCTCATAGTTAAATATTGGGGGGAAAAAAACAAGGTACTCCGCATAAGCAAGGGGGAACGTGGCGTCCCGGCGATTTGGATAGACGGTGGTATTCACGCGCGCGAATGGATATCTCCGGCCGCTGTGACGTACATCATCGATCATCTGGTGGAAAACAGCGAGGAGCTCGCGGCCGATTATTACATCCTGCCGGTGATGAATCCCGACGGGTAAGTTACCGACAATCTCCCTCGTCCCCCTCGTACCGCATGTTGTCTTGTACCTGTCGCGATTCGACAGATACGAGTACACTTTCCGCGGTGACCGTTTGTGGAGAAAGAACCGTGGCAGCCCCGAGAAAGGTGGCGTCTGCATCGGCGTCGATCTCAACAGAAACTTTGGGTATCGCTGGGGCGGTCTGGGCACGAGCAAACAGCCCTGCAGAGAGATATACGCCGGTACCGGACCCTTCTCCGAGCCGGAAACAAACGCAACGAGAAATTTCTTCGAAGCGAGCGCGGCCGACTTTAAGGTCAGTTTGTATCGTCCACTATTGACTAAGAAAACTGACGCGTATCGCCGCGACTCTATGAAACAAACGATTTTGTTGTCCTTTTTATCGTTAAAAACAAATTGACGATTATTTTCATCATTACCCGTCTATTTTCTTGTACTCGTTTTTGCTCACTCGGAAAATTCACGATAAAATGAGTATAAGGCCTTTCAAAGAATGACCTCTTTCGTGAATTTCCTTTATGAAATTGAAAAACTGGATAAAACGCGCGCGAACCTCCGTAAACTATTTCTCTACTCGCGTTGCTCATATACGCGACGCACGCGGGAATTGTGCCGCGCGCAGGCCTTTCTGTCGTTTCACAGTTACGGCCAGTACATCCTCTATCCGTGGGGATACGACAGACGCGTACCGCCGGACTACGCCGACCTCGAGAAAGTCGGGCAACAGGCGGCAGCGGCGATGAAGAGCGCCGGTGGCGCCGCGAGTGTTTACACCGTCGGTAACAGCGCGACGACGCTGTACCCGGCCTCCGGTGGTTCCGACGATTGGGCGAAGGCGCGACTCAAGATCAAGTACACGTATACGATAGAACTGAGGGACAAGGGGAGATACGGCTTCGTTCTACCCTCTGAATACATCGTATCCACAGCCAAGGAGGCACTCGCCGCTGTTCGCGTCATCACCGAAGCAGCTTGCGGTGCACTCTGATACGCCATATTTCCTCGCAATTTCTCACCTTTCCCATTTCATGTACGCGACATACCCGATAGAAATAATAAAGTGATTTTTTCTTTCTACATCACCGAGTACGAATTTCATTTGTACTCTTCTCAACGCGCTCTGTTTATCGAATTCCGAATCCCACATGGCACGGCTAATTATTTCAACTCTGTATTGGGTAAAGAAAATGCTGCTCGAAATACAAACCGATCATTCACGTTTGAAACGAACAGTTCGAATCCGTCGATTATCCACAGAACTGTCGAATTACTCCAACACTCTGAATTATTTCAATTACAAACAAAGTCATGGAGTAATTATTTTTTATAATTCTTCATTAAATTACGGACATTCAATGTGGATATGATCATTTTAACGGATTACTCGAAATTTGTTTAAATTGGCTTCCTCTGAGCCGCTTGATATTTTTCTTCAATCCCGTTCGTTTAATTTCATTTCACATATCCTCCCGTTGATCCTCTCTTCAGCAATGGATAATAAAGATTGCGGCAGAGTTTCATCCCCGATCTATGATTACGAGGATGACATAATCTTCCGGGACACCCTGTATACAGATTTTTAATCCGGTACGAGAGAAACGCAGCTGCGCGCGCACGCGACGCAGGCGCTTCGCGCGCGCCACACTGCCGACATTTGCAAATAAACGTTGTTGTTTGCCGCCGCCGCCGTTGTTGCTACTGCGCCGCCACCAGTCGACACCACACCACCAGCGCCCAGCGCGAGCATCATCGTACATACTAAAGAATCGAATTGTGTCGAACGCGCTAGTGTGCTGAAAAAAAAAAAAAGAAAAAATTTCGACGCTTGGCGATAACGAAACAAAAAAGGATAGAATAATAAAAGATCGCTGTGGTGCTGTATGAGAATATAATCAACGTCGCGTCACACGACGACGATAACGCAGTCCCACGCTTGGCGATCCCTCCGAGGACCGAGAAAGAAAAACATGGTTAAACTGACGAAAAAATTTTTCGCGGGCGACAAAGTCTTTGCCAAAGTTCGAGGTTATCCAGCTTGGCCGGCGAGAGTGAGTACACGGCTTTCTTTCATCATGCACTTTTTTCCCCACTGTTTTTACTCTCGCCAATGCCTAACGCCAATGTTGCGGTTATATCGGCGGCCATTTCTTCCCGGTCGGACGTCGACGAGTTTGAGTAACACCGGCCCGGTAATCGCGACCGCGTCATACACTATTTTTCTCTGCTCCCGTCAACGCGGGAGCGGAGAAAAGAAAAAATGACGCGACCGGAAAGAAAAATATTCCTCCTGGATCCACTCGTCGTTATCCCGCCATTTTTCAGCATTTTTTATCCTCTCGGTTCATTCCCTCGCGCAACTCTCGCGACTAACGTTCGATACTAACTCTCGCAAATTTCTTCAATCAAATGGCCAAAAAAAAACCAACAAAAACAGATCGAAGGAGTGACGGACGCCAATACCAAAAATGCCAAATACAATGTATACTTTTACGGCACCGGAGAGACGTAAGTAGAGAATTACCGACGGCGACTTCGTCATTGACGCGCGGTATCGCTGATGTTTGTTTCGCTCGTACAGCGCCGTCTGCAAGGTGGAGGAACTCTTTGTTTATCTCGACAACAAAGACAAGTTTACAAAGCCCCTCAAGAGGAAGATATTTCACGACGGCATACAGGCTCTGGAGAGGGAATTGAAGAGCGACAGGGGTAAAGCCGCAACCCTGGAGGATCTCAAAGGTACCCACCATTATTTTTCCGACGGTTCTAGTCGTAGCGACCTTGCGGACGACGAAGCGGAAACGCCAAACCTGCTGACCAAAGTTCTGTCCGCAGAGACTGCGCCCGTCGCGGAGGCCGCCGACAAGACGGTCGTCTCGGACGCGACGTCCGTCGGAGCCACCGACAGCGACATGGAGAGCGGACCTCTGGTGATAGACGAGGGCGATAAAAAGAAGCCCCTAAAACGCAAAACTGGCTCCGCTACGCCCAATAATCCGGTGAGTTTTACATCTCCCCCCCCCCCCCCCCCCCCCCCGTGTCGCTCAATCGAGTCGAGGATGAAAGAGGGACAATGCGAGTGCGACGTTGATTCGTTTTTCGCTCAAAGAGTCAATGACGCGTCGCGCCGTGTCCCGACAGTAAATAACAATGAGAAGGTACCGACGGACTCTCGTCGAGCCAAGAGGGTCCGTGCGATGATTCCCAACACGTTCAACGATGGAGCCCACGATCGCTCGTCGTAAAATTCTCAGCTAAGACTCGTCGTCTTTTTCTTTCTCTCTTCGCAAAGGACCCAAAGGATACACCGGAGGCGAAGAAGAAGCGAGGTCGCGGAAGAGGATCCACTGCGCCTGCGGAGAATACGCCGAAGCAGGAAACGACAGCCGGGGATTCTCAGGGTGAGGAGACCTCGCCCGGGAAGGAGGTCGTCAGTCGCAGCGGTCGTAAAATAAAGCCAAAACGTTTCGCCGATTTTTCCAGCTCGGAGGAAACGGAGACAACCGACAAAAACGGTACCCGAAGCGTTACTTGTTTCAGCGTTCCACCCATCAATTACCCCGGTCATCCATCATGGAGAAAAACTTTTTTTTTACTCCCTTTGTTGCAGAAAACTCGACGAGATCCCGCGGCAAGAGTAAAACCGACGAGTCCAACGAGAATCAGGCCTCACCCTCGAGCGGACGAAAAAGAACGATCACCACCGAGAGTGAGTATGCCAACGATTTTCTCCCCACCCCCCTCTCCCTTTTCCCCACTCTCCTCTGACCTCCCCGATGGAGGATAAAGTGACGTTAGTGACCGAGAGCCTCGAATACCGTCTAGATTCGGCTGTTGATGTTGCAGAGGACGAGAAAAAGCTCGTAGCCAAGGACGGAGCCGTGCAGCGAAAAAAGCACAAGCTCAGGTAACCTTCGTCGCGTTTCGCGCGATCAAAGAGTCGCCGAGTGATTGACGATTAGTTTGTAATACGCACGATCGTCGCAGGTGGCTCCGCATAGAGGCTCAGCTTCTCGAGCTGGACGCCCAGATAAAATCGAATCTCGGACTGGACCGAGCCGACGCCGACAAGTGCCTGCGAGCCATGGACGACACGCTCGCGTTACCCATAGATCCGCTCATGCTCAAGAAACATCCTCACATCGTCGAGACGGTCAAGAGGGTCAGTCACAGATCGGACACGCTGCATCACAGATTGTCTATTAATTATCCTTATTATCGATATTATTATTAAACGAATTTATTTTCGTTTTACAGCTACGACGTTACATCGGCAATTTGGCCGACTGGAAACTCGGCGAGGAGGAAGCGGTACGTTCTTTGCAAACACGGCGTGTCTAGAAACCGCAAGAGCCAAAAAAAACTCACGATTTACACCCTTTTTCTTTCTTTCACTCTCCGTAGACCAGCTTCAAGCAAAAGGCTGAACAGATTCGGCAAAAAGCCGAACACATATACAACAAATTCAAGGTGAGTGCCCCCCCTCCCCCTGATCCGCATTGCAACTCTGAGAGACATTCGAGTAATCGTCGATTCGCGCACAGGCCATGTTCACCGTACCGGAGGGACAATCGTTCTGGCAGTCCTTCTCCGACCAGGTGCTTCACTTTAAGGAATTGACCAAGGACATGCCCGAGGAGAAGATGCTCTCGCTCATGGCGGATCCATCGTGTACCGGTGAGCTTTCGAAACATCGATATCAAAGTACAATATCGTCTCTCAAATCATTGAAATCGACATCAATTGAACTCGATGTAGACTCGAACTTGAAAAAGAAAAATTCGGTTATTTTGATCCATCCCAAGGAGGATATTCCGACGCGGTTATACCGGAAAATCAAACTATCGTCGTCTCGCGATCTCGCGAATTCAAATGTTTTCACACACAGATATCGAGCTTGATTTAGATTGAAATATTCGAGAAGAGAGATGTTTGCGCGTGAGGGAATTGAGAATAGAGTCGTTGTTCCGGTAGCGGCGGACGGCGCAGAGCCTGCCGAGGTAACGACGACAACGACGGCGACGACGACGACGACTGCGGCAGCAGCGACGGCGGCAACAGCGGTGACGACGACGACGACGACGCCGGCGGCGGCGGCGACAAACGACGAGAGCGGCGAGGAACGGAGCGCGGTCCCGGAATCCGATCCCGATGCTCTGCCGACGAGATGCCCGACACCCGCTGAAGCGACAGCAAAGTAACACTCGATCTCATAATCCCGTTGTCCGAAGCTCGAGACCTCATTCGCCTTACCGTCGCGGAGAAGATTAAACAAATCGTCGGTCGACAACGAGCGACACAACGACGAGAAACGAGAGGAAAAAAAAACCGTTGCACCAAGTCGTTGTTGGTTCAGTCCTCTCGGATTTGAACTTCTCCCTCTCTCGCTGTAGGTCGCGCGTGTCTTTTGCCCTTCTTATTTCATTTGATCGTTACTCCTCGTTTTGTCATGCCGAAACTTTAATCGCCCAAAACGTTTTTCTTTTCTCTTTACTTTGTTCCTCGTCGTTTCCTCCTTTCCTCGAGTTATCGTTCCGCGTTGTTTATTTTATGTGATTTTTTCGTTTTTTTTCGTTCTTACATTCTGACGCGCGTCGTCGTTCGATCGATACGCGTCGCGCTTCGAACGACGATGCCACGATCGGTGCGAAAATTTGAAAAACTAAACACCCTTCTACACCCAGTGTGTACGAAATTAATTTTCGAAAGGATTACGTGTTTGTAAATAGAGAAAACAAAATGGCATTTTTTTTTTCTTCGCGGTTGAAAGACGAGCAAGACTGCGTTAATCGACGAATTATCTCGATTGTTCGCAAGATGCATGTAGACGTTACGATGAATAAAGTTTCCAATATTTTTCGTATCAAAGAACGAGAGATGAAGCGAGTTTGAATTTGAGGTTATTCGAGCTTTCTCGATCTTTCTCGGTCTCTGTCTTACCGATCGAGTCGAGGATGCGGCAGTTTGCGCGACTTCCGCAAGATGGCGAGTGTCTGACCTTTTTTCGCGGTGAATCGACTCAAAGACCCGCGATACTTTGAAAATTTGTGCGATCGTAAGACGGGACGAGGGATGAGGATGCTCCAAAAGTCAATGTCGGATATTTTTAAGGCTGGCTTCGGAATGAACCTCCAAAAGTAGAAGAGACGTACTTGACCAATTTTTTCTTATTCCCCACAGCGATTGACGCATCGGCACTCAGTTTTGGTAAATCCTGTATACGAACGTCGCTGCGCGTCGCGCGTCGACCGATAGATGGCGCCACACTCCCCCAGCGTCGATTTTCGCGATGCTCGAAAAAATACTCGCCCTCGCGCGGCCGCGTAGCAAAAAAACAGAGCAGACGAGCGCCGAACCCGGCATATGACGACAGTGCGTCGCATATGTTGAGCGTATCATAACTCGAGCAACAAGCGCGTTTATTCCCCCGTGTTCGCATCTCTCTCTCTCTCTCTCGCTCTCGTTGAACGTTCGACCTACGCAGCCGCGTCCTCCTCCGATGTTCCACGGACCATCCGCCCCCGTCTCATCCATCGACGCCCCTCTGGGATTTCCGCGTTATCCCTTATTCATAATCCCCAATTCAATGCGCTTTGCGAGCTTTTAAGATTTCAGATTCTCCGCCATCCAGTTGGTGGCGGTAGAGTACCGGCGGACCCTCCGCGCTCTCTCTCTCTCTCTCTCGCTCTGCATTAGCGCCCGCTTTGTACCTAACCTATATACACATACATGTGTATATAACGCGTATACATGCAAGTATATACGTAAACCGAGCGAATCTGGGCCATCCGAAGAATCACGGTCCATCGGACGCGCAACCTCGCGGGTTTTTGCTCTCCATCTCGTTCAGTCGCGCGTGCGGCGGAGAAAAACCGAGCCGGACGGGCCAACGGGACGCGCGTGTTCGTCCCGCGTACGTTGCTCGCGGATGTTTGCACACACCCGTAAATTCCAATGTTTGCCCTCTCAAGTGTGATTTTATACGCGACATGTACGCGCGCGTTATTCGCACGGCTCTCGCGAAAACATGCCACATAACCTATAAATACGCGGGTATACGCGCGCATACGTGTGTATCCTCCACGCCTCCACACACGCACGAGCGAGCAAAGGCGCTCGCCGTGTGTGCATCAGCCTCGTAAATATTACGAGGGTCGATATAACCGCCTGGGATTTGCTTTCCCGGGGGACGAGGCGCGAGAGCGTGTACATGACTCGATATTCGCTCTCCGCGTGTATACTTACACGCGCGTATATATATACGTCGCGAATTGTGACGAGATGATCGCGGGCATGCTCGCGAGCATCGACGCTGCGGAGATATTCTTCCTTCGAAAAATAATCGACAAAAGCAGCGATCCTTTCTCTCGACGTTCTACCGGCTCTTCCTCCGAGAGCTTACACACGGCTGAGATACACTCGACAGGCGAGAAAGGAAATTTCGAATTAAACCGAATCCGTGTAGAAATTTGATCTGGACGTCCCGACTTTAGACCGGGCCCTGGTCTGGATTTCCTTGGTTTGGCCTGGTCTTAGTTTTTAGGCAGGGGCCTGGTAAGGGGCAAATAGGGAAAATCGGGCTATTCTCGTCAATATTTCCATGTCAGAAAATGCTCATGGCCTGGTCGGGATTTCCATGAATGCAATTCCGAGTTCCGAGTTATATACATATACTCCCGATATGCTCGCCTTCGTTGCGCCTGACGCGAACCCAAACACAACCCAAACCCAAACATTCGTTGGTAAGGCAGTGCGACAAGGGAAAAATAGAATTTAAAATATTATCTCGCTTACATTTGAATTTTATGTTTCAATTTATTCCGTGTGCTCTACTTCCTTATTTCCCTACACAAATGTGTATGATTTCATATTAAGTCTCAGGTCGGATTCCAACCGAGCTGTGGCATGGAATGACATTTGAAAACCAAGTAAGGGCCATGGCTGGGCATGGCTATTTCCCGGCTTACCGTTCTGAGCGGGTGCTGATCAGGCCCTGGTCATTTCCCGATTATTTCCCGGTGTATGGAAATCAAACCAGGCCCTGACTCATTACCCGTTACATTGCTAGCCGGATCCCGGCCTGGCTAGCCTGGCTATGCCCCGATATCAAATCGGGAAAGCCAGTACTGGGCCTGACTTGTTCCCGATCAAAATTTCTACACGGGATTTAACGAGTTTTTGCATTTTTTCGTCCTCCTGTTTTCCCCGACGATCCTCCGTACGAATGCGAAAATGTACAAACAATCCCGACGACGAGCGACTCGAGGACTGTTCGAATCTCGCGTGCGTGTATACCGAACAGCGCTCGCATCCGCGCTCGACAAAAGAGCATCTGTCCCGATCCGCACGATCGCGCGTATGCATCAGCGCAACCTGTTTCACCGACGAGCCAAACGAGCCCCGTATGTAATAAGGGCGCAGGGGAGGGGGGATAGACACTCGCGGCGCATGAATTCATTATCCCGGCTAATACAAACATATTGCGCCTCGCGATGTGTATCTCCCCGCGTCAGTCACTCTCGCGCGCGTCTCCTTTCCTTTGCACACGGCCCGCCGGTGGCATTGTGTTTGCGCACGCGAGCGTTGCACGATATCCACTGCCCCGATACACGATATCGGCGAGGGAACGCGGGGGAGATCGCTAAAATTCAAGAGTCATCGCGATTCCCGCGTCCCGAAGATTCCTCGCTCCTCTCACCCACTGCCCCAGTGTGCGCACACGTATATACATGTATATACACGGAAATGCGTTTTTTTTCCGCCGCACTCGACAAAATCGCCCGTCTCGGGAGATTTTTTACGTCTCCGCTGTGGCGTCGAGCACACGGGCGATATGGGTATTTCGGATTATCGGATTTTTCCTTTCCCAGACACGGAGCAGAGCGGGGGGGGGGGAGTCTTGGGCAAAAAGGTATACCGCCGCGCTTGTGTATGCATGGAATATATATTTATACAGCCGCGTCGCGACGCGGAGATTAACCAAATTGGAACGTGACCCAGAAGCGCGCGTCTGAGCAGCACAATTATCCTCTTTGAAAATCCGATATATACCCCGCGATTGATCGGCGGCGCGGCTCTCGAACCTCTCGCTCCGCTTTTCTAAATGTGTACATGTATATGTACATGTACATGTGTGTGTACAGATGCGAGAAATACGACCGTTTGTCATTGTTGCACCTGATTGTTGCACCTGATTGTTCAAAGACGTTCATCCAGAGACGGGATAAGAAATGCCCGCGGTTGATAATCGAGCGAAAAAAAATGGGCATTCGAGGCGCACCCGCCGGCACATTCGTTTCGCGGTGCGTATATAGATGCATAATTCGGACCGCGCGCACGTACGCTCATCGCGTGTGCAACGCGCATCGGCGAGATGTACAGCGAGACGCACACACACGCACATGTACCTCCATTTTGTCTCAGCGGCGCGCACAAGGGTTGCCAGGCAACAGCCCTTACGCTCCATTCATTTATAATTCAACAGCCAATGCGGGCCACGCGGGTCTCTCTCCTCGCGAGTGCTCTACCCCTCATTCGTGACTGTATTTCTCCCCGCGTCCCTCCGCGTCTCTGCGCGTCCCTCGCACACTCTCGAGCGGGCGCGTCCTCTCGAACGCACTCGGGCCTGCTCGGGGCTTTCGGCCTCTGTACATGTTTTTCATCCGTGTACCACGTGTATATTATATACACGGCGATATGTACTCTGTGATATACATATACACGAGCGGGTTCGTCCTCCGACGCTCTCCGCTCTCGTCCAGCGTATCATCGTTGCGCGCGTATTACCGGAAATTGATTATCAACGAAACAACACTCCCCATATCGAGGCTCATCGTTCGTGAAAGATCGACGGCCGTCTCGCGACCATCCCCGATTTATTCTCTCAACCATACTCTTGTCCACATACGAGCTGAAACCGTGGCATGTTTTTTTCCCGATACATCGATAAAACTGCAATTTGTCGTTGCTCGCGTCGTTTCAACGTCCGTCCGTTATACCCGGATGTACCCGCTCCCCGCTTCCTCCCTGTGACTTTATTTATTTCCGCATTTCCACGTGCAAAGTAGGCTGTCGAAATACGGATCCATTTTGTGCATTCGAAATATCATTGGCATCGCGCTCGACCTACGTGTGTATAAATGCGCGCGAGTGCGATATAAATATACTCGGCGAACGGTTCGAAAGCTTCGACGTAGCGTTTTCAGCAGAGTTTGCGAGAGTCAGCGGTATCCGAAAATCGCAAAACGCACACACGTATCCTCTATTCCGGGATTCGCTTCTCCGCGTGTACACCCGGCGGCCCACTCGCGCCGTTTGTACGGAGAATCGCGGAACGTTCCTCGCGCTTCTCCCGCGAGAGCCGTCGCTCCGCGAATACACTCTATTTTCCTCCGATCCCGGCACACCGGCGTTCGCCCGGTGTGCGCCGCTCCGCGAAACACACGTGACGGATCAATTATTCAAGAACCAGAAAGCCCTCCCTCCGTCCTCCCCGGTCAGGACATCCACTCGGAGATTTATTTCCACGTGCGCACACGGCGGTTGGATGTGAATGTGCTCGCCGGAGAGCGAGAAGCGCCGCGATCGGCCACGGTCAATTTTCTCGACTCGTCCGCGTGTACGTGTGCGTTATCGCACCCGCGCAAAGAGTCGCTCATCTCACAGCGAGGGAAACAACGCCGCTGTGCCGCCGCTGAGCTTTTCTCGTCCCTTCGCAACCCTCTCGTCCCCGCCGGGGACGTCCTCGTCAACCGTGCTGCCCCCGCGTTCCTCCCGCTGAAATAAGCCGCTTCGCGCACGCACACGCCGCGGTTGAGCTCCGCACACACACACACACACACGGTGCGCCCTGGAAGCAGCGACGACGACGAGCCCGTCGTTCCCGGCTCAACCCGCCGCGCCTCATCATCTATTCATGCTTCATTATCATAGCGAATCATGGCCCATCGGCTTTTGATTGTCCATTGGCGTCGTTAGTCCCGGCTAATGCGGCTCGAGCGCTGACCGCGCGAACGCGGTACACGCGCACACGAGCGCCATCGATATTTCCCTTACCCCGTTCGACATCTCTGATGCCCGATGATGTTGCAGAGTACTCGAGCTCTTTTCGTTTCCACACAAGTACAACGCGATATCGCTGCGGGCGAATTTTTGCCGCTCTTTTCACTGCAATGATGAGCTTTGCGAGACTCTGGCAGCCTCTGTATGATAATCGGATTCGTCGACGGTACATATGCTCCACGCACCAGAGAGCGTCGTATCCCTCTCGAGGGTCAACTCGGTGCTGACGGATGAAGCGAGGAAACGTGAAAAAAAAGGCCCTCGAGTCGCAAATACGCTGCCGGATGTCCCGAAACGAGTGCGCGGCTGCCGATCGTCGACAAAAAAATTCGTTCTCATTCCGAGTTTCATCCCGCGTCCAACTTATTCGAATCGCCGACATGGACGTTGGAAACACCCTTTATATACATACAGATTTAAGCCCGTCTCCGCTCCAAGGACAGTCCCATTGTGGGAACGAAAGCGCGCAACGGCAACGCGCCCAGGGATCCAAGGGGAATGGGTTGACAGTCCTCTAATTACTTTCAAGTAGTTTCCAATTGCCAGCCGAGTCTCTCCTCGGTCGAGGGGCTAGCCAGCCCGGTATCTCGCCGATGTTTCCGCGCGTATGTATGAATGCATGTATGTACGAATCGTATATACATGTACATGTAGATGCTCGCGCTGGGGACAGGCTCTGGCACGGGTGAAACATTTTCACGCTCGCTCGGACCTCTCGAGATCGCGAGCTTGATCGCGACAGGATTTTTCACTCAGCCGTTAAACACTCGCGAGTACGGCACGAGTGTGCTGTATATCCCCCTCCTCCTCTCTCTCTCTCTCTCTCTCTCTCTCTCTCTCTCTCTCTACGTACACGAACCATTCGGTGTGATTTCTTTGGAAACGATGGATTCGCGGTGTATATATGTTTGGGTTGTGTTTGGGTTGTATAGGTGGCTCGCGGGTGTGCTGGTCAATATTGGCATTCCCTCCTCAATGTGTGTGTGTGTGTGGGTGTGTGGCGGTGGCACACGGTCGCGGAGATTGAAGGAACGAGTGACGGCGTGTTGTCGGTTGCATAATAAATAATGCGCCTCCGAGCCGAACCGCACGAGCACACGGTGCTGGTTGCCTCCCTGTCCTTCTACTTTGCTGACTGAATGACAGCAACAGCGGCGGCAGCAGCAGCAGCAGCGCGGGCGGCGATATCGAGAGGCGGAAAGAACCACCGATTCCCAGTGGGTTATTCTCGAGCCACCCCCGTCTTGCTGGCTCCCGCGCAACCCCGCCGATAACGACCTTTTTTTTCGCATTCATTTTCGTTGCTACCCATCGCGTGTTTTTCCCTCGTTAACGGCGCCGGAATGTCCATCGCACCTGTGTGTACGAATACGCGCCGGTATACACTACTGCGCACGACGTTGCGCGGAAAAACTCGTGTTCCCTGCGATTGCACTATCCTCGTTTCTTAATTCCGTTGCTGAATGTGTACGCGTATACATATCGCGAGCGCGTATGAATTGTAATTAGCCAAACCCGCGTAATGCGCCCATTGAATAAACAACGAAAGCGCGGTGACGATATATACGATACGCGCCGATGAGATGCGTACGCGCGTTGATCGGCTCAATTTTCCTTCTTATTTTCCGCTCAAAGGAGAAAAAGAGAAAAAAAAACCGATGGCACACACGTTGGCGCGAGAGAGAGAGCGCGCGATTAAACGACCTGCTGCTCGGGAGGATAAATAATGATGCACATTTGGCCGAATACGGCATAAAATATGCCACGCCCGATCGACCCTCCGACAAATTTCAAGCTCGGAAAATTACACGCGCGCAGATTAAAAGGGTAATAATCAAATGCTCTCCGGCATCCTCTCTCCCTCTCCGAGGGATATACCTGGGATAATTTGGCGCGAAAAATACGAGAGGGAGGAGAAGCGCGACCACTCGCCGCTGTACACCGCCCTCATCTCCGTGTGCGTACGTATCCGTACACTATACGCACGTACGTGTTCGACTTTTGTCGGATTTTCGTCCAATTGGCCCGGAATTGCCCGTGTACCGCGCGTAGAGCGGGAGCAGGCTGCTGCTGCTGCTGCTGTCGGGGTGAGATTGGTGCTCCCCGCTGCTGCCGGTGTTTCCGACGTTCCACCGAGACGCGCTACATCGCTCCCGAGCCCTCCCTGTGCTCGTTCGCCGGGCATAGGCAGAGGCGCGGAACAAGGGGTTAACCCGCTGCATTATTCACTCGTTCATTATATATGAATAAATTTTCGAGCAATGCCGGGATAAAGCTGCCAAGTTTTGGTCGGCCGTCTCCCTCTCGTCCCGCGCTTCTTCCTCTTAATATTCATCAGTCCACTGTCACGCAATACCATTATCCTCATCTTGTTCTTCTTCTTCGAGTTTCGCCCGAGAGTTACGTATCATGGTACGATTTAATAATTCATTCAATCCCGGCGACTCTGGCTTCGTTGCCCAAGAATCACGACCGAGGAGCAGCTCGCGCGCGGCGTCGAGCTCGGAGCTAGCGCCGTTCCGCACGCCCCGCACCGCCCGCGGCAATTCCATTCGCGTTTCCCAGCGCCGTCTTTCCCCGCGTCTCATTTCTATCGTCATCGCTCGTCGCTGCTGTGCTTCTTCTCGCGCTTTTCCTCCGCGCGAGTCGATCCGTTTCGACGAATGCTGAGAATAAATAAATGTCGCGAACGCCATCGCAGCGCGGAATTTCCGGCGTTTTCATCGTACGTTCCATTCTTGCATCTTACGGATATATGTTACGCGAAATACGGGCTTTTTCGCTCGAGCCCGTGGTGGCGAAATAAATACACATTTCCCTTTTGTAATTCGAGATGATCGGCTTTTGGCCTGGCCCGCCGCCCTCGCCGCGATCTCTCGGTTTTTCCCGACGTCATCCAACACGTGTCACCAAGAGTATCGGCCAGGGTTTGACGCGATCCCATGTGGATTTCGGGATCGAGACAGCGCCACACGGAAGAGCTGCACGTATACGGGAAAGAAGGAGAGCGGAGCAAAGCCGGCTAATGGATGTCCACTCTCCCTTCGCCCCACGGAGATACCTCCTCCGCGTACGCCATACCCAGAGCACGTATGGTGTATCTCCGTTCGGTACCTGCTGCTTTAATCCGCGCCCGCGAGGGTTGAAAAGCCTCTCCCGTCGCCGTTCGTCGCATTACCGTGTCTTGCTGAATAAAGATTCGATAAAAATACCCGTCACCTTTTTTCGACCGCATAGACTCAACTTTCGTCAACGCGCGTTCGCGATTTCTCCGCAGCCGGACAATGCCGGGAACAGCTTTATCAAGCGGATTCAGATGGTGTAATTTCCGTCGGATTGGAGTAAAACCGTCGCTTCCGGTTCGGCCGTCATCCCCCTGTATGCGATTGAAAAAACATTTTTAAAAAATGTTTTTTTTTCACTTTTCCTACAAAATTTACAGATCGCGAACCAACGCGATTAGGGACGTACATGCCCGGTTACAAAAAACGTTAATTTTGAAAGCAACGGACACCCTAATGTCAAAGTATACTCTCGTGTGTATATCCGGCGGGGGTATTTCTCCGTCATCTCTCGCCCGTTGGCCCGCTTGATGTATTCCTTTAGAAAAATTTTCCACTCAAACTCGATACAAGAGGCCAAACTGTCGGAGAGAGAAATCGAGTGAAAAGCGTCGCGACGCTGAGGGAGAAAGAGCGAAGCGCTCCGCGTCTGCTTTTCCCAAGAATACACACGGAGCGACTGTACTTTAATAATGAAAACACATGCGCATGTACACTCGTTGCTGCGCTCTCTCTCTCTCTCTCCGCTCTCTCTCTCTCTCTCTTCATCCCTCGATTCACAAAAGAGTCTCCATTGTTATTGGCTTCGCAAATTGTTTGCTTCCCTCGCGGCAAACGCGCTCTCTTATATACCGCGATAGCGAAAGACGGCCGCGCAAACCGAATACATTTTTCGCTGATAATTTTTCCTTTTTTTCCGATCGATGCCGAAATTTCGCAACGACGATGAAAAGCCCGGAGCATCAGCGGCGGAGATGTACTCTCCGGGGTTCCGTGACGAGTGTATCGCGCGCGCGAGCTTGAATTTTTCATCGCTGCTTCGTGTATCTCGTCGGCTGCGGATATTATTTATTCGTCCGGGACGAAATCTCGGGGCGCGAGCCAATGATGAAATTGGACAGTTTTCCTCCTGCGGAATCTCTCGAGCGTTCAACGAGACGACGCTGATTTCATTTCGCGATACAGGTATGGCTGCAAGAGTGAAGAAAAGGAGCGCAAATTGTCGCCGATGGCTCGAGAGTACGGTCCGAGATGACGTCGTCGTTCATTCGCGATCCCGGCTTCTTATCCTATTTTTTCTTACGTCCTCGATACCGTCGGGTACCCTCGAGACGTCCCCCTTTCAGAGAGAGAGAGAAGAGCGGGAGAGAGGGAGAAAAAAAAGGAAAAAGGAAGGAAAACCAGCAGCGGAATGACGCTAATGCGCGTGCGGCCGATCCTGTTGAGTATAAACTCGCCGCGCTGTACGGTGTGCGCTACAGGCTGCTCCAAAACTCGACGTGACAAAAGACCCATCGAGTTCCTTCCGTTGCTCCGATAAAGAAGAACAAAAATGAGCGTCGAGTGCTCCAAAATTCAATCGTACCGATTCAAAATTACGCTGTATTCTGCGTTTTTTTTCATACGACGAAAAACCGAGCTGGAGATCGTGAAATTTGGAGCCAAGCCTCGGAATTTCCTCCCCGATGTAGCATCGAAAATCAGGAACATCCGGTTGTTTCGCGAGGCCCTGTATATACGCTCTGTATAGAAGGGGGTCGAGGGTCGCTCTCTCGAGGATCACACGAGCATACTGGAACGGAGCGGTGGATTATTTCTTTTTTTCTCCCCTGCACACGCAGCGGCAGGGCAGGGAGAGATTACGAACCTGCCGGGGACTCCGGAGCGGCGGCGACGGCGGCGCGCGGTGATCCGGAATGGATAAAAGTGCTGCTGGATAGCGTAGCGTTGAATGCGAGGTCGGAAGGTCGTAACTCGAGCGACGCGAGGCTCCGGGGTGGCTGGACGGCAGGTCCTTTTGTCGTACACGCCGGCTGCTGCGCGTACGGAATCGAGGTTTAAGCTCGAGAGCGAGTCGTTTAAGCTCGAGAGCACCGAGTACACGTCGGCCACACGCCGTATACGCTCTCGATCCCCACGAGACACCGGCTCGGCTCTTTATGCTCGATATAATACCGCTCTCAAAACATACACGCACTTTGCTGTACACACTATCCGCGTACCATCGTACCATCGTACCATCGCGCGCCTCTCGACTCTCTTTTTCCCCCTCGCGTCTCGCTTTTACCTCGAGTGTATACACGTCGTAGCGCGTACGTACTTGGACGACAATACGACGGAATAAACTGACGTGCACCACCCCCCCGTTCGCCCCCGCAGACCTCTCATGTATACTCTTTATAGCATATATATTTCACTCTCTCTCTCTCTCTCTCTCTCTCTCTCTCTCTCTCTCTCTCTCTCTCTCTCTCTCTGTTGCATTTGACCAAATACAATTTTGTCACGATAATCACCTATATTTCAACTACGTTAAAGGATGCTTTTGTTATTATTGTATTTATTTATAAAAGCGTGTCTCCGAGTGTCGAAAAATGTTTCTTTTCCTACACCGAGCGGAATCAGCGACGATTTTAAAGCTCCGAAACTCGTGGTGTTGACCCCCGTTGCATACGTCGAAAACCAAGAGTGTCAAGTTTGTGCAAAAGTATGTTAATTTTGCATTTGACTAAACTCTTTTTTTTCCGTATATGCAGACACGCGAAAATAAGATGTATCCGCATATAACAACGGACATTTATACGTACACGGGAGCTTTGCTTTTACCGCGTATCTCATCCGATGGTGGGGCGACTGCCGCCCGCGAGGAAGCTCGCGAAACGTCTCGCGTTTTTGCGTCCACCTGTTTTCTCATTTATCGGCCCGACCCGCCTCGCCACTTATTCGTCAATTAACGCACGATAAAAACTCGGAAAATTTCCTCCCGCGCTACATCTCGGGGCGAATTAGTTTTTCCTTCCGCAAGTCCAACCCTCGAATATATACTCTACTCCCCCGCCGTTAAAGTTACCCCGTGTTGTATACACACACAAACACACACGTATAATACAAATATCCACACACCTACAGGGGTTATGACGCTCTTTGTATAATTCCCCGTGTGTATATATCCATGTCTATGTGTATATATAAGAGTATACTTTACGAGGTCGTTAATGGAGCGCGCGGTTTCTCGCTGCGGTGTCTTGATTGAAAAAAAAAAAAAGTAAAAAAAAACTCGCAAACAATGGGAACTTTTTCATCGTCGGAAAAATATAATTAGCGACGTGGCAAGGGGGTGAGCGGCTCGGCGGGGTGGGGTTTTACGTCGAGGGCCCGGCACACACCGCGCGATAGCCGAGATCAAACTAATCGACGGCGTGTGTGCGTCGTCCCGCGAGACGCGCACACACCGTCGAGGCGAATCGGCTACCTCATCGAGTGTCCTCGGGCTGTTTGTCGTTTTATAGCGTGTTCCGCCGCGGCATATACGCCAGCGGTATGTGCATACATTGGATTTTCGTGCGGGGGAGGTTACACACACGTTGTTACACACGCGTGGCCCGTGGGCTTCTCGATCGCGGAGCTTTTGTACCAAGGATACGTACTTGTGCTGTACACGCTCCGTACAATGCGGCGACGATCGCGCAAACAACGCGCGATAATAGCAGCGAGTCGGCAAGTGCATAACGACCCGCCCGCTCGCGTTCGCCACATGTTCTCCCTTAGTCATCAAGGACAAACGCGAGGGTGCGCGGGAGACACTTTCTTTTCCGTCTTTTCTTCCCGAAAGACTCGAAAGATTCGGTCCTACACGAAAAAATGAGAACCGCTGACGCGATTACGTATACTTTTGTCCGAATCGAATCGCTCTGCCGAAAACTAACCTTTCCGGAGTTCATTTTTTTTCACGAACTTTGCGAAACAACAAGAGTTTCATACAGAGTGTATCACGATATTCCGAAAAAGTCCGACGTTTCTCGGGTTTTATTTCCGCGGGAAACAGCCATTTTCGAGGGTATCATTAGCTCGCGATTGGAGTAAAAAAAATGATCAAGTTTTCGACAAGCCTCGCGCTTGTTGGATCCGTCGAAAACCTTTGCTGCTCGCGCGCGAGTCCATCCTTGTTCGTCCGAGATCAGCGGCAGATTCGTCGATCGAGCGGAAGCGACGGGAAGATGATGTACGATTCCGGGGTCGGCTATTTTCGGGTACCATCAGATCCGCATCACGTTATTTCTCTTCTCACTTTGCCAACGTTTCGTTTTGAGGCTACAATTCGATGATTCGTGCGGCGTACTCGAGTGAAAAACGTCAACCGACGGACAAAGTTCACGTACGACGGAGGTTTTATTCATCGAGCATAAACAGAGGCACACAGTTACGAAGGTTTTGCGAGAGCGCGCGCGCGTAAAATAGAGACACGAAGATGAGAGACCGTACATGCGTGAAAGACGCGATATGTTTGTGTACGAAACGATTTAACGCGAGTAGTTTATCTGATTGATGAAAAGTAACGAGACCGCGAGCGGCGGCGGCGGCGTGCACGTGAGTTTCGTACGCGATGCGGGTTCGCCGGGAACCGCGGGGGCGCGGCGGGAGGGTGAATAATACATCGCCTTGTTTGAACGAGCAATCCTTGCTCTCCGACACTTTTGCGGACGGCGAGTCGCGCGTATTCGTGTCCGAGTCTCTATGAATTCATAATAATTCGCAAAGAAGCTTTATCGCCCGCGTTTGTACGCGGCGGGATATCGCCGGGGCGCACGCGATTCTCGCGCCTCGTTCGCTCGACCGTGCGTGTACACGCTGCTGCTGATGATGCGACAACGAGAGTGCGGCGATGAGACGATGAAAAAAACCGTCACCTCCGATCCGACCCACCGAAAATTTCACTCGTCGCCTCCTTCCTTCGCCAGAATGAAACAAGACGTCGCGACTGTTCTTTTTTTTTCATTTTTTTCCAAGTTTTATTTATTTTTTTTATCAATAACATCGAGATTCATTTTTCATTATATACTATATTATTTATATATTATTCGAGTAGGTATTTCTGGAACAGAGTTGGACACAAATAAGTATGATGAAATGAGTTATTATGGCACATGATATGTACAATAACGCGGGGACTCTCTCTCTCTCTCTCTCTCTCTCTCTCTCCCCCTCTCGTCCATTCGGCGCTCAAAATTTCAGCTCTTTTCCGTTTTCTTTCATCCCTGTGGGTTTTTCGATCGACCAGGAGAGATCCTGCGTCCACCCTCCTGCTCTCCTCCCCCGCGACTTCTACATCGCGTGCTGATCCAAGGTTAAAACGAGACGAAAATACAATCGAGCGAATCGCACGTCATCGCGCTAACGTGTCGATAACAAAATTTTCGAGCTGAATTCAATTTTACTAGGCCAACGGAAGAGTATTCCTTCCCCTCCCTCCTCCCCCCCCCTCTCTCACTGGTCGTTCGACAGATTGTTTCACTCGACTTTTTCGCTCTCTCGCTCATCACTCACTTTACATAACAATTTACAATAAGTACATTTACAACTCTTTCGGATACTATGTACACAATTCGAGGGCTTCAAAAGCACGTGCGACAATTCCTCTCTCTCTCTCTCTCTCTCTGTCTCATTCTCTCGGCGTAAAAAAATCCGAAAAAACGAGTCAAATAATAGAAAAGCACAAAGGCGATTTAATAATACAGTGAAATCCGCACAAGGTGTCCCAAAGGTGAATGTCGATGATTCAAAGGTAGATTCGAGGTGAAATTCCGAGTCGAAATGTGTATTTCGGTATTTTTTCAGACGCGATTTTTAACCTCCTCTCCTCTCCTGAACTAGGTTCGTCGATGACTCGAAACGTAGCGTTGAACCGTCGGCATGCACTTTTGAGACAGCCTGTATATGTCGCGATATGAATTTCTAGGCCGTCGGGCGATACGCGTTTCCAATATTTTCCCTTCTCTTTTTCAATCAATCGCACGCATACACAATATATGATATGTCTTTGTTATATTCTTATTGCATCGTTCGCGGCACTCTCCGCGAGTATATTTCATCATCGAACCGCAAGCCTCTCTCCAACGAGAGAGATCGTTGCGTAACGTATAAAATACATGTACGACGCGAGCTAGACGCCGGTAACTTTTAACAATTTCTTTTGGCGTACGTTCGTTTCTTTTCTTTTTTTTTCTCTTCGTTTCTCATTTTCATCAACTTTCGCGACGAACGAAAAATCTCGACTAAATATCTTATATATACTCTAGACGCGCTAATAAAATTTACTACTCCTCCCGCGCACGGACGTCGACTGCTCGATCTCTCGGCGAGCATCATACGCATTATACGCGCGGACTTGCTTTCGTCACCGAGTCCCATCCGCTTTATTTTATTTCAAACTTTTTACAAATCTCCGCGCGTAAAACCCGTACGCACAATTTAATACTTTACGGTTTCCATATGTATATTTGGGTTTATCCGGGTTTTCTACGAAAAAACCTTGTCTCACTGGAGCGTATATGAAAGGTATACGAAGGTGTATTAATTACGAATGAGGCGTTTTTCGCGGTGGCGGAATCTTTGGAAATTAGCCCTCCGATTGAGGCGACGAGTCTCGGCTCGAAATCACGCGGTATACAAAAAAATGACGTAAATATATACACACCGGGCGATTCTACCGTAGACTCGACGACACCTTGACAATTTTTCCGACAAAGGAGGTTCACCCGTACCTCGCAAATTTACCCTCCGAGCGGAGAGCGCTGGAACGCTTGCGTGGCAAAATTGACAATCTTTTGTCGTCGCGGTCGCGATTTCTGTGGGAAACTGCCGACTCGGAGAGTCTCGCGGAAAAAAATTTCCAAAAATTTCGCCATCAACGATTCGTCGTTCGTCGTCGCACTTCCTGTATTAGCGATAGTACCGCTGTGCTATCGTCGCACAGGTTTCGCTCCGCGACACGTACGCGTTTCGGGTTACCCTGTGAATGAAATATTTGTGACGATACCCGCTGCACCAGCGGCGAGTATTTTTTATTCGCTGAAAATCTTTGGCCCGCGAACGACATCTCGAAGCAGCAACGAGCGCGCGTCAAAGCGCACCTCTGCGCTCCCCTGGGGTGAAAAAGTAGTCGAGAGCGACGCGTTTTTCGTTTCTCTCATCTTTTTCCTTCCACTCTCAGAGCTCGGTCGCACCGTCAAAATTTCTACGTCGCTGCGCTTTTCTCTCGTCGATTATACGCGCGGTGCGCTACTCGGAGCCGACATTTTCCCTCAATGATGCGCAAAAAGAGTTTCGAAAAGAGCTTCCGTTGGACGACGTTCCCCGCGGGAAACCAGAGTACTCGTGACGCTTCGTACGTAGCGTGTAGAGCGACGGACTCGAAAGTACCTTTTTTTGTCGATTATCCGGATTGATCGCGCCACATCTCTTTCGTTGCCATGATTTTGTACACGAGGTATCGAGGCTCTCGAGCTCGGAGCGACGATGATGAAGAAAGACGAAATAAAAGAAAAAAAAGTGAGAGAGACAGAGAGGGAGAGAGGAAGTTGGACAGCGGAGACTCGTCGCGTTTGACAGAGAATTTTACTAGAACCTAATTACCGTGTGTTATTGCACTAGAATTTGCGCGCGCGCGTGTTTCCGCCGCAACACTCCCCTTTGAAACTCCATTAATCTCATTTAAGCCGTATTTGCGTACGTTGCATTTTTTCTAGAAAATACCCATCAACTCGGGCGTTCCGATATCCTCCTCGATTATTTACACCCCCCCATCGCTTACCACCGATCTCTCCTCGAGATGCAACGAGTCCGATGCACGTACGATCCGTGCGTGCGCGTATCGGGGTGATATACGGGGTGTCCCAAAGAACCTGATGCTGACAATTTAGAGCTACATCGGGGATGAAATTCCGAGTCGAAAAGTCCTTGAGCACTTTTCGATCCGACGACGCATTCCCCTATTATCGGTTGATTGACACAGCGACCAATGGCACGCGTGCGATGCTCGCGCGGAAGAAGGGAGAGCGCGCGTCCGATTGGCTCAAGCTTTGACGATTGATAACTCGTTGGCTTTCGGTCGTAGAAAAAAATACCGAAATACATTTCTGCTCGGAATTTCATTCCCAATCTACCCCTAAATTGTCAACGTCGCGTCTCGCGACACCCTCGGTTTCACGCGTTCGGGCAACGGAACCGGGGTACGAGGAGTTTAGCATCGTTAAGGCAGGAACGGACAACTGGAAAAGTTGAGAATGGCGGGGAGGGTGGATGACTCTGCGAAATCAGGTTTTTCCTCTTTTCTCCCTTTTTCCCCTTTGCGATGACACACGCGCACGCACGGAGTGTACATTCACGAAAAATAGAAAAACAAAAACCGAAATGAACAAACTCGCCACCGCCGTTTGATGCAATCATCCTACTATATATATATATATATATATATATTGCTCATCTTTGATCCGCTTCTGAAATACTGCTCCGACTCATCGATTCCTTTATCTATACATGTACATGGTAATATAACGGCTTACCGCGTGTCTCTCATCATCATCATCATCATCATATATATACTATATACGTACATGCGTATCAGAGTGTTTAAGAAAAAGTTGTATCTCCCTCCAAGCGGGTTAAAAAGCTTCAGTGACGCGAAAAAAGTCGCGACTATCGAAACTCGATATCAATCGTGAGACGTTGCTCATCGCGCACTTTTCTATTTGTGAAAAAATCTCGAAAGCCGCTCGCGTTTTTCCGGAAAATGGGGCTTTTTTTTCGTTTGACGGGAAACTTTTCAACTCGTTCGGAAGGACCTAGAAAAATGGTTTTTTTTATACACCCTAATGTACACACGCGAAGAACATACGCGATGGCGCAAAACGCGTCGTCTCGATACGGAATCTGGTGTGGTATATCGCCGCTATATATTATGATTTAATTACAGTCTTTTCACTGATTGTCCAACATGATCGCCGCGCGACTATAGTTTTTCTTTGCCGTCTCTCGCGTCTTCTCGTCGCGCACTCGCGGCTATCAATTTCCGTTTTATCCGCACGGATACGCAAGACCCTCGTCCTTGCGCGCACTGTTCCTCTCGCCTCTCTCGCTCTTCTCTTCGTCAATTAGGATTAATATCACTTTTTCGCGCGGATCCACCGCGGGACCCACGCGGCCGATTTATACAACAATACGTATTGGTTTATTTTTCTTTTTCTTTCGATATATTATTATTCCGCGTTTTCGGTCCATCGCATCAGAGTCGTTTGTCGTTTCTCTCCGACTCGAGTGGTAACCTATGTGTTTGGGGATGAAAGAGCGGCCTTGAAAAAACGTACTTTCCAGCGGCCATTGCACGTGTCCCTCCCCCCGTCCCTCTGTCTGTCTCTTCGTCTCGTTGACCAGAGCCACGAGCAGCGCCACAAATGCCGGGAGCGTATTTGCATCAAAGCGCGAAACCACAAGGTCCCGATGGCACCTCGATATCTCTTTGGCACGTTGATTCGCACTCGTTGAAAAGGATGAAAAGAAAAACGTCCGAAAATCGAGTGCAGCCGTGGAAGAGCGAGGACGAGCGCGCGGGACCACGCGCGGGACCACACGCGGGACCGATCGACGAGAAGGAAGGAGCAAGCGGGCGAGAAAACGGTCCAGTTGGAGAAAAACAAACGGAACGACGGATGGAGATGAATGAGAGAATTTCAAACGGGCAAAGTACGCGATGGCTGTGACAGTCCGCCGTTGAACCCCCGTTTTGGCCGCGCGGCCGACGTGCCGGCGACGTACGACACGTCGCCGGCACGCGGCGTCTAGGGCCAGCCCTGATACTCGCTGACGGGCTCTGGTTTTGGCTCGAGCGTGGCAGCGGGGGGATACAGCAGTCAGTTCTGCTGTCACAAGCCACCCTCGGGTCAATGCTGAGCGGCGAACTTCATGCGTTTCTGTTTCTGCCGTTGATTGCAGAACCACACTCTGACGACGTTTTTCTTGAGGTCGAGCTTCTCGGCGATGGCCGCGATCTTTTCGCCCGTCGGTCTCGGCTGCACGGCGAAAAACGCCTCGAGGGATCGCTTCTCCGGCGCGGCGATGCTCGTTCGCTTGCGCTTCTTCTCGCCAGCCGGCAGCACCGACGGCGCGTCCGGATCTCGCCTCTTGTTCTTCGCCTGAGCCTCGGCCTCCTCGAGCCACGCCTGGAGTATGGGTTTCAGGGCGATCATGTTGTTGTGCGACAGGGTGAGAGACTCGAAGCGACATATCGTCGACTGCGAGAGCGCACCGACCCCGGGAAGCTTCAGATTCGCCAGGGCCTTGCCGACGTCCGCCTGCGTCACCCCGAGTTTGATTCGCCTCTGCTTGAACCTCTCGGCGAACGCCTCGAGCTCCCGCGGATCCGTGTCGGCGTCCGGGTGGAGGCCCGCCGCCGCCGCGGCCGCCGCTGCCGCCGCCATCGCCGGATGGTGATGCGGATGCGGCACGCTCCCACCGATGTTCCCGTGATGATGATGATGGTGGCTCATCATGCCGTTCATACCCCCGTAGACCGACGGCCCGTGTATGCCACCGTGGTGCCCGGGACCGCCACCGCCCCCACCGCCGCCACCACCTCCGCCTCCGCCGCCGCCCTCCGACATGGGCGTCAGCGTCGTCATTGAATTCGCCGGGTCCAGCATGTCGAGACTCTCCATGCCCGGATGACTCATCTGCAATCAACGAAAATGGACGAGTACTTTTTATCATTGTCCGTCATCCTTGTCCCTTCGTGCGGCGGGTGTACCGTCGTCGGCGGGTCGCTCGCGTCCGATGCTCAAAAAGGAGCTTCGAAATGCATTCAAAAATTCACGCTAACTCACCAACTATCCTGGAATAAAAATCATTCATCGTATTGCCGATTTTTGTTTTTTTATTCCGTATAATTAAATAAACAAATTGAAACGAGCTACCGATACGAGCGACCCTGTTTCTTTTATTCTTATTACATGCACACCGTTTAACCACATACAAATGCTATTCGCGTTATTCTTTTTTTTGTTCCTCGTCGTGCCCGTTTGATTCAATTGTCTCGTTTTGGTAATTGTCGAATTGCGGTAGTGCTTTTGCTCTCTCTCTCTCTGCACGTGTCAATTTATAAGGGGGAAACGGGACGACCGGACTCTGCCGTACCCGCTGCACTGACGTGTATTATTCGATTAAATCCGATCAAATAACCTCATCCATGGACTTTACTGCGAGAATCGCCCCCTTTATTCGTCGATACCGCCCTTAATCTTTTTGTCTCGTGGCCCGGACTCGGCTGCTCCCTGCTCCGGCCCCGTCATCTTGATCGACAAACGAGAAACGCGAAGAAACAAGATCAACTTTTCTCTCTCGGATTTTTCTCCACAGCTCCCAAGCTCGAGCGAATGATCCATTATTCTTCATTCCCACTTTTCGCCCGTACACCGCGCGATACTCGCCTCTGTGTATGTATACGCGCGACGCTCGTTTACTTATCTCTCTTCCAAAGAATAAATTTGCGGGAAACGAGGCGTTTCATTCACGGAAAACAATAACCCGAGCGTTTTTGGAGCATGCAAAAAAGCTGCGTTTGAAAATGAAAGAAAAAGCCACTTTTTCGAGCTATCCTCGTAGTAATCATGGCGAAAAGTCTCGTATACAATTCGTCGATACGAGAGCCGCCAAGTCCGACTGTATAATTTCAGAAAGAGGTCCGTCGGAACTTTGTTCGATTGTTTTTCCAATGTCACTCTTGCGGCAAGCGTGTACGTACGAAGCGTGTACAGCCGATATTTCGTGTGTGTCGCACGAGTGAAAATGAGCGCAACGCGAGTATCAGTCGCGTGCACCTCCGATGAGATACATCGAGCGTTTAATTCGGCAATGCATACATAAACGTATTTATATTCGCATACAGACACGAGAAGATGCACGACCCTCGTAGCCGGGGCGCGAGGCTCTCGAATCGTCGGCACTTGAATTCGATAATTGGTCGAGTGTAACCCGAGAGTCGCGTGGGTCCGAGAGGGGTGTCGTTGGGGTCTTTTGCGCTCAACCGAGTGTTAAATATATACACGTACACGCGTGTGTGCGCGCTCGTGAGAGCCTCGCAACATCGCCGACAATTATGCAGCACGTGCCGTGACCAGGTTCGCGCGCGAGCCGTGCTGAGCCGCGTGTGCGTGTTTGTCGCGCCTCATCCGCATGGATTTGACGCTCGCGTTCCTTCGGCTCCGCGCGCGCGCCCCCCTCCCGTAAATGCACGGTCCGCAGCGACAAAATTCTGGCGATCCCTCGCTAATTATTTATGACTTTCCTGCTTCGTATTCACGCGAGTCGGTCCAAAACATACATGTATACAGTATTTATACACGCGCGTGTACAGATTCCCACAGAAAGCAACAAGTTTTCTTCAAACGCGAGATGGCGACGTCCATTTTTTCTCGAAAGATGACGAGGTACGGAGGAAAATGTATATACGAACGCATCGACGCGGGGCGAGAGAGATCGAGAGACGAGACACGGCGGTTTTCTCACGAAAATATAACGCCCGATACAGGGGGTACGTGTGCGTCCGTACGACGATAATCGACGCGGAGAGAGAATTCTCGTGTCGATCGTAAAGCAGTCGAGCGGCGACGGTGGCGGCGGCGGCGGCGGCGGCAGCAGCGGCAGGTGAAGTTTTTCAACCCCTGCAATCGCGGTACATGTTGGGAATTATATAGTGCGGTGACCGGGACGCACGAGGGGATGAAAACCATTCGAAAAGTGACATCGGCGTTATGCGGGTAGCCAATTCTCTCTCGCTGCCCTCCGCGTTCGCTCGCTCATCCCCCCGCCGGCGTATATATACGCCACACGCCGTGTATATTTATTTGTACACCAACTCGAAGCACCAACTTGTGCACGTGTATATGCACATGTATATAAATGGGCAAGGGGACGACACGGTTCTCGACGACCCTGGGGTTGCTCCTGTCGCGCCGCATAGGGACACATCCCCGCGTACACGCTTGTAGACGAATTTTGGTCGAGGGCCGACTAGCGCCGGCAAACGCACATCCGCACGGTGGTATACGCCTGTGTCGTCTCGTCATTCTCTCTCTCGCGATACTCGCGATATCACTGTCCCCGCAGTGCCAAAACGCTGTGTGTGTATATGTGTATACACGTATGTACACGCGGGGTGCGGTTTTCTCCGGAGACCCCACGCAATATTTCATCATTACTCCGACACGAGTGAGGGGGGAGAGAATTCGAGGGCGATAGGGTTATGAAACTCATCGTTTCTCTATCTGTCGCTTGGAAACTACCCCTATTTTGTTTGTTTGCCTTTTTCTCCTAGTTTGCTCTCCGTCATTCGCTATAAACACCCGAAGCTCTCATAATAAGAAACTCGTTACACGCCCGATTCTTGCCATTCACTCCCCGACACGCTCGGCTCCCCTCGCTGATTATATTCAATTCGTTCGAGCCTCGTATAGCCCCCCCCCCCCGCCCCTGTGTATAGGCTATACACGAGAGCATTACAGCGAATAAAAACAGACTTTATGCGACACTTGACGTTCTGACCATCTGTGCATGGGTGCCGCCGCCGTCGGCGCTTCTGCGGAAAGACGCGACCCCGCGCTCGCCCAAATTTTCCACATCATTTTTCTCCCAAGCACAATGTGAAATATGCGCTTTTTCACTGGCCCATATCGGTTGTTTATTCGAAAAGACACGAAACGAGCATCGTGCCCCACATGGACTCGGGGTGTCTCTAAACTCGATCGTACGGTACTCAAAGTTGGATTCAGGACGAAAGATTCCGAACGGCCGTTGGTCGTTCAAGTTCGAGCCAATCCGTTTCGTCGGTCCGAGTGTATATCGATTGATAACTCGACGGGGATTCGTCGGATCGAAAAGTGCTCTCATGCTTTTCGACTTGGAATTTGATCCCCAATGGGATTGAATTGTCGGCATCCAGCTACTTTGCGTCACCCTGTAGATACGCCGTGTCCATAGCTGTCGCGGAGTTGGCCAACGGACGCGTGAATAATCGCGTCAAATCCCAGAGGCGAGGGTCACGCGGAATGCCCTGCTGGCTTCGTTCGTGTATTCGCGTGTATGGCATTTTTGGAGTGTCATGAATATCATCGAAGCGGAGGGGTCGTCGCGGAGATTGCCCGAGATCCGTCTGGTCGATTAATGCCCGACAAGTGTGTTTACAAATAGAAGAGGCGTACATGTAATTGGCAACTGCCATCCGACGCAACCCCCTGCTGCATCCCTCGTCGCTCGTTTCACCCCGACGCTCATTTTTTTTTCTTTTCCCTCGCTTTCGTTTTTTCACGCTTTTCGACCGAACATACGTCTTCGTTTCGCCGTACTCCCGAAAACATCGCATCGTAATGTGACCGACCGTGGTGCGACTTTTTCCTCTATTTGTTTAAGCCTTCGTTTGCGAAACGCGCGCGTGTGTATCTGCATATGATTGACGACACGCGTGTCGGGCAACGATTTTCGAAACGGGAGTGAAAAAATGGAGCTCGTACATGCGCGAAAACATCAACTTTTTTTTCTCCGATAAATCATACACGCGATGCTGGACGCGAAGAGGGAGACAGCAGCGGGAGGATGCCGGGGATGTCGCGCGGAGCTCGAAAAAATATTTTTTATTCCCGCGCGTGTGCGATATGCGAATTTTTAAACTCGATAGAATATTTCATTCGAAATCGCCGACAAAGCCTCGATGTAATCGAATTCGCATCGGAGCGTTCTTTTATTTGCTCTTTTTTTGTTTCATTTTTCCATTCGCACGAATAAAAAAAAGTGTGCCGTTCGTTTCCGTTTCGATTTTTCATTTTTCTCTTCGATCACAACGCAGCCCGTGTCGCGTTTCGTGCGTGTGCACGCTGCGTTCGCCCGGGCGATCGGAACGCTTTTTTTACGGATTAGTTTTACACGAGCGCACGAATCAATGGGAATTTCGAAAGATTGCCATAAATTATTAGCGTCGCTTTCGCGACCGCAATGTCGCGCAGGGGCGAGAGCACGACCGCGGCGTCATCAGAGCGCCGTGAATTGTTCATTTCGCGGATGTACGCGCGAGGACGAGAATTTATCGAATGAAAAAAAGCGCCCGTACGCGAATTTAGCGTGTGTCAAAAAAAAAGTCGGCTTTTTCCCGAAATACGTTCGGAAATCACGCGAAAAGAGACGCCAAGCAAAATTTGGTGCCTCATCGCACTTTCTCATCAATTTCATCGTTTACGCAAGGTTCAAGAAAAACACAAGCAGCAGGAAAAGAGTCGTCTTGCTGAGAACAATTTTGCAATAATTATTCATGTACTCTTTGAAGTTTTTTCAATCCAAAAATAGGGATTGATCTTTGGGCTGTAATTGCTATACAGAAAAAGAAGAATTTTCCCGTCTTATCCCGTGCCATGTACGTTGCTCCAACCGGCGTCTCTCTTCGCGCAGTCTAAACTCTTCCAAACCCCATTCGGTGGAAAATATACGCAAGGAAAATTCATTTTCCGATCGCAATCCTTCCGAGATTCATTAGAAATGTAGTATAATATCGAGTATAAATTTTGATGGACTCACAAATAGGTGTGATTGTACCTGATGATGGGGGCGGTTGTTCGGATGCGGGCCAGTCATGTGGGCGCCGTGATGATAAACCGACACGGGATCGTGTTTGAGTGGCATCGGCGTGCCGGCGTTGTGCTTGCCAAGATCGGCAGCCAGCGCTTCCGCTCTCGAGAGCAATCCATCCTGTAGCCCGCTGTTCAATCCGCCGAAAATGTCACCCTGAAACGCAACGAGAGGCGAAAAAGAGAGAATAAAACGATCGCATATACGTGCATGCGTCGGCGGAAATATTCCGACGCAGAGACGAGGGCAGGACGATGCGACGGGAGATGGAAAGGAGCGAAGCACCGGTTGATTTCCCGCCTCATTGCCTCTCGATCACATCGCACTTGTCGCGTTTGGCATGAATAAATGCTGGGGTCAATATATGTATACGAGCTGTACGCGCTATACACAGAGTCGCGCGTCGACCCGCCACCCTGCTGCTGCTGGCGATATAACGAGTGTAGAGACACATTCGTTGAGCGAGCGCATGGCCGAAGCGTCCCCGCGAGAACTCGCCAAGGAACCTGCTCCGGGAGCAGCCATCCATCCCTCTACGCCGCCGCGCGAGAGCCAATGGTCTCATACACTCTCTCTCTCGCAACGATCAATGTTTAATGGGAAAAGCACCGCGCGATCGTCGACGTGAGCCCGCGGTCTAACGCTTCGATTATTTATGAACTTTCCCGTTTCTTTTTTGCGCTTTACCCTCGGCGCGGTATACTACACCCCTCGTATACTACGTGCGTTTGCCTCGTCGTTCATTCTCAACGATGATTAAAATTTCGAGCATTTTTCCGCCGATAACGAGACTCGCGCGGTCCTCCCATCATCATCTCCTTTGCCTCGGTCGTACTCTCTCCGCTTCTCCGATTGAGCGAAATTCGCTCAGCCACGACCGCGGGAGGTTGGTTGGTGTCTTTTTTTCTTCTCTCGGAAGCGTGGGAGCCGACGAGATAATTAGCCAGCCCGCGGCTCGGAGCCGGCACGGCGTTCCAACTTTTTCTACCGTTCGGCGGAAGACAAATCTCGAGGGTCAAAGGGCCAATTTGTCCGAGTCGTTGTACGCGCGCGGGTGTACGCACCGCCGATGATATCCTCGCTCTCTCGCGGAGACGAATGTTTCCGTTCAAGGGATGGCGTTAACTCGACGATAAATCGTCCGCAAGAGTCGTTTGGAGGAGTTTTCGTTGGAGGAGCGGTCGAGCAGGGATCATCCCTTGATATCGTCCTCATTAGCGCGGGCGCAGGGGCGCGGACCTCTGCAGCAAGAGAGAGAGAGCCGCACGCAAACTTTTCCGCGTCTCGAATATAAATTACTCTTGTTAAGGGACCGAGAGAGCGAGAGAATATTAAGAGCCGCAATAAAGGGGGCAGTCAACGCACACCCTTATTGTTTTCAGCGTGTGCGGAAAACTTGTTGCTCTACGAGCGGATGAGTGTGCGAGCGACCGTGTGCTGTGCAGCAGACACACGCGGCTTTCAGCAAACTGCTGCTCCTTCTTTTTATTTCTCCCGCGTTTCATCTTGCTGAACTTGTTCGTCTTCATTTGCTCCGTCGTCGTTTCTTTTCCTCTTGGCGGCTCTGATGCTCCGCGAGCTAATGGAGTCATTTTTCCAAGCGCACCGACGGACGCGTCTGAGAAACCTCGTCCCGCCGGACGCCTTAAGGATTAGCCAATTACGATTGAATTACCCGCTCGACCGCGAACGTCGAGATTATTTATCGTACAGCGACCGCACACGCAACGAGGATATACTCTTTGCGTATAGAATCCGTTTTCGTTAAGGTAGTCTACACCCTGTATTTGGATTATCGATCCAAATACGCGTGTCGCTTTCTCTACGACGAGTCGAACCCGTTTCCTTCCTTTCGCCTTTGACGTTTCGAAATATCCGCAGAGTCCGAGGGTGTACGAGGAATTTGCATGAATTTCAAAGATATACGATCGTCACTGCGATCGAATTCGGGCAACGTTTAATCCTGGGAGAGCTAAAATTGATACATCCGAGGCAAGACCGGAGCGAACGGCGACAAGGTGGAATTGGCACGCGATTATATACGTTTTATTCTTGTCCGTTAACCCACATTGTCGCGCACCGCGGCGGCGGCGGCGGCGTCGTCGCGCTGCTGTACATCATCGGGGATTTATCGCGGTGGAGATTTAAATATCGGCAAATGCTCTCTCGCGACAGGGAAATCTTGTTGGCGAATTTGAAATAACGGGAATCGAATTGTCTGGTGACCGTATGAATAAGTGAATTCTTGGAGAAAATCTGACATCTGACACGAAAACCACCCCGGCAGACTGTTGGAATTATCCCGTGCATGGCGGAGTATCCAGCGTCTGGTCTCTGGTACGAAAATGCACTTTTCCATCTTGTCGCCTTACTCGTGTCAGTCATTAATCTATACGTATATATACGTGTAAAACGACTCGAATTTTACATTCTTCTCTCCGCACACAAGAGGCTGAACTTTCTTGCTCCCTGCATCGTCGCGTTCGATCTACACGCGAATATAGGACAAAGAGTTCCAGTTTCGCGGGTACATCGGACTCTGCGATGCGATTTTTCTTTTCCTCCCCGCACCCCCCCTCGAGATAGTTGTCTTTTCATTCGAGGGTCGTTTGGAACACATTGTATCGCGAGCTGGACGCGTTTTTCCACCTGCTTTTCTCCAAAAGTTCCGACGCCTCCTCGAATCCGAATCCGAATATCTTCCGACTCGAGGACGAATCCCCGCTGGAGCGGTAGGCTTGCCCCGTTTTTTTTTCATCTCGTCTCACCGGAAATATCCATATCTCGCCAAAATGATTCTCCGAGGAAAGAAAAAAGAGATTCGCTGCCGGGCCTCTCTTGTCCCTGTCACAGCGGGTGATCCGGAAGCCAGTCGGACGGCGGGGGTCATCGCGGAGCGTAATTTTATACGCGGGACGCGGTTAATGTGCCTCTCGCCGCTTGATGCAGCGATCGATCGTCGAGTCGTAGCGCCCTCTCGCGCGCATGTACATGTACGTACGTGTTTGCGCGCCGCGTTGCTTGTACTTTCTCGACGTGTGCACCACGTCCGTTGAAACTCTGGCATTTCCACGGACGAGACAAAAACTTTCGTTCCGCAGCGAGCGAGAACGACGCAAGTTGATTCGATTACACGACTGCTCGCCCTTCTCGCCATACCCCGCCCCGCCCCGCTCGTCTTCCTCTTTTATTATGCCCGAGAGCGAAACGGGGCTAATACATCGCGCATCCGTGTATGACCGTGTGTACGTACGAAGCCGCGACCCGATGTACAAACTTTGGAAAATAACGGAATGTGCGGCAAGTCGCGAGGAGAATGTCGCAATTTTTACCTCGAAAAACTCGGTTTCATACCCGCGGATTTGCGGACTGTAAAAATCGATCGTATACGTCACCGTGTACGCCGATCGCGCAGCAGGCTGCGAGAGTCTTTTCTATTTCTTTTTTTTTTTTTCAATCAAAATCATCCAGACGTAAGTTTGTTACTCATCACGCAGCTGGATGTGAAATAAATTCTCCATCTTTTTATCCGGCTAATGTAGATCGCTAAACTTTGGGTGAATAAATCGTTATGACTCATCTTGGAGGAAAGGTTTTTGGCATCGCGAGAAAAGGCGAAAACGGGGAATAAATCCATTGATTCATTGATTACTCTCGTGCGTGTAGTACACTGTACTGAAAAAAGGAAAGACTTTTTCTTCATTTTCTCTCGCATCCTTCCATTTCCCACAAGAATGACCGGAACTTGGAGAGTCTTTGCGATTGTATTGTTCAACGACGACTTTTTCGATTCGTGCGATATTTCAAAAAATTACGCAACTCTGAGATGCTGCTTTCCGGGGAAAAGGTTATACAAAAAAGTCTCGTGAAATCTGTCGATCGGAATGATCCGCGTTTCACCTCGAGACTCATCGTCGCTCATCGAAATTGTTTTTCCCACATGCTGTGCTGGTATCTCGCGAAAAGCGGAAAAATGCGCGCGACGAGGCGCTCCTTCGATATCAACCTCGAGAGCCAAAATTTTAATCGCCCTCCTCACGCGTGCTTGTAATACACCCAACGCGTATGCATACGACGATGATGATGACACATCCGTTATACTCACATTGTGCCTGGGTGACCACGAGTTGCACATGATGGAAGCATCCTCCAGTATTCGACTCTGGAAGCAAAAAATTGCCAACATTCACATACACCGCAATTATACACGGTATTGGGAAAATAAAAAATTTTTTTTTAAATAAAGCGACGTGTATACAAAGAGGAGAAAAACTGGGCGAAACCGCGAACGAGACTCGCGATCCTCCGCAGTCTGATATCGATTTTATCGTAAGGAGATATCGTTTCGAATTTACGTACCGCTTATTATCGTACAAGTGCCCGCGTAGAAATTTGGTAGGGTTAGCCCTATTTCAGGTCAGTCCCTGACCAGGGAGTGCTATGGCTAGCCTTATGATGGCAAGCCCTAAGTAGCCCTGATACGGTTCTAGAAAGGTTTACTATAATACTGCCCTTTTCTGGAGCGCCTTACAGGGCCCAGCTACGGTGTACCATAATATGGCCGTCGCAAGGCTAACTCCATAGTAGCCCTGTAAGGCTAGCCCTACAGTGCCCCCATTCCGGCGGCGCTCACGCCTCAACGGTCACCCATCCAAGGATTATCCTTGTCTGTGTACGAGAACATACAGCACTTTTATGGAATATTTGTTATCCCCGATGTTATTTAATAAACACACACACATATATACGTATACATATTATATGAATACGTGTGCATACAGTTAACGAGGAAAAAAATGAGTTCCGGAATTTTTGTTCAACGTATGTCTCGGATATATTCATTTTATTACCTTACTTTTTTTATACGCAATCTCTCATTTGTCTACAAATCTCTTTTATAATAAATGTTCATGAATAAGTATACAAGAGATAAATAAATAAATTATTGCGTAAACTAATTAAACCAACAAACAAAGAATGTAAAAGAATAGGATGAATCTATCGAAAAGAAATAACATGTATGACTCTAACATGTATGACTCTTGAAGGTTGAAAAGTTTTTATACTGTTAACAGTTGGGCTAGCCCAGCGGTAACGTTCAATGCTCCGGTCCACGGGGTTCTGGGTTCGAATCCCAGTAATCGCCAATGAGTTCTTCATCATGAATACGATTTGCAACTTAAGATGAAGATAAATACGTTAGTGACAAGAAACATCCCTAAGAAAAACAGGGGAGAAAAAACTCTTTTAGCGTTTGTGAGCTATTTAAAAAAAAACGTTGATCAGGCAACGTTCAGGCAAACCTGATCACGCCCTTAGATTTTACGTCGTAACATTGCTCAGCAGGGCACTATCAGGTTGCCTTATCAGCGCCCTAACAGGATAATGCGGCAACCTGACAGTGCCCTGAAGCGATCCCTAACCAAATTTCCAGACGGGTGTTTTAAATGAATAACGAAAGGATAAAAGAGGGTTGCGCAACGGCGGAGAGACGACGGAGCGTATACGCGATAGAGTGTACCACACACGAGTGTATTTTTATTATATTATATATACACCATCCACGTTTATGCAGAATTCGGATGAATCGCGGTTACAGGTGTCAGACGTCCCAGACGATTAGCCGTCTATCTCCCCGCTGCGCTGGTTCGTTAATTTATTAATCGCGCTCGCGGGGTCGGTCGCGGTCTCGCCGAATCTGGTGCACCGCTGCGCGCGGGGGTCTCATCTCGAAAATGAGGAGAAACAAAAGTGGAAACGACCGAGCGGGTGGCGCCGGGGACAGGGGGGGGGGGGGGGGATATAGATTCGGGCGCGCGGAAAATAGCTGTTGCCGATGCTGGCGCCGTCGTCGCGCACGTTTTCGTATACGAGATTCGCATTCGCGGTGAATATTTCATTCGGACGAAGGAATAAAATGCAAATATTTCGATCGGCGCGAGAGCGAGAAGTAAGGCGAACGAACCACCGCCGCTGCCGCCTGCTCCGCGCGTGTGTGTGTCGCGCGAATTGACGGAATCGGGCCGCGAATCACCGTGATTGCCACCCGTCTGTCATCCCCCCACTGTCGATTGCACCAATTTGTCATTAGACAATCGCGGCGGCGCGCACACAAAAAGCTCGTCAAACATGCAACAGAGACTCGTCTCGTATACCGAAAAAACTAGAGTAATTCGTTAATTCGTCGTTATCGATTCGAAAAGAACCTCCGCCGTGGTGCGTTGTTCAATTTTCTTTTCCAAACGACACGTGCATCTCGTCGATTCAGGACGACGCGTACGCTTTTTTGACTGAGAGAAAAGTTATCCACGCGGAGATGCGGATTCATTTTTTATCAAGTTGATCCTCGATATCGAAAAATAGGGAAAATTGTGAGCTCGAAAGATGAGTTTCGAGTCGACACGTTGTATATCGTAACGTAATGCCACGAACGTTGTCGTTCGTTTTGTCGTTTTTTTCGCGAATTACCAATGTTGAATTTGAGGGCTCGCGTGTATATTATCAGTTTTTCATCTCGGACGAAGCAAAAGGAGGATCTTTGGCTAAAAATGGAAGAAAAAGGCGTACGCGCGTACATGCAGCGTCCCAAGGGGATTTTCCTAATTCGACAATACGTACAACCGCAGCGATGAGCGTCGCATTTACGAAATTTCAAAGTATACGCCTATATACGGCGTACCCAGCACCATACGCCCATAAACCGCTTTTCCGAGCATGCATACAGTGTATGGATTCTCTATCCATACACTCTGTACATATTATAATTCGAGAGGAGAGCGATGTGCGTATACGTATATATAGATGAAATTAGGAGGAATAAGGGACTATAGCCGAGGGGTGGGAAAATCCGCTGGAGTTTCCTCCCGCGGAAAGTTGGCCAGCGCTGGGAGCTTATTTCCACCCTTCATTTATGTATATATATACGTGTACGATTAGTCGTTTTTTTTCCCGTTTCAACTGCCATGTGCGCACTCGTCGCGTATTTTGCCGCGGTAAAGAGGCAAATCCCGGGGATCGGGCCTCGAGTTTCTCGCTCGCGAGACTCGCTAAACTCTATCCGATAATTACCCGGATTTACGAAGACGTTTTCCGAGTGACGGCGGAAAAGGCGGAAAAGGCGGAGGCGAGCGACAGCGCGAGAATCAGAGTGTGAACTCGTGTTCACCGGGCCTCCCCCTGCGCCGACACTTTGACGCTGCCGCCTCTCTACCTTTTGCTTTCCTGTCCCCTGTCCCCTCGTTCCGCGTACGCGCCGGGAGTAGACGTTAATAACAAATGAGCCGGGACTGCGCCTCTTCGCTTTTGTTATAATCGAGGAGAAATTTGCCTCTATATATATCCTCACTGTCAACCCGCTTCTCCGCTGCCTCCGTCACACCCTTCCGCGCCTCTGGCACCATTTTTATTATTCAACGGATTCGTTTAGAGAAAAGTTTAAACACCTGTCGAGTCGTCGCGAGAGAACGTCGACGAGTCTCTCCCTCTTTCTCTCTCTCTCTCTCTAGACGAAAAACGGTGAGAGCGGACGACGATTGGCGACCAGCATCGCTCTCGAATGGAGCGGACCGAGGCTCAGCCGGCTAGGAAACAGCATTTATCGACGCAATAACGAGTCAATTATCGAAAAGTCGCTTTTATATTCTTGTTACTCCTGCTGGCGGTCGGCGCGACGCTGATTTTTCTCGCATCGAGTTCGACTCTGAGCAGACTTGGACGTGCATTTTATATCGGCGGCTATACGAGCAGTTTGACGGTCGACGCAGTCAATGTTGCTAGTTTCGCGCCGCGCAGCAGAGAAACTTTTGCGGCCGGGTGCAAAGAGGCCGCCGCGCGTTTTGGATTATTTCGCGTTTCATCTCGACTCTGTGCTGCGCGGTGCACAGCACACGCTGCATGGCTCTCGCGAGTAGACGGCTTTTGTGGACAGCGGATCAACCTGCTGCTGCTGCTGCTGCTTTACTCGGTCATCATTATTATTTCAAGGGAAAAACACGAGAGGGAATCCTGGCCGAGATATATAGAAAATAGAGTACACAACCGCCAGAGAGAGAGAGAGAGAGATGAGAGCCTCGACCTTTCGCATCTATCCACCCGACATAGATAATAACGTCGGGTAGAAACGCCTCCGCGAGCAATTCGCTAAAGGGAATTTATGAAATTTCATAATGTAATATTCCCACTCGCAGACTCGCAAGTACAAATTTCTTTCAGATATATATACGTATTGGGTTCCTGAAGCCAAAAGGGCGTATCAAACGCCAAGGTTTCAGCCTGGATTTGCTTCGGTAATCAATCGGCTAAAATAAATGTACGAGCCTTTTTGACTCTGGAGAGAAAAAAAAAGAGCCTATATAGTCTTCGATACGCCCTTTTGGCATCAGGGACGCGATACATGCCCGAGTTTTTCATGCAACGAAAGAAAAGGAAAAAAACAACAAGAAAACAGCTTTGAACTCTTGACTCTCGCGCGCGCATAATCTTTACACCTCACCATCTGCGCAGTGTTCTAAATCTGCTGGCTGCAAGCATGTACGGATACGCGATCCTTGTAATAAAAAGTTGATGGGGTCCCGAAGTTGACCCTTTATCGAAAAAATATCGCGCGATTGTTGTCGTTTTATTACTCGTCCCCTGATTGGTCGGTGGGAAAAGAACGAATTTCGTGGCAGAATTCTGTTTGCTTTCTGATGCTTTCTGTTTTGTTTTTGCTTGAATCTGACTGTTTTTTTGCATTTTCTCACTGATTTTTCGAGTTTTCGCGAAAAACTCGAAGAGTTTTGTGATCGGCGGAAAATTTGCGACGAAACAGGCTGTTGAACTGTCGAAAGTTCGATAAAAAAGGTTTCGTTAATTTTGCCCACTTTTTCAGAATCGTCGAAAAGCCGAAATTTCAAAAGGCTATAACTACGTTGAAAATCACGCTGCAAAGATTTGTCGGGAGTGTTTTGAGACGCCCTCGAGTAGACTTAAAAAACGGTGAAAGTTAAATGTCGATAGCTCGATTCCTTCATCCTCAAAATCGATGTTGAAAATTGGCGAAATAAACGCAAAGGGGTGTGTATGGGAAAATTGGCGAAAATCGGTGGTCCTACTTTAAAAATCTGTCAAAAATCGAAAACTTGAGATATCTGGACAAACCAAACGGCACTTTGAAGCCTCATCAGTTGCCAAGAGAATAAGCACAAGTCGGGGTGACCATCTCGAACAGAAAAAAAATGGCAAACATTTTAGTGAAGCAACTCAATCCGGCGGAAAGTGACGAAAAATGTTGGATTTCAAAAATGATGTTTAATGGTCCATATCGATGTATTTTTATATAAACCCAATATTTCCGGCCGAAAATGCGATAATACGAATTTTATCGATGAATTCCTATTTTCTCATTGAAATATCGAGTTGAAAATTTCCGATCGGATAAGCTCCGGAAATTTGAAAAAAAAACCTCGACTCGATTTTCTCCACTTCTGCCCATTTTCGTAACTGCCCTTTGCTTCCCGATGCGCGCGTGTGTTTTCTTTAAATTATTAAATGCGTACGATAAAATTACGTAAAAAATCAAGGCGCTGCAGCGCAAAGTAAATCACGCCGTCGGCGCGTCGGTAACACGGTGTTCCAATAATAAAATCATTCTTTTCAACGACGCGCGGTCCTCGTCGCAATTTATTATTTCGCATTCGTTGCGCGTGATGTAATATACGTACAAATCCGAACGTAAAACACCCTGTCTGCTGGTAACCTCATTTTCACGGCTGTATATCCCGCTAAACGGACCTTTACGATAAAACGTTTCAATTTTAATTTCAATTGTTAAGATAGCTCGCGTCTCAAGGAGGCTCATGAAGATTCTCTTCTCGATCCTCCACGATACGCAATAACACATATTTGAGTACATTTTCTTGCCGTTTTCCTCCTTTTCGTATTAATTTCTTTTTTCTCCGTCGTTGCGAAACGTGTTTCTCCATACATTGATATATTTCAATATATGACGTGTACGATATATTCTACACATCGAAAAAACGGCGAACGGCGAAATCGTCGGTCTTGAAGACTCGGAGATCCCGGAGAATTCAGTAGGGCGCATTTTCTCAAAAAACGGACAACATTCATTTCCGCTGCGTCGGAAGCCCTCTGTGTATCCGAAAGGAAAAAGAAAAGAAATTCTTTTTCAAATTGGGGTGGAAAATGTCTGCCTCTGGCGGTAGATTTTCGATTCGACGAATGAAAACGTTTTTTTCACAACGGACGCGAGAAAACGCGAAATATCGATGATTTTCGGAGCTGCCTGATAAACATCGGTGGTGCACGGTTCGCCCAGCGGGCTCTGGGAGATTCCCCACCGTTTATATATATATAACTACATGGACAAACGGCGGAGAAGAAATGGCTCGGTACACGAGCGCGTAAAAAACTGTGATTTCGTAGCCTCGGCGCTACGTTTCGAGGCCACCGACGCTCATTGGCTAAACCGAGAGTGTTCCGCCCCCGCAGCCCCGCCAATCAGACTCGCGGTGCTTTTCCTCTCTCTCTCTCTCTCTCTCTCTCTCTCTCTCTCTCTGTGCTACGTCCTCATCGATCCAGGGCTAGCGTAGCATCCAACGAGGCTCGCAAAGTGTAATACTACGGCGGATACGGCTGAAAACGGCTGAATACGGCTATAGTATAGCGACCCGATGCCTCGGGAAACGGAGCACGCGGGAGCCGTCCGCCATGCTCCGTCAAACTCGACCTGGACGATACACCAGACCGTCTACGCACGTACACACACGCGCACCCTCGTGCTTGCACCGCTGGCATCCGTCGTATGACAAGACATACGACGGCGTGGCTCATAATCCCGGAAGTTGGAGAGACCACGCGTTTAACGAAGCACACACGGGTGCCATGTACAATCTGCCACTGAAGAACGAGCACCCTCCGACTGTTGAGCGTTTTAAATCATCGGGAAGAATCCCGCGAATGCCGGCAACGATGATGAGCTCTTCCGCACGGCCCGTTTTCCCGCTCCAGCGGAGACGGCCAAGTTCAAGAGAAAACAAAAGGACAATCGATGCATTCATTTTTCATACCGCCTGTACGGTCGCGAGCGCACTATCGCGATTCGCAGCACGGATATGAATACTCGATTACGCGTTGATTGAAACTATTTCAATTCTTTCACGCTGCACGGAAAAGTATAATACGCGTATAGCAGAGTGAAGGTGGATAACGCAAACTTTGTCCGCGTAGAATCAGCGTTTTTTTCGATCCGATCAGCCTTGCGTCTCGCGGCGGCACGTGGAGGAAGGAAAAGAACCATCGCCGGAAGTCCTCCAAGGAAAACTCCCGAGGATTCACGCACGAGTATACGACAAACGGTTATAAAAGTCAATCCTAAAGAGTAAGGTCCCGGAAGATATATCGATGCGACACAATGTGTGTATCAAAAAGTGC
The DNA here is from genome assembly GCA_959613375.1 of Heteropelma amictum. Taxonomy (NCBI): domain Eukaryota; kingdom Metazoa; phylum Arthropoda; class Insecta; order Hymenoptera; family Ichneumonidae; genus Heteropelma; species Heteropelma amictum. The sequence goes on from OY390721.1 coordinate 33,436,161, forward strand.
TCAAAAATGACAAATTGCTCGAGATTTATGTTTTTTCATGAGAAATAATGAAAAATTGGAAGAAAAAAGCGACGCAAGACTCAAAGGTAGACGGCACGACACATGCTTTCGCATTCGTGTGACATAATGGGTTTGAAAGCTGAAACCAAAGAAAAAATGACTTGATTTGCAATGTAAAATCGGAAAAATTCGATATATTCCGCGGAATATTCCTCATCCGGGCTTTACCGGGGCACACACGCCGATGTATACATAGAATGAAGTTGAAACAGCAGCGCCGCGGTGCCGAGCGCGAGATGTGTGCTGGGTTTGATATCCGATATACGTATACGTGTACAAACGGTAACAGCACCGCACACACCGTACGGCGATATATTCGAGCTCGAACAAGCAAAGAGCCTCGTCAATTATCACTGCGATATCATCGTAATAACCATCGTCGCTCGCGCGGTTATGCTCCGCAGCAGCGGCTATGTATACCAGCTGAGGGTCGATGAGGAGAATTCAACCCTCCGCGATGAGTGTATCGTCGCTCGCGCTGCAAAGTGGAACATTCCAACTTCTCGCCCCTAATGGAAGTCCTGAAATTTCCACCCTCATTTCGCTCGCCCACCCCAACCCCCTCCCGACAATACCCGTCTTTCCGTCTTATTCGCCCTCGCCCATCTATATATATATATATATATCTTGGATATATACACATATATATATCCAACGTGAGCCATCCACGAACGCGATATAGCGCAGCAGTTGCACTTTGAACCCTTTCACGATCCGCAGCTTCGCAACGTCGTTTTGCTCCATCCGTATCCGCGCGATAACGACCGTTTCGCAGAGGACGAACCTTCGACCGCGTACTCCGTCGCGCGGTGGATTTTCACCGACGGTTCCGCGACGTTGTCGAAATCCGAGGGCCGATGCGGGAAAAACGCGCCTATAATCGCAAGCACGCGTGTTTCCCTCCTCCGGAAGAATTCGTACGACAAATGAATGCGTATTTCGAAAGAACCCGTGTAGAAATTTTGACCGGGAACAAGTCAGGCCCAGTACTGGCTTTCCCGATTTGATATCGGGGCATAGCCAGGCTAGCCAGGCCGGGATCCGGCTAGCAATGTAACGGGTAATAAGTCAGGGCCTGGTTTGATTTCCATACACCGGGAAATAATCGGGAAATGACCAGGGCCTGATCAGCACCCGCTCAGAACAGTAAGCCGGTAAATAGCCATGCCCAGCCATGGCCCTTGCTTGGTTTTCAAATGTCATTCCATGCCACAGCCCGGTTGGAATCCGACCTGAGACTCAATATGAAATCATACACATTTGTGTAGGGAAATAAGGAAGTAGAGCACACGGAATAAATTGAAACATAAAATTCAAATGTAAGCGAGATAATATTTTAAATTCTATTTTTCCCTTGTCGCACTGCCTTACCAACGAATGTTTGGGTTTGGGTTGTGTTTGGGTTCGCGTCAGGCGCAACGAAGGCGAGCATATCGGGAGTATATGTATATAACTCGGAACTCGGAATTGTATTCATGGAAATCCCGACCAGGCCATGAGCATTTTCTGACATGGAAATATTGACGAGAATAGCCCGATTTTCCCTATTTGCCCCTTACCAGGCCCCTACCTAAAAACTAAGACCAGGCCAAACCAAGGAAATCCAGACCAGGGCCCGGTCTAAAGTCGGGACGTCCAGATCAAATTTCTACACGGCAAATTGATGGGTCAAACCGTATATAGAAAAGCGATATGTAACTCATCGTGATTTTCTCCGTCTGTATAAAATCGCGCTTGTTGCATCAATATTCCCACGCCGAGTCTGCTGCTCCCGTGTGCGATATACGAAAATAAACACATCTCGCTCGGTCGATTCGATAGCTCGCGACACCTCCGCCGCTGGCAGGCCCCCCCGCGTTTATTAACCGCATTTTTCGATGTGTCGCTCGAGCGGAGAAAGTGTTTCTCACTTTTGACCTCCGCTCTCATCCGCGATTATTTTCATCCCGTTCTCATCTTCATCTCGAATCTCCATCCGCGCAAACACGTCTACAGGCTGTCGCAAAACTCGATGTTTATCATTTTCGCTCTGAAATTTTGAGGAAATTCGACGAGGCTGAACCCCGACGAGGCATCAAAACCGTCAAAGTGTACATACTACAAGTCAGGTGTGAGCAATGATAAAAGTCGTTTTTCAAAAAAGTGCGCAGGGCCTCGCGCTAAACGATTCGCCGTGTGAAGCTGCGCGTGTGTGTACCTCATTTCCCGACCCGCGAGAGAGATCGCAGAGCCTTTCGGGACGTTTGCATGCAACTTTGATAAGTCACTCGTATCGCGCTCGCGTAACGTTTATTTCGATCAATTATTCGGTATTTGTCAGCGCAAAGTGTTTGTTACGTAATTTCCCTGCAGTCATATATACTATATCATTACAGCGCGACACCGCGGATGAATTTGTCAGGTGCGTAAATAAGCGTATTGTACACGCGGAATGTGTCATTGTATCTCGCCGCGTGTCTCTGACTGTCACGTCTTATAGAGATAAGACCGCATGCACGATGCGGCGCGGAAAGAGCCCTCGACGAGCAGGGGGTGAGCGGCACGCATTGATAAGCATCGCGGGCACCCACCGCCGTACGATCGTACACCATATGACGCGTACGCGCGCAGTGGCACACTCGATTTTCACCAACGTTCGAGCAACGGAGACTCATCCCCTTATCGATCGTTCAACGAATTATCGACAAATTTGTAAACTCCCCGCGTGCAGAATCGTACGTACGAGCGACGCGAGTGCTGCATTTATCCTCCCGCGTCGCGGGGGTATAGACGCCGCATAACGATCGGATTCCTCGTCGAAATGTTACACTCTTTTATGGAAAAACTTTGTGGAACTTTCATCGCACGGTGTATAATACATTTCATAAACAATCATTATCAGGCCGTTTGATAAAAGACGACTCGTAAATTCAATTTATCGAACGGGATTGGGCGATCGTCGAGCGACTTTCCTCGGTAAAAAGTCATTTCTAACGACTCATTCTCATTCTCATTCAGTCATTCTCCGTACGTGTCACCGAAATTCTCGTACCTGCGACGGAAGGAACATGAAAAAAACCGCATTTTCCGACGCACCCCAATAATGCGCGTTATACGGTCGAATGCAACGATATATAACATTATTGCGAGGGTATTCGCGACGGAAGGAAATTGAAATCGATTGCCGAATGCCCCGGAGACTCGTGCGCCGTGTGGACAATGCCGAATAACAAGGGGAGGGTCGTGTATATAACACACGGACCGTACAGGAATAATCGCTGTATTTGCGCCTGAGATAATTGCCAGATATAGACTACGAAAAAGCGACAAGTATATTACGCGTGCGGCCGATGAAACCTTCCGCACTTTGCGCATTTGCATTCGCTGACAACCGCCACCTGTGTCGTATACTCGTGTTTCGCCCATATTCCCAAGCTCCAGGAGATGAGGAAAAAGGCAGTACACACGTACCCCGTGCACGCACTCGTGGGGGCGACATGCGAGGGAAAACGCAGACGCACGCCGGTGCGTCCGACCGCGTCCGCATTTGGTCAACCGCGATGATGAGGAAAAGCGGGTCGATGAATTTCAAACTCATCGTCATCGCGTCCGGCGGTGTCCTCAATTTTTGTCAGGTGTACGTTCGGCTTTTCGTGCCGTGCTACGTACACATCGCACACGTATCCCCCCCGTTTATAACGCAACGATATTTCATTATAGACTCGCGCGCGCGCGGACCTCGGCAACCGCACACGCGAAGGGACTCGTCGCCATACCAGGCAAGCGTCCGCGTACAGTGCTGGGATGACGAGGAGCGTAAGTATTATTGTAATTATACACTTGGGTTTATTTCCCGTGTAAGCCGAGTGCGGTGGTGTGCGCCGTATAAAACACACGGTGTAGACGCGCGTATATACACAAGGGTGGGCGGTGGAACCCCTCGAAAAGCGCTGGCCTTTTCCCGTCGTGTGCCGCCGCGCGCGGCTCGTCGTAATTCCGCGCGTGTGTGTGTGTGTGTGCGCGACTCGGAAATGGCGTTTCAAGAGAGGCCGCACGCGGCGGACAACTTTGGGGAGCGAGCCTCTCGACCCTAATAAAAATAATAATAAGCGAGCGTTAAACCACGCCGGTTTGAGCGGAAGTAACGTTTCCCTCGTTCCATATCTGCGCTTCGTGCTGTAATACACTCGATTTCGACCCCCCGCTCATCTTCCCTACACCTCGTGTATATCTATAGAGTGTATATGTGTACGGCGTGCATACGCGAACCCGCTTCTCATCCCCGCTCCACACGCGAAAACTCCAAACCACCCCGCACTGGATACACCTCTGTGTATCCACAATCGCCCGCGTAATACGTACGTATAAATATGTGATTAAGCGTGATTAGCGCTATAGCTCGACCGACGTGCAATTAATTTGCCGCACGCGTAAAAATCCGCCCCGGAAAAATTGTACCCATCGCGCATGCACGAATGAACCGCATCGACGCGTAATTAAGGAGGAACCGGTCCGGAGGCTCGTCGTCGAGTCTCTGAAAATCTGGCGGAAATTTCGAAAAACTTTCTCGATCCCTCATCGACCGTCGCGCGAGACTCGTGCGCGTCTGTTTGTTCAGAGTCACGCGTTCGCGACGATTTCCGAGACACACATTTTGGCATACGTCGAGTCAAGTGTTTATATACATTATTATATGTATATAATTGTCACTCGATAACTTTGCCGGGATTCGTCCGGCGAAAGAGTGCTTATGGGCTTTTCCACTCAAAGTTTCATCCCCTATTGTGGCCGGAATCAATGACACTCGATTCGGGGACACACGCTCTCTGCACGACGCTACCCGTGTAGAAATTTGATCTGGACGTCCCGACTTTAGACCGGGCCCTGGTCTGGATCTCCTTGGTTTGGCCTGGTCTTAGTTTTTAGGTAGGGGCCTGGTAAGGGGCAAATAGGGAAAATCAGGCTATTCTCGTCAATATTTCCATGTCAGAAAATGCTCATGGCCTGGTCGGGATTTCCATGAATACAATTCCGAGTTCTGAGTTATATACATATACTCCCGATATGCTCGCCTTCGTTGCGCCTGACGCGAACCCAAACACAACCCAAACCCAAACATTCGTTGGTAAGGCAGTGCGACAAGGGAAAAATAGAATTTAAAATATTATCTCGCTTACATTTGAATTTTATGTTTCAATTTATTCCGTGTGCTCTACTTCCTCATTTCCCTACACAAATGTGTATGATTTCATATTGAGTCTCAGGTCGGATTCCAACCGAGCTGTGGCATGGAATGACATTTGAAAACCAAGCAAGGGCCATGGCTGGGCATGGCTATTTCCCGGCTTACTGTTCTGAGCGGGTGCTGATCAGGCCCTGGTCATTTCCCGATTATTTCCCGGTGTATGGAAATCAAACCAGGCCCTGACTTATTACCCGTTACATTGCTAGCCGGATCCCGGCCTGGCTAGCCTGGCTATGCCCCGATATCAAATCGGGAAAGCCAGTACTGGGCCTGACTTGTTCCCGATCAAAATTTCTACACGGGTAGGTACGCTTCATTTTTGGAGCATCATTCGAGCAACCTGCTGCTTTTCGTGAAAAACGATTTTCTCGAGTGGAATATTGCCGTATATGCGTGTCGTATACACGTGCGTGCGTGCGTCCGAACAAGTGTCCCATCCGTCCGGCGATTCTCGCCCCTCGCATCGCTCCATCGTGTGTGCTTTCGCGTGATACGATATATGTGATACGTCAACGTGAGGACACTCGAGACGATTCGAGAAAGTACATGCCGCTAATTCGCTCGAGTCACGTAAGCTCGCGTACGCACACGCGGACGGGCTCTTTATCCCCCCGTACGTGTGCGTGCGTATCGCACACGCTATAATGGCGGAAGCTCTTGACAATAACGCGCACCTCGACAAAATTGTTCAGCCGCGAGCGCTGTTTTCGTCCCGCGCTACTCGCCCGGCTCGTCCTCCGGTCGAGTCAAGCGACGAACGTTGATTTTCGACCTCGTGATTCTCCCTGGACGCAACAGCATCCCCGAGGAACATCGCCGAGTCGCAACCGCGATTTCGCTCCCCGGGAAACCTGCGGCTGTGTCTGATCGTCGTATTATCTCCCCGTTTCTCGAGCGCGCGCGAGAAGATTGTCGAAATGGTAGCTTCGAGGGACCCCGCGCCGGAGCCACGGCAAAAAGGGAGAAAAACGATAAACGCCGGGCTCGTCGCGCTCTACCGTATATGCTGTGACGAAAAGTTGTCGCGACACTTTTGCCACGAGAATCCCACGCGCGTATCGCGCCAAAAGTGGGTATCGCGCGTGCATCGATCGACGTTTCGGAAATTGCTGCTCGCCGCGCGGACTCGCGATCCAAAGTTTCGGCGGACGATTTCCACCGCAGTCTGCTGCCGTCCGGTCATGTCATATCACATATACCTCGATTTTCGCGATTTACACTCAAATATATACACATTATTCCCGTACATATACATACACACGTACGTACGCGTATGTATATATGCAATATGGATTTTTCCGTCGCATATCACGCGAGACATCCCCGAAAAGAGAACAACTTTTTTGCAGCCGTATTCGGCGATGTTTTTGCAATCGATCGAGTCTGCCCTCTCTCCCGTGGCCGCGCTGAAATATTTATCGGAGATTTCGTTAACACACGAGCAGGGACGGTCGGGACAAAAAAACGAAACGGCACACGCGCGAGCGGTCTACATCCGTCGGGTCGGACTCACCCCGCAATGTGAATGTAACGTTTCTCTTTTAATTCGCGAGTGTATCATATCGATTCTTATTAAACTTGACCGAAACGAAAAAGAAAGTGTCGCCCAAAAATAATGAAACTTTGATCGTTGATCGCGAGTTTCCCGCATATGCAGCTCTTTAAACTTTCGTTACAAACCGTCACTATTTCGCAGCAATTTTTCCATTGCTTCTCTGCGTTTTTATCGTTTATCTCGCAAAGTGCACGTGCGCGCGTACATAAATATATACGTTCAACCGCTGCGTATCCGCGTGCGGCATTATTTTCAATTTGGTACTGGGCCAAATTAACGGTACCGTGTTGCGTACGCGTCTCCGTTGCGCCGCGCCGTCAAGTCACGATAAATAAGGGCAAAACGAGTAGTAAATATAAATCAGGAGTGATTGGATGTAAGTGGGGAGCTTTATGTGTCCCCGGTGTACCGTGTGTGGGGTCGATCCCGTGGTTCTTTTCCTTCCTCTTTTTTTTTTCTCTTTTTTTTACTACAACCCCGTAGCACCCCGAAGCACCCCCGTGTGACTGCGAGAGAGCATCTTCTCCCGCGTATCTCGCTGTAATATACACGGCGGATCGCGCGCGAGTATATATTTTACTCTCCGCGTCAGCCTCCGCCTCCTCCTCTTCCATCAACCTTCGATTTACGAACATGCGAGTGTGTGTGCAGTGCGTTTGACGCTCGTATAACCGACGAGTGTCATCCGCCCGCGAATGAGAAAAGGAATCTCGGAAATATCCCGCTGCAAAAATCAAGCTCGCGATACGACGCTTTTGACAGCCGCGCTCGCAGGTGCGTGCGTAAACGCGCACACACACACACTCACATACACGCTTTGACAGCTTCGAGCATGCGGCACAGAGAGATGTACGCGGTCGGCAGGTGCGAACGAGTATCGATTTAGCAATCTCGCGAGTGTCCACGGTCAGCCAGTGTGCCATGTGGCTCGGGCGACTCACCGCGCGCACCCACCCACGCACCGAATGCACCATGTAATTTATCGAGACGCGAATGCACTCCTGCGGTATCAATTATCGTTTACGCGCGCAGCCTGTGCTTGTTTGCCATGTAAAACGTGAGGAAAATTGAGCAAAGTCTCTCCGCCGGATCGATGATTTTGGAGAGCGAAACTCTTACGATTCCTCGAGTCTACTGCACTTTTTGTTCGTACCCGTGATGCCTCTTTCACCCTCGTGTCTCGTCGGAGGCCCCGGCATGTCGTTCGTATACGATATTCGCCCCCGCCTGCCTGTCATTATGCTCATACGGCGTGTTTCGGGATTCGTTCGACTGTTTTTCTCACGGCGGCAAATGCCGTTGTTCTTGAAATCGTAGACGGTCCCCACACATTTTTCCCGAGCTTTTTTATACTGGATATTCCCACGTTTTTTCATGTTTGTAATTTGGCTCGAATAAAAAAATTCCGAAGCCGAGAGAGCGGGAGAGAGAGTCCATCTCGCGGACGATACGTATGGCCATTCTTGCTTTGAAACATCAGCGTCGATTTTGAGGCTCCGAAACTTTTGGTGGTTTCGACCGTTGCATACCGCGAAAACGTCAAAACGTACGTTTTGGGGGGGTCAATACATTTCTATCTCGCTAACCCTCAGGGTGCAAAGTTTGTGCTGAAAATTCGAAAAAACTGCATCGATTTTGAGTCAATCAAAAGTTCCACCTCCCGAACCACCGAGGGTGCCATTTTCGTATTGAAATATACAAATTCCAACGTCTCTGGGGAACGCAAAAGACATCCAGCCTCGATTTAAAGCTCCGGAACTCGGCGTTTTCAAGGCATACCCCGAAAACGTGAAAATTGACGTTTTTTGGAAAATCAGACGCGCGAATCAGAAAAATCGCGCGGCTTTAATATACACGTTTCTCTCGTCAATTTGGCACTCTGGTGCGCGATGCAAATTAGACAGCGTGTCCTCCGTCGCCGAATCAAGGGTGAGAGCCGACGCTAATCCCCCAGCATATGTACCCCGCGATAACCATCGGGTAAATAAAAGAAAATCTCGACGATAACGACGGCGGGCGAGATACGCGGAACAATTAGCGGCGAGCGCGTATACTCACAGGTGGATTCGGCATGCATCGTCGCGGTGGCGGCGGCGGCATTTGATCCGGCGCCGCGCGATACGACGGCGGCGAGTATCGTCCGGATGGGAAGCAGCCCGGGGCCGCAATGGGCGTCCCGTGAAGTCCTTTGCTTCCCATCATTTTGTCGGGTGAGTACATCATCTTGTGCAGCGGGTGAGAGGTCTCGTCTTCCTCTCGCGCGGAACAAACGTCCTATTTTTTCGTCGATTTTATTCGCTTCCTCGGCGAACGGCGTTGGAGGGTGGTATCGTCGCGGTACTCGTCCGTGACACGGCCGCGATGGGTCCCGTCGATCCGACGAATCTCATCGGTCGCTCGCGACCGCCCACCTCTTTTGCGTATCCTTTTTCTCTGCTCCTATCGTTCGCCAAAGAAACGCGCGCGTCTTCGGCCGAGCCGGTCGGAGCACGTGCGTGTGCGGCTGACGAATTTCACTGGCAAAGGGCGGAGGGCCCTGCGCGCCCAATCGGACGACGACGCAGCATCGCTCGCGAAAAACGGAAAACAAAGTAAAACAAAAAGAAGGAAAGAAACGGAACGAGGGCGACGAGTCAGAAACTAGAAACGCAATTCGAGGAACGATGAGCGTGGTCCAGGTAGTCTCGGGTCTACCCGGTTGTACCGCGTCGTCGCCTCGTAATCATTCTCCGTGCGTTTCGATACCGCGCGCGGCCAGCAACCCCTTGTTCCCTCGTCGCACAATGTATGTACGAGAAAAAAAGGATCATCCGCTCGCGAGCCACCGTGTCGGAAAAAAGGGGCCCTCGGCCATTCACGCGCGTCCTCCAGGAGCAGCGGCTTCTCGGCTACTCGTCGATGAGGCCAAGGCAAAAATCACACGCGCATAGTCACACGCGAAGCGCACTCTCGTCGTAGCGAAATTCCACCAGTTCCATGTTACTCCAATTGCCCTTGAAGCGGGAGACTTGTTTGCTCGCAGCGATCTCACATTTCGCCGCGTATGCAGCAAAAACTGAGACTTTTTGCGTTTTTGTCTCTCTGCGTTTACATATTTTGTCCCCTGCTCTGTTTCCCGGGCGTTTATCGCACGGACACACGAGCCGGAGATGGTCGATCACGAGGGCAAAACGAACGCGTACTCGCGCGCGGCGTCAATCTCCGCGCGTGCACTCGACGAAAACGTTTTCTCGGATGACCGTCACGGAAGAGCGCGCGACATGTTCTGCCTCGCGGATCGGCCGTGCGGTCGCTGCGGGGCTCGTTGGCGATGAAGCGCGCGCGGGTGGCGAAGCGGGAGGGTGGCTGCGAGCAGGTTCGGGGTGCGAGTCGTCGGTGGGGCCAACGTGTGGCTCGTGCTGTGTACGAGGCGTCGAGGGGGGTTGCCCCGCTCGGGGAGGAGGATTGCGAGCCAGAGCAGAGACGATACACGCCGATGGAAGCAGGGGTTCGGGGGTGCTTTTGCGCCGAGCGCACGGCGATGCGCCTCTCATTTCCTGCGCTCTGTATACGCGCGCGACTTTGCGTATATAATACACCACTCGTGTACACGCGCGACCAAGATCGCGCGGACGAGGGAGAGGATGCGAGATCGGCGGAGGAGGCGGGTTGGCACACCGGGAAGCTGCTTATTCCGAGAGGGACGAGTATCGCTGCGTGCGTAGCCCGATATACCTCGCTCGTATAGAAAAAAAAAAAAAAAGACACACGGTACATGTGTGCGGATATAAACGCACACGCGCGCGCCCGCGCGAGGGAGTAAATTCCGCGAGGGCGGAGCCAAGCGGGTGGCACGCTTGCGCTCTGATTTTCTCGGTCGGCCATCTTGCATCCCCCTTGCTATCTCGTCCCTCTCTCTCTCTCTCTCTTTTCTCTCTCAAAGTACCATCGTGCATGTGCACACACGCAGAGAGACACATGCGGGCAGGTGCGGCGAGGTCGAGTCGTTTCGCGCTGGCTTCGCACATCCTCGTATGCCTCGCGACCGCTACATCCGCAACCGCGCCTCTCGCGCTCCTCGCTCTATACGTGCATGCGTTTTTCACACACACACACACACACACACACACACACACACACACACACATATACATATCCATGCGCGTGTATACTCGTCGCTGTATTTGCACGTACGAGCGGACACGAGCGAGAGGGAAAACGTACGCGCGAACGGCGAGAGAGCAGTAACCGCGGATCCTCGTGGCTGCGGAAATGGAAGAAAAAAGAGAGCTCTGGTCGGCGACCGGCCGCTCGGTTGCGAGCCTCGCGTATACTTTGTCGCAAAACATCACCCTCTGCTCTCTACGACGTGCGGGGGCGCTTTCCCTCATCCCTCTGCTGTACTCTTGACGCTTCCGCATCTCGAACCACCTGATCCACACCTGCCGCGCTCTTCCGTCACTCATTTCCGTCGATAAATATCGACTGTATCATATTCTTGGATATCTCGGAAATGTGTCATGTGTTTCGAGGAGCGCACGAGTTTAATCTGTACCCGTCTTATGCGTACGTTAGGCGGCTTGTGAGAAAAAAAATCGAGCAAAACATTCCGTCGAAAGGACAGACTTGGGAAATTTGTCTTCTCTTTAAAAATTTAAACATTTTATGTAAAAGCGCTTTTTTGCGGGAAATTTCGGCATTACGTAATCGCTCCGCGACTCTGGACCAAGATCCACGTGCGAGTTCAAAGTTCACTGAGGGTCTAAACTTTTCATCAGCTTCGAACCCACGCGACTTTCAAACCGTCGCTCTCGGAGACTCGCGAACGATTTTCCCGCGTCGAACAACGTTTCAAACAAGATTTTGAAGAAAACAACACCAAATTTATAAGATTCGTGCGATTTTTCGCTCGACGGAAAGTCTTTGCAAAACGGCGGTAAAAAAATGGAATATCCATATTATTTTTGAACGGGTGTACCCTGACGAATTATCCGCTCGCGGAAGCAGCATCGATACCGCGCGCGTACACCTCGTTTTTCCTTCCAACGAAATGAAAAAAAAAAGAAAAACAAAAGGAAAAGAAATTTCGAGGAGCATCCGTTCTCGCTGCTGCTGTCTCTCCCCCAACGAAAATTCTACTCTTCTCTCTACATATTTCAGTAGCCAGCACAGCGGGGGGTGGCAACGTGCTCTACGTGTTTGTTCGAGAAAAAAAAATACCCGCATTTATACATACATTTGTGTACATTGCCGGTAAAAAATTCTAGACGCTCTCGGGTAGATCGAGAGCAGCGCGAGCGCCGCGAAAAAGGTACGACGCAACGACGAATGTATGCTGAAAATTATCAGCACGCTACAAGCCTCGTCGGCATAAGAAAATTGCGCTGTTCAAGACGCGAATGTACCATAATAAGCGCGGCAAACGCGGATATACATCGTTCGAGTGAACCTGTCGTCGGCAATTTCGTTCGTAAATGTTTCCCAGCACGGACGAGACACACGCGGAATCGTCGATTTTCTCGCCATTGAAAAGCGTTTCAGATTTTTTCCCTCAATCGGGAATATATATACCCCCCTATCTTGTTCTCCATACGTGCGTTTATCGCGTGTGTCTGAAAAAGTTTCGTCTCCACACGTAATCGAAAATTTGAAAATTTGTCGCGAGATGACAGCAGCGGCAACGGCGCAGCAGCAGGTTAAAGTGGCCGAAAATGTCTGCTGCGGCCAAGTTTTCGCCTTTCCGCTCGCTCAGCCCCGCGCTCGCGCCGATATCGCGCGGATATACAAGTGTACACACACGAACACGTACATTTTACGTACGCAGTGTGTGTCCACAGTGAATATCGGAGTAAAGACGCGGAAAAGCGAGAGGGAAAAGGACAAGGATGGGATATACAGCAGCAGGATGATGTTCAGGATCCGCTCGTTTTGCCGAGGGACGCTGGCCGGAAGGTTCCCGCGGGGCCCGTGTTATCGCCTCGCCAGGATGACCAACCCGCGTTATCAAATATTAAACCCTACTTGCACCGGTTCGTTTCTCCAGCAGCAGCAGCAGCAGCAGCGTCGCTCTCCGCGCAATCCCTCCGTGACTCTCCCTCCGACCCGCCGCCGCCCGCTGGACCAACCTTCGACCCTTAACGAACCTCCCACATCGCGGTCTCTCTCCGCATTCTGCTTTTTCGTGTACAATCGCCGGTTTACACACACATACCACGCAATAACCACGAGCGTATATAAACAATCGTTTCTTCTCTCGCCGCGTTTCTTTCAACAGCGTGCGGTGGTTTTTTTTTCACGAGTGCTACGCGCGTTTCGCGTTTGAACGAGATGAAGAAGAAAAGCGATGAGTCGTCCGCCGCTTGCTCTCCCTCGCTCTTATTCACCCTTCCGCTTTTGCCCCTGTCTTTCTCTCGCGGTGACAAACGCGTAAAAATTCATCCCGCTGGCGCACGCTCGGCATTCGTCACCTGCGATACCGCGCTGTGTGTGTGTACAGTAGTCACGAAAAACCGCACCGAATTGCCCAATCTCGCTCACGCGGTGGAAAAAACGAGATGGCAAACGAGGTACACATTCGCCGCGTTGCTCGCACGCACATGTCGCGATAACCAACGGGTAAAACACATTTACGACGTGCGCAATTTTGCAAATCTTTGATTCTTCGACTTTTCAAAGTCGAGTTTATCGTCCGCTCGCGTATCCTCAACTTGGGTGACTTGCGGGGTATTAATAATTGAGGCGACGAAAAATATTGTTTGTACGACGCGGAAGGCAAAGAGTCGGGCAAAACGCCGCAGAGCGTTTGAGGCAAAAACACGAGGATATGGGGCTGAAATACACCCCAACCCCCCGCGCGTTTGGCGGGGATCTCGCGTGTATATCATTAGCGCGCGAGTAAAGTACAAGTACCGGTTTTTTTTTGCGTGTATAACATTACACAGAGAGAGATAGAGAGCGAGAGAGAGAGAGAAAGGGGCGCATTTCCACCCTCGTCGTATACGCGTACGATACGCGCAGCAGGGGACACTGTGTGCCGCGATACTTTTTTGTATTCTCATTTTTTTCCTCCCCCGCCCCCCGGCGAATGAAAATTAATACTCTCGCGAACGATTCTCGCCGTGGCGGAGCGTGTACCGCGGACACTCGTACCCACGTATTAATATATATAAAATCGTTCAGTACGGCACAGATATACGCAGCCGGTTCGTTTCCACCGAAAATGACCCGGCGCGAGGATACACCCAGAGAAAAGATCTATTATGATTGAATAGATTCGTCTATTCAATCTTCATTTACTACAATTAAATAAATTTTTTGTTGGATCAAATAAATTTTTATTTGATTTGATTTGCCTATGTATTTGCTTCTAACATATATATTTATTTAACATTGAGATATACTTAATCACTAAATTACACGAATATAAATGATACTATAAGAAATATTTTTCGTATAGTGCATGAATGCTGATATCAAGCATCGTTATTAATAACCGAAAGGCTATGGCGGTGGTAGTTACGATGGTGGCTACAATTCCTTGTGACGGTCCAGCATTACTGAGCTATAGACGATTCGAGTGAAAAAAATCACAAGTAGCCGTAGCGCAGTGGTTAGCGCTCATCGCTCTCATCGGGAGGACCCGGGTTCGAGACCATCCAGCGGCGGGGCCACCATTCCGTTCACTCATCGTCACTGGACCGTCCCCACCACGGCAAGACCGTTCGGGGGTCATCACATCCTATACAACTACTCCCAATACTAACTCCAGGCTCATTCCAATACTTTTTAAAAAACACTAATAACACTAGTTGAATCAAATAAATTTATATGTTGAATTTGAATAAAAGTCTATTCTGCCAGGAGCCAAGCAAAAAATCTATTCAAATTAAATAGGTTTTATTTGAAGATAATAGATTTTTTTCTGGGTGTAATAACGCGTATTTCCAATCAAGCTAATGAGTATAATCATTGAACCCGTTTTCCGGTCTCAAGAGTCGGGGGGAGGAGGGAGGAAGCTCGGAAGCGGGGAACTCGCGGCGAGAGACGTACACAGGAGGAAAAAAAAAGCATGCACGGGTTGAACGTACCTGTGTGTAAGCGTGGGTGTACACACGCATACAGGCATGTTTGTATCCATGTACGCGCGTAAATATGACGGTTCTTGCGCGCGTGCTGCAGGGGAGGCCATGCGTCCGCGTTTCGTGGTGTGTTGCCGGCGAACCCGCGCTCCGGGGGTTAAGGGTTGAAGGTTGAAGGGCGGCAACCAGCGGTGTTCACGTAGGATATGTACACTGCCGCCGCTTGTACGTGTATGTACATACACCCGTGCGTGTATACCCTCGTGGAAGAGGTAGACAGGTTGACGCGAAGCGGGAGATGTGTGTGTGTCGTACAGTATACATGCGCGTGTGTACACGCGCGAGTTGGCGAAGCTCCAAGATTCGTGACGCGTGGAAAGCAAAAAAAACGAACGAAGCGTCCGTTTCTCGAGCGTGTGCGCTACATGTCGATCGCGTCGAGGGTGAACGCGGGGGTGGACGCGCGTATCGAGCAAAACCACCTGCTCCTCATCGGCTCATCGGAGCAACGCCGTACACGTCCATATGTGTACACGGTGTATACGCGCGCGTGTGTCACGGACACTCCGGCCATGTTCCGAAGCTTCCGTGCCAAATCGATCAATGACTGACCCTTCGACCTTTCCCTGATTTCTTCCGCTCATTGGAATATCGTACTATCGCTGTTCTTCGATTCTTCGATTTTTCAGCACGTGCGCATACACAGAGGAGGAAGAAAAAGCGAGTGACGAGCGTCGAACGCGAGAGACTACCCCCTACCGTGCGTATTTCGACTCGCGTCCGCCGTGGACCGGAAGATACATGTTCCCGGAGGATTTTTCTCATTAAGGACATTGGATATGAGTTTTTTCTCCCAACATCCTCTTTTCTAGCCGATGAACCAATGACTCGTCGTCGGAGCACGTGCCCGAGTGAGAAGAGTCAGTTTCGCGAGAGTCTCGCAAATAGCTTATACGCTCGCGAATCTCCTCAAGAGCTCTCGCCGTTTCCATCGATCGGGACGACGATTCGACGCGAAAATTTATACATCGCCGCTCAAAAGTTTATCCGCATACCTCGCTCGATTTATATGCACGTGCTGTGTAAGTAAATTACAGCGTCTGCCGCGCCACTTGGAACATTTCCAGAATAATCTTCTTATTTCATATCCGAGCGGCGGCGGCGGCGGCAGCACTCGCTGTACCTCCTTCTCATCCGCGTTTACCAGCAATGCTGCGCCCGCTTCAGTGATGAAGAATATCCCCCGGCTCATCAAAGAATATATATATCCGTGATTTGAGACGGAGGGGGAGATCGCGGAACGACCCCGTTGAATTTTTAACGCCCCGTCACTCATTGTAACTGCGCTGATACGAGCGCGCGAGATCAGAGAGGGTCCCCCCCCCGCGAGTTCGGAGGCTTCCGTGTGCTGTGTATATATACGAGCGTCTGTCGCACGTCGATCAGAGTATACGAAAAGAGACGCGCTGCTGTGGTATAAGCGTCCATGATTTTCGGATCGACCGTGCTCATCATCCATCGCCGTGCTGCTGTTCCACACGCACCTACTCGGATGACAATCTCCCGATAGCGAACGGAAGCTTATTTCTGTGGCGCGTGCGGATGTGAGCGTGCCTCATCTTTCGTACCACACGCACCAACGCGAGAAAGCTCTCGCGCCAACACGTTGAGCAGCCATCGTCGTCGCGTCCAATTGGTCCACGACCGGTGCAAATCGCGCTTTCATCCCTCTTCTCCCTCCGCTCGCCGCTCTCTCGGCAATTGGCTCG
Source organism: Heteropelma amictum (assembly GCA_959613375.1). Taxonomy (NCBI): domain Eukaryota; kingdom Metazoa; phylum Arthropoda; class Insecta; order Hymenoptera; family Ichneumonidae; genus Heteropelma; species Heteropelma amictum. The sequence continues at coordinate 33,452,826 of OY390721.1, forward strand.
GAAAAATATATCGAGAGACACGAGCGAGGGAGAGCAAGACAGACGACGAAAACGCGGCGAGGACAGCAGAGTCTCTGCTCTTTCTCCTCGCCGTCAATCTCGACGTCCCCGGAGGATGCTTCCGCGTCCTTTGTCATGTATAATACGTATATATATGCTACAGAGTATATACATATGTACACGTACGGGAATGTCGAATCGGCGTGTGTTACGCGCGGACGAGATTCGCAACGCGCGGGCGATGCGTTTCCCGGCGAATTTCGGCCGCACAGTGTACGACGAGGACTCGCGCGCGGTCGCGGTAATTGGTTTGGAGCAAAGTACACGCGGGAAGAATAATCCTCCGCCCTCGAGGAAGTTCAACCGACCAATAAACTGCACCGCGCGAGTGTTGATACGTATACGCGTGTATAGTCTCCATTGTCGAGGTGGACAAACAGCACGCGCGGGCACACGGGAGGAGAAAGAGCGGAGGAGCGAGTGCACGCGAAATCCTCCGAGCTCGGCTGGACCAAACACAGCAGCAGAGCGAGGAGTGTGCATATTTACCGTGCGCGGTGAGCATACCCCGAGGCAATGACGATTGAGTCGGAGTGTGCGCTTCGTATCGGATGTGTGCGCAACACAGTCCCACCCCGCAAATGGACATTTATTTTTCAAGCGTCTCCCGGCCGCGCGAAACAACCGCGACGCTGATAATTTCATGCCACTAGCCGGGGGATCAAGTTCCAAGCCGATAAAAGTATCTCGGAGCAACGGAAGAGTCGTTTTTCTCGGGGATGCTCCCGCCGCCGCCGAGAGTCGGAGCTCGAAAATCAGCGTGTTCCACTTGGATGGAAACAGAGGCGTACAACGGCGATTAAGCTCGAGCGAGCGAATAGCTGATTTAACGCGAGAGAGACATTCTATATACAGCAGATCCGCGTGTATACTACACGCGTGTATATTCGAGCGTATATAACGCCGAGGGAGAACACATTTACACGTGTGTGTACTCTGTACCGGCGGTGTTTGCCATGTCGGGTCTATTGGTTCTGGCCCGGAGCCCGTGTGCCCCTGCCCTTCGCCCTTCGCCCTTTCAACGCGTATTCCGTACATGTACATACATTGCCATCTTTCGAGGACTCTGCTGTCGTTCTCTCCTTTTGATATATCGAGATTGGCAAATGAAGGCACGGTGATCGAGTATGCTTTCATTAGCGACAAACTCGCCGCGACTGCCGCGCTTTAACCTCTGCATGGTCTATCGCGACGCTATGCACACACACACACACACGCGCGGCCAAGCTCTCCCAAGGGTTATTTCGATACATATCGTGCGCGTATGTATCCCTTTCGGATTTCCCTGTACATATGCACAGGCGTGCGTCAAAAACGAGCATTTTTTTACGTTCCTCCAAACGGGTTCGAAAGTTTCGGTTTCCTGGAGAAAGACGCGCTGCTGACAATTTCCGACACACCCAGAGAAAAGATCTATTATGATTGAATACATTCGTCTATTCAATCTTCATTTATTACAATTAAATAAATTTTTTGTTGGATCAAATAAATTTTTATTTGATTTGATTTGCCTATGTATTCGCTTCTGACATATATATTTATTTAACATTGAGATATACTTAATGACTAAATTACACGAATATAAATGATACTATAAGAAATATTTTTCGTATAGTGCATGAATGCTGATATCAAGCATCGTTATTAATAACCGAAAGGCTATGGCGGTGGTAGTTACGATGGTGGCTACAATTCCTCGTGACGGTCCAGCATTACTGAGGTATAGACGATTCGAGTGAAAAAAATCATAAGTAGCCGTAGCGCGGTGGTTAGCGCTCATCGCTCTCATCGGGGGGACCCGGGTTCGAGACCATCCAGCGGCGGGGCCACCATTCCGTTCACTCATCGTCACTGGACCGTCCCCACCACTGCAAGACCGTTCGGGTCATCACATCCTATCCCGAGTAGAAAATTTTGTGTGGGTACTATATGGCCCTAGTCAGATTTCCCTACTAATGTTAGTGCCCTAGTGAGGACGCCTTGTAGGTGCCCGTAATGGATGGTCACGCTCTCATAATCGGGCCCCATGTTGGAAAATTAGCGGGGCCCCAATATGGATTCCTCAGTTGCGCCACATTAATCAAATTTCAAAAACACGCGAAAATATGATAATAAAAAATGTTCCCGAACGGTCGTGGTATAGTCTACGTTACTTTTATTGTATAATCCTTGCAGGACTAAATTCTATATTGCAAAGGAGCGAAGTATTATTTCAATAGCCATTCTCATTTCAAGATACAATTGGTCTTTGATAAAAATAAATAAAATACACGATCTCCTACGTTCATGTAACGAGGGACGGGTGACTGAAAAAAAGTACCAAGACCCGTCGCTACTTTTTTCTTATATCTTTGCTCTACGTTATATGGGTTTGCGAGAAACGGCTATGCCAGAGCGCCGCGCTGCGGCCAGCATGCGTACCTTGCGTCCAAAAATGAGCGAAGTAAGCCCAGGAATTCCCTATTCAGTCCCTGATAGAGCCCCATCAAAAATCTGGTTTTCCCTGAAGAGACCCGAATACATTTGATATGGAATACCCACGTATATTCTACAGGGTCCTTATCGGGTGTTCCTAGGGCCATCCCTGTTATGGAATCCACATCGCAGCCCAACGAGGGCCTCAGTATTTATCCAGTTTCCCTATCAATTTTCTACTCGGGATACAACTACTTCCAATACTAACTCCAGGCTCATTCCGATACTTTTTAAATAACACTAATAACACTAGTTGAATCAAATAAATGTATATGTTGAATTTGAATAAAAGTCTATTCTGCCAGGAGCCAAGCAAAAAATATATTCAAATTAAATAGGTTTTATTTGAAGATAATAGATTTTTTTCTGGGTGTGGTAGTTACGATGGTGGCTACAATTCCTTGTGACGGTCCAGCATTACCGAGGTATAGACGATTCGAGTGAAAAAAATCATAAGTAGCCGTAGCGCGGTGGTTAGCGCTCATCGCTCTCATCGGGAGGACCCGGGTTCGAGACCATCCAGCGGCGGGGCCACCATTCCGTTCACTCATCGTCACTGGACCGTCCCCACCACTGCAAGACCGTTCGGGTCATCACGTCCTATACAACTACTTGAAATACTAACTCCAGGCTCATTCCAATACTTTTTAAATAACACTAATAACACTAGTTGAATCAAATAAATTTATATGTTGAATTTGAATAAAAGTCTATTCTGCCAGGAGCCAAGCAAAAAATCTATTCAAATTAAATAGGTTTTATTTGAAGATAATAGATTTTTTTCTGGGTGCATCGACATCGAGTTCTTCTCGCGGAAAACCAAGCGACGATGGCTGGTATAATTGTCATTCCCGTTTGGACGATACATCTGTACTTGCTGTATATTTCAAGAGACTTTTTTTTTAGAATGTCTTGTTTTTTTTTTTTTTCAAACGCGTGCAACGGGTGCATCCTGTAATTATATACATGCAGCATCCGCGGCGGGTTGTATTGTATATCTCGGCGATTTATCGGGTGTTACACAAGTCCGAGCGGGGTGGCGGAGAAAATTCATTCGATGTACCCGATACAGCAGAGTGAGACGATGAGTTCGAGGGACGAGCTCGGGCGCGTGCGACCACTCTCGGATTAACCGCGTGCACCACTTTTAACCCTGTCAGATCCGACAGCCACGTCGTGGCACTTGTCGTACGAAACAATCGTGCCGCTCCCATGCACGCGCTCCATCTACATCGACGCGAGTCTTTACAGAGACACGTACAGGGTGTCCCGGAACTCGCGGTGTCGACAGTCGCGTGTCAAGTTGGATTTCACATCAAATCCAGTGGATCAAAAAGTGCTTCAAAAAGTGCTCAAAGGCCTTTCGCCTTGGAACTTCATCACATCCCGTGTAGAAATTTGATCTGGACGTCCCGACTTTAGACCGGGCCCTGGTCTGGATTTCCTTGGTTTGGCCTGGTCTTAGTTTTTAGGTAGGGGCCTGGTAAGGGGCAAATAGGGAAAATCGGGCTATTCTCGTCAATATTTCCATGTCAGAAAATGCTCATGGCCTGGTCGGGATTTCCATGAATACAATTCCGAGTTCCGAGTTATATACATATACTCCCGATATGCTCGCCTTCGTTGCGCCTGACGCGAACCCAAACACAACCCAAACCCAAACATTCGTTGGTAAGGCAGTGCGACAAGGGAAAAATAGAATTTAAAATATTATCTCGCTTACATTTGAATTTTATGTTTCAATTTATTCCGTGTGCTCTACTTCCTTATTTCCCTACACAAATGTGTATGATTTCATATTGAGTCTCAGGTCGGATTCCAACCGGGCTGTGGCATGGAATGACATTTGAAAACCAAGTAAGGGCCATGGCTGGGCATGGCTATTTACCGGCTTACTGTTCTGAGCGGGTGCTGATCAGGCCCTGGTCATTTCCCGATTATTTCCCGGTGTATGGAAATCAAACCAGGCCCTGACTTATTACCCGTTACATTGCTAGCCGGATCCCGGCCTGGCTAGCCTGGCTATGCCCCGATATCAAATCGGGAAAGCCAGTACTGGGCCTGACTTGTTCCCGATCAAAATTTCTACACGGGATATACCCGAGCATGCGGCGTTAAATGATCGGCGTCCGGTTTTGGGACACCCGGTATGCGCTCATGTACGGTACTTGGTTTTTTTTTTCGACGGACCGGTCCTCGAAAGTCTATGGGGTGGAAAAGGGCTCCGGAACGATTTACCGGATCAACCTCGCGTTAAGTTTCGTCTCTTCCATTGTCTCGGTGAAAAAAACAGAGAGAGACGAAGAGAGAGAGAGAGTTATATAGGGCGAGTTGAGATGAAAAAATGTCCTCTCGCATTTCGCGATCAATTTTCTCCGATTCATCCCGCTGAGAATTTCGCAGTGACGATTTTTCAATCGAGCAGCGAACGCGATACGCGCGTGATAATGACGGCGCTCGTCGCCAGCACGCGCCAATCGGTGTAAACATGTACTTCGCTTTATAGGCGGAACGCACGCGTTTTCTCACTGAAATTTCGAGTTTTCGTGGAAAACTCAAAAAACTGTAGCTAAATAGCTTCAGCCTCGAAATCGATGTTGAAAATCTGCGAAAAAAACGCGAGGGGTGTGTGTGGGAAAATTGGGAAGAATCAAAGGTCTTTGAAATTCCGCCAAAAATCGAAAAATAGAGATATCTCGATGAACCAAACGGCATTTTGAAGCCTCCAGCATACTGGACGCGGAAAACTCAAAAAACTGTAGCTAAATAGCTTCAGCCTCGAAATCGATGCTGAAAATCTGCGAAAAAAACGCGAGGGGTGTGTGTGGGAAAATTGGGAAGAATCAAAGGTCTTTGAAATTCCGCCAAAAATCGAAAAATAGAGATATCTCGATGAACCAAACGGCATTTTGAAGCCTCGGCGATTGGCGAGAGAATAAGCGCAAGTTTGAGTGTTTACCTCGAAGGGGGAAAAAATGGCAATTCTTTTGGTGAATCAGCTCAATTCGGTGAAAAATGAGGAACCATTTTTTGTCCCAAAAATGATTTTCAATTGTCTACATTTTCCCGCTGATTACGAAACACATCCGTATTTCAGACGAAAACCCAATATTTCGGTTCGAAAATACGACAACGGTAACTTTACCAATGAAATTTCGAGTTTTCGGGAAAAACACCCAGAGAAAAGATCTATTATGATTGAATAGATTCGTCTATTCAATCTTCATTTACTACAATTAAATAAATTTTTTGTTGGATCAAATAAATGTTTATTTGATTTGATTTGCCTATGTATTTGCTTCTAACATATATATTTATTTAACATTGAGATATACTTAATCACTAAATTACACGAATATAAATGATACTATAAGAAATATTTTTCGTATAGTGCATGAATGCTGATATCAAGCATCGTTATTAATAACCGAAAGGCTATGGCGGTGGTAGTTACGATGGTGGCTACAATTCCTTGTGACGGTCCAGCATTACTGAGCTATAGACGATTCGAGTGAAAAAAATCACAAGTAGCCGTAGCGCAGTGGTTAGCGCTCATCGCTCTCATCGGGAGGACCCGGGTTCGAGACCATCCAGCGGCGGGGCCACCATTCCGTTCACTCATCGTCACTGGACCGTCCCCACCACGGCAAGACCGTTCGGGGGTCATCACATCCTATACAACTACTCCCAATACTAACTCCAGGCTCATTCCAATACTTTTTAAATAACACTAATAACACTAGTTGAATCAAATAAATTTATATGTTGAATTTGAATAAAAGTCTATTCTGCCAGGAGCCAAGCAAAAAATCTATTCAAATTAAATAGGTTTTATTTGAAGATAATAGATTTTTTTCTGGGTGAAGTCGGTGGGTTTCGTAATCTGCGGGAAATTTCCGAACGCATGAGCTTCTGAAAGCTCGTAACTACCTTCCGCTTGAATTTGGATTTGACAGTGGCCGGATTCTGACGGATTAAATTGCGTAAAAAATGGCGG